>CM038229.1:14108532-14434946 GCA_021442155.1 Cymbidium sinense | reverse complement strand
AGTTGATATGAGAGACTATAAGCTCGGACTCCTTTGCCACCTCCTCTTCCACCACCTGGCCATCATGCACCACACAATGACCATTTCCACCCATCTACCTACTGAGCGGTGATATTCATATCCAGCGGTAGCTACTTTCCTACTCTTGCCAATAGATTGAATAAGCCATATTCATTCAAGAGGAGTAGTTAGGAAAATCTTTAAGAATCTCTTGAAGAAACTTGACTTTTTAGTTACCAGAGCCTAAGAGGCCAGAGGAAGTGGGCAAGAGCAATGATCCTAGCTATTTCCCCAACCACCGCATATTAGGCCATGTCTTAGAGGATTGTATCACTTTTAAGGACTAGCTTGAGCACAGCTACAAGTTGGGATCCATAGTTATCCCTAAGGAATACTTATTAGAACAACCATCCAGTTCTATTAGAGTAATCCTTGGGGATACTTGCGATCCTCTTAAGACCCAAAAAGGTTAGGATATCTCCCATCCCCAAACCTCTAAGAAGATCATTTCTAAGATCAAGAAGCTTTCCTTGCAGGTGCATAAAGTAGCTCAAACCTCCAAAACCAAGGAAGGTATGCTAGTTGCAAGGACAACTTCGAGGAGGGTGGTGACACAGCGAGCGACTCACCATACTTTTCGGAGAGTCGGTAACAATAAGCTGTCTCAGTACTCCCTCCACCATTGCCTACCACCTCTTATGCTAGCTCCTCTTACCGGAGCATTGTATTTGTGGATAAGGGCACTAAATCCTTACTTCACTTGCTTTTTCTTGATTTCTATTATGTACCTCCACCAAAAGAAATTAATGAAGAAAGGCGATTCTACTTATATATTATCTACTTCGATGCTCTTGATTTTATTCTATTGAAAGCTCTCAGTCTAAATAAAAATAATAGCTCTAGTAGTTTGATCTCTTTCCTTTTGATTGAGTACTATCCTTCTTTGAATCAATCGGGTTCACCTCTTGAGATTGACTTGGAGTCAGACTCACGAGGATCCCATAGAGAAGCTATAGGTATGCGAGAAGGTAGAACTTTCAAGCTCATCATTCCAAGAGTCACTGAAGTCAATCTACATAGTGGTAAAGTTCTACCTCAGGGTAGCACCTCATAAGGGTAAGCAAGTCATTGGTTCTGGTGGCGGATAGCCCTCCATAGGATGCTCCACCATGGATATGCTTGTGGAGGACCAAGCAGTTGATTACAATGTCTAGCTCACCTTAGAAAGTTTCTAGCTAAGTTAAGCATATATGACACCCTTGTCTTATCCAAAGAGATGGGGAATCTCTAATCAAGGCCTTACTTGATCTAGAGATATGCTTAGCAGGCCGACCTACTAAAGAGGAGGCATTTCCACTCGAAGGACATCTTAGAGTTACATTCTGATGAAGACTTACTCTTAGGGATGACTGACAACACCTCTTTATTATAGTGGATGTTGGTAGATATAGGCTATCTGAGTTGGTTGACCAGTGTATCGTCAACATTATGAGTCTAAGAACTTCTTTCTTGAGGATCAACATCTCCAAACTCCAAAAGAAAGGATGATGTTGAAAAGGATTCAATGAACAAGGTGAGAGGGCCTTGTGGTGTTTATTTTGGATGTATGGTATGAACACACAGATCAGGGGTACTTTTGAGGTGATGGTATAACATTGAGGTATGATGTACTATCTTGAAAGATAGAGGCATCACCTACAATGGACCTAATCATGTAATGGACTCTAAGGCATGATGGGTCTTGAATGTACTGAGATTTTTCCCTACTTTACATGAATGAATAAAGTAGTATTTATATTAAACTAGGTTCTTAAGTTCCCTATGGAAGAAGCCTCCATAGTTAATTACTTAGAAATGAAATTTCTAAAGATAATCTCGATTAAAGTATACAATTATCATGTCCAAAGATTTCAAGGTTAGACTATCAAAGGTTGGTTGTATTTGGAAAATCAATTGGGAAGTTCAAGGAGAAGACTTATTTTTGGAATAAATGAAATAAGTAGAAATTCTCATGATACTAGGAAGCCTAGTGAGCATTCTAATCTATCTTATGGTTGGGTTTATAATTTTGAAGTTGAGGAGATTTATATGTTTTGAGTTGAAATTTAATTAGATTACTAGGCTTATAATCCACAAAGGTTGTGGGAATGCTAGAGGTGAGGATTTATGTTCGAAGGAAATAGCTACCTCGATCCTAAATCTAGGGAGCTTTAGTATGAGCTAAAAGCCTAAATCTAAGCGATAAGTGGACATAAGGGTTTACCTCCAAGAGAGAATAAATATCGACTTGGACTTATACCATCACAGTGGCCACTAACTCCTCCTATGATTTTAAAACCATGTAGTCTCTTATGAATTGCAAGATAGCTAGGGTAGTTATTTAATTAAAAAAGACTAAAGTCCTAAACACACTCCCTAAGAGACTAGAGCATGAGTGGTATGAGCATATGACTTAATCTATAGATGCAAAATCTTTTCAAATTTTATTTCATTTTAGACACATCATTTTGATAGAGGCTTTAGGATTTCTTATGCCTAAATGCATGATTAAATAGGTTATGGGTCAAATCAGCTAGAAGAAGCTATTCTCCACCACAAGGGATGCCCTCAGGTCAAGCATTCTTTATCATGCAAGGATGGAGATCCTTCATGTTCAAGAGAAAGAATATGCATGCATGATGTGAAACATACAACCATATATAGCTAAGGGTTGCTAAATCTTTTAATTATCTTATTTATGTCTTAGGCTTTATGATGAGGTTATGAGTTGTTTAAAATTTAGTTATGAGTGATTAGTTGGGTAGAAAAGTTATTTTATCCTAAGAGCCGCATTATCCAAGCACACATTAAAGCATCAATCATTTAAGAAAAATATGAAAAGCATGCCATCTAATGCACAATGTAAACATAACATCAAACAATTATATAAACTATCATAAAAAAATAAAATGCTAGTTTGTGTTAGTACAACCAGAAGAGAAAAGATGGGTAGCGAGCTCTACCCTTATACAACAGAATATGAAAGAATAATTATAATTGTATTAAATGCATTAGGTCTTCTTTCTTCATATCTCCATTTTGATTTGGTTCCTTCTTTGATTTGGATGGTGCTTGCTTCAAAGGCATCACAGGCACCCTAGACAAAACCATCTAGCCACTCATCCTAATCCCCCATAGCACTAATCCTAATTTCTATTGAAAAAAAATATTTTTATGTGGGAAAAGTAAATCTAACTACACCTAAAAATAGAGGTTAGCTAAATATACATATAATCCCAAAAAGTTGTATTTATAATTTGGACTTTGCACTTTACACATGGGTAACTAAACTCCTGTCTAACTTGGATTATGATTAAGGATTTAAGCAACTTGCAAAAGAGCATTCACATTTATTTTAAGCATCCCTTAAGCATAATCCCTAGAAAACATGATTAGGCTAATATTGGCCTATCATCCAGTCTATGAAGCATACACCCTAACATCCAATCTAAAATAATACATCATAAAACAAAACATACATCATATCATACACCATCCTAACTTAGAGCTAGAAGTGGTGACTTAATTCTAATGTATGTATTAAGGCTTGTGCGGTAAGTCTTCTTAGGCATTAGTGTTGTATTTTATAAGTATAGAAGGATTCAATTTAACATGAAAGGTTGATTTCACTTGAAGTAGTTTAATTGATTTGAGAATTTTAATTTGTGTTTTCTTTGTTTTCATTTGATTGCACTTAGCAACCTAAGAGAGGAAAAGAAGATTGCCCACTTTCATCCCTACCTTAAGTTACTTTCTAAAGTATATTAATTTGATCTAGTTTCTCTTTAGTGAATGGCTTATTAAATGATTTAATTAATCCTAAGTTTAGGTTCACTTTAAATAATCATATTCAAAATGAAAGGTATCTTAAGATTAATTTAATTGAATTACTACCACATGACATATATTAAATCATTCTTTTCCATCACATGTAACATGCATATGATTTAATCCTAAGTGTATCTATACATGCAACATATTTTAGCACACTTAAATGATGAATGTATGTGCATGTTTAGAATTTATATTTTATTTGATTGAATTATTTAACCATATTAATTTAAAACTTTATCCAAATTCTTATACAAAAGGACATAAGAATGAAATTAAATAAGCATGTCATTGTTAAACTAGGGAAGTGAGGTAATCAAATGACCTCCTTAGAGCTAGCTAAAGCCTTGTATCCTCAGGATATCTAGACTATATACCCATTTGCATACAAACATATGCAAATTTGTATACCTGAACATAGGAAGTAAGCTCCAAATCATATGGATAATTAATTCAACCACTTAGTCAATTATGAATGCATGCAATTTTAATGTAAAATGGGGGTTTCATTAACTAATCACATATACATATACATGTACAAAAATATAAGCAAGTATGTGTCATTGTTAAACCAAAATGAAGTAATCAAATGACCTCCTTGGGGCTAACTAAAGCCTCATTATTCCTGGATGTCAAATAGATTTCCTTTATGTAAGCCTGTGTTCACGGGATGTCAGACTATATACCCATTACCATTCAATCTTATATAAATCAACACATGAATAGAGGAAAGAGAACTCAACATTCATACACTTAAGCTATAAGCCATTTCTTATGTATTTATAACTAGCATCATAACACATAATATTATTCATTTATAAGCTTTTGAAAAATACATTTCAATTTAATAGTGATAATAGCCATCATATATTAAATTAAATCAACTCATGCAAGCTTACATAAAGAAATCTATTTTATTTTACTTGATTTTGAATGGATGCATGAATTCAAATGACATACCAAATTTAACATGATTGGAAAAAAAGGACAATCAAATATAAGCATGTGATTCATTGAACCAAAGCTAGTTCTTAAGGATAATCAAATCAAATAAGATTATTTAAAGCAAAGCAAAGCTTCTTTATTAAAGTTTTGGATTTGATTTGATTTAAAGAGGAGAAGAGAAATCATCACTTGATGTTTTAAACCCATTCCCACATTAGTGATTTGATTTAATTTAAGGAAATGTAATTAAGTTGATTTTATGGGTTAATTAAGTTGAACCCTTAAATAGATGAATTAATTACCCTTACCTATGTCACTTTAAAGTAGTTAACTATATAATTATGAGCCAACATGATATGCATTGAAAATAAACTTGGAATGATCTTAGGAAATAAAAGGGGCCTAATGCAATTTGCTCATGATTAATAGTTAACTAGATTAAGGGACTTAATTAATTACTCTTATTATTTTCCCACATGTGGACTAACCATAATTTCATTAAACTCCTTCAGGTTATTAAATAACTAAAGATCTACCCCATGATTTAATTAATTAAGGTCTGTGTGATTATGATTTCAATTTGATTATGTGATTTTATTAATTAGTTAAATTTTAATTAATTTCATTTTAAAAAGGGTGAAATGAACTTAAGGAAAGGGGTCCCAACCTTATTCCTTAGTTCACTTACTGAACAATGATTAATAAAATTAATTAACCAATTTGTTACTATTCATTAGATTAATTAAACATTAATTAACTTAAAAGAGTAGTTAAGGTTTAATTAGTAAATTTTCCTAATTAAGTGAGCAATAAATCCCAAGAAAATCATTGGAGGTAGAGGTCATCTCATTAAATTAACCAACAAAATTTGGGATTAATTGCTAAGGTAATTAAGAGTAATTAAATAATTGTAATTAAACCTTAATTACTATTCAAAATTAGTTAAGATCATTTTAATTAATTCACCTGAAATACCTTTAAAATGAGTATTTATTTGCATTTTTTATTTCTCTATGATTTTTTATGATTTTTAGAAGTTTCAGGCATTAATAATGATTAATTAAGCATAATTAAAGCCTAATCCTGTTGGCGCCATATGATGCGCTGATGTGGCATGCTTTCCACGTGATTCTATGGGATTAGTTACTTAAAACTTATCTGACATAGCGCTTGTGGTGGCGTGCATTCTCATCTGCCATTTGATCTATGATTGCATAGCTATAATTAATCCCACAATTTAATAAGATTAAATCATCGATCTACAACATCTAACCACGACTGTCCATTTTGTTCATGCAGAATGGATGGTAAATGATCTAACATCACGCGAGTGAGGGAGAATGAAGTATGTCTGCTATTGCTCACTTTATCCAAGCTTACCTGAGCTTGGATCAACTCCAAAAGGATCCCACACCTTCATGACATTGATCGAGGGATCCAACAGTTAAGATTACATAAGATGCAAGTTTTCTTCAAAAGCTCCAACCCATTTTTTGCTAAGGATAGGTTTTGGAAGCATACCTCAGCTCATGATGGCGCTCAAATGATTGAGGAAGCTTCATCTAGTGGAGATGAAGCCCTATTGAGCGATATTGGATCAATTCCTTGACATTCTTGGAAGGCCATGAACAATTTGGAGCTCGCTTTGATCAAAGTCCCACCTCAGTGCTTTGAAAGCTTGGGAGATGATTCATTCTTGCTCGATGAGGCCTAGGAAGGTGGTCAAGTTAATTTGAGTTTGATTGAAAATGGGGAAGTTGGTTAAAAATGGGATTGTCCTTATTTGAGATGGACGGGAATGGCATTTTCCATTTGAGGAATGAGCTTGGGAGCTTAGGTAATGGCTCTAGTGGCTGATCTTGGGTAGCTAGGGCTATGAGGAATGATTTTTGTGTGTGTTTGAGTGGAAATGAGGGGGTGTATACCCCTTTTATCTTGATCAGATGGTGGGATTGAGTTTGGCATCTAGTGGCCACAGCCATCTCAAGGAGTCATGGGTGGCGGGGAGGAGGTGAGTTGGCTTGGCTTGGTTGGTTGAAGGTGTGGAGGTGGCTACCAAGGAGGAATCATGGGTGTCCTATGGGTTTCAAATGCTCCAATAAAGGGTGAGGTGATGTCACCTCCATGGGTCATGGTAACAACTACCCATTGGTTAAGTTGAGTGTCCTAGGTGCCTAGGTGGACCATTGGGAGAGTACCAAGTGGCCAAGGAATGGAAATGACCACTTACATGGGTGATTTGTCTCATGTGATGACCTTGACCGAAGGGTTGAATGATCATTTGTCATTAGATTTGATTTGGGCATATTTGAAATGAGCCAAAGTTGGTTAAATTTCAAGTCAATTGGAGTCAATTTGTTTTAGGTTTAGCTCAATTTGACTCATTTAGGTCAAATTAGGTTAGGTTGGGTCAAGTTGACCAATTGGTCAAAATGGGTCAAACCAAGGGTTGGGTTAAGTTCATATGACCAATTTGTTTGATTTAGTTTGGCTTAGATTTTATTTTGGCATAATTGAATTCATTTGGGTCAAATGGGTTAAGTTAACCAATTTGACCAAATTGGCCAAATTGGCTTGGGTGATGGGTTGGGTTTAGTTGACCAATTGAAGATGATTGTAAGCTTTGGTTTCAATTAATTTGGTTTTTGTTTTGATTTTGTCCAACTTGAACCATTAGGTCAATTTGGGCTAAGTAGGTCAATTCGGTTCAACTGGGTTCAATCATGGCTTTGGTCAAGTTCAATAATCAATTTGGAATGAACTTGAGCCATCGGTTGCAATTAATTTGGTTTATATTTTTATTTGACCTAATTTTGTCTTTTTTGTCAAATTGGGTCAACTTGGGTCAAGAGGGCCAATTAGGTTTGGTTTGACTCAATTAAAGGTCAAGTCATATTCAAATAATGATTTTGATTTGGTATGAATCATTAGTTTCAAAGGATTTGGCATATGTTGTAATTTGGCTAGTTTGGGTTAATGTGGGTTAAGGGGTTCACTTGGTCAAATGATCAAGTTGGCTTGGTTTGACTCAATTTGTGATAATTGATCAACTTAGGGTGATCAACAATCATGATGGGATGTTTTTTTGGGCTTGGTTCAATCCAATTTGGGTAGGATTAGAACTTGACTCAAATATGTCAAATTATCCACTTTGGGTCAAGTGGACCAATTGGGTTTGGTTGGCTTGATTTTGGGTTGAGTTTATATATGGATTTGGTATTGATATATAAATTCAATTACAATTAACTTGGTTCAAATGGGTTTTGGTTCATTTGAACATTTCTAGTCAAAAGGGTTAAGTTGGGTTTGACTTGGGTTGATTTTGGGTTGGCTTGATGATTGTGATTTCATTTATATTTGTGAATATGATTGAAGGTATGATTGATTCATGAAAATCAATTTAATTTGGGTTTTGAATGAAGGAATTTTGCTAAGTCCATGGAGTTAGGTCATGTGGCTTAGGTTTGGATTTTGATTTGGTTTGATTTAGTTTTGATGATTTAAATGTATATTTCATTTAAATTTTTGAAGATGATTAAAAATATTATTGATTTATAAGAAAATCAATTGAGTTTGACTTGATTTGGATTAATATTTAGCTAGGTCCATGGGATAGGTCATATGGCTTAGGAAGGGTTTTGATATAATTTAATTTAGTTTTGATCATTTGAATGTAGATTTGATTTATATTTTGAAAGATAATTGAAGATATAAATTGATTATGAGAAAATCAATTGATTTTGGATTGATTTGGATTAAGATTTGGCTAAGTCCATGGGATAGGTCTTATGGCTTAGGAAGGGTTACAAGTTTGGATTTGATCATGGGCTTCAATCATTTGGTTTTGGAATTTTGGTTTGGATTTTGATTTGAATTTGATGTTTGAATTGAACTTGAGGTTTGGCTTGAGAAGGTGAACATGGATTGGATTTGGGTTGTAGGGTAGGTTGATTATCTAATCCCACAGGCATAACCTAATCATATGGTTAACTCTTCTAAGTCTTTGAGCTTAGGTTAAGTGTTTACCTAATTGTTAGAAGTGTTATGACTAGGGAAGTTTTAATGTCTAGAAGACTTCTAAGTCTAAGATGGGAAGAGAATTTGCACTCAAAGTGAGGTCTGTACACCTTAGGCTCCATAGTGTTGCCCTTGGAGATAGATGATTGGAAGACAGAAGCCAAGTTTCACATTATAGACTAGGATACATCTTTCAGCTTTTCTTGAGACCATGATACATGAGAACAACATAGTTCCATCCACTACATCGATTATATGAAGTTCATGCGAGGTGGGATCCTCTACTGTGTCAAAGGAGATCTGAAGCCATTTATAGTTCTTGAGGTCGGCATATATGAGGATGCGGCTTACTACCTCCCTTAAAATCAACAAGTCTATTCTCGCAAACTTGGCCAAAGTTTAAAAATAAAAGGAAAAATAAGAGAAAGAAAGAAAAAAGAAAAGAAAAGAAAAATGAAAAGAAAATAAAAGGGAGTGAAAATAGACATGGAGGAGGAAGTGGAGCTTGACATTAGATTCAACCCACTATTCTTTACTCCATTCAAACATATGGGTAGGATGACTTGACCTCCACCAGGTAGAGGAAGAGGCAATTCAAAGGCTGTCCTAGGTGTGGAAAACCTCTTTATTGGCCACCCAATAGAAGATATGTCCCACTAGGAGTACACACATATCCATATAGACTTAGATCTAGTTCATAGGATGAGTCTTATACGATTAGCATGCCAGCCAACTCTTTTCAATAGTAAATTCCCTTGGAGCTGACACTTGAGCTAGATAGCGATGAAGACCGGGCTCCAAAGCAAAGCATAAGTGTATCCAAGTCTATATGTGAAATAGTTAGAAATCAGTTGGGAACCTTAGCTCGAACCCCACTTTCCTCAAAACCTAAGGTTTGGTAGTTAAGGAAGCCTAAGTCATCCCGGTGTGAAGCCTTAGAGGTTCTTTCTGTGAGCATCATCCTCAAGTCAAGAAGTTAATGTAGAACTTGAGAATGATTCATATAAAGATTTAATAGAATTGTCATTCGATTGGTACTTGCATTGTGTTCATAATTTAGCAAAGAAAAGGTTAATCCCACATACTTGGTCAAAACACAGGTCAAACTACTTCAAATGAATATGGAAGAACAACTACAACAACTATCAATCAAGATTGAGACTAGGATTCGGTACAGTGGGTCCAGTCAATGATGATGATTACTACTTAGTCATCTCCAATCATTTAGAATCAGATATGTTCTTTTCAAATCATATTAACTTATATGAGGAGATGTTCTTAGAAACTTCAAATGATCCAGATGATTTTGAAGTCAAAGATGCACCACCAGAGTTTAGAAGAGATCAAGTCAACCATCGACGAGCTCTAGAAAATCAACTTAGGAATTGAAGAAGATCCACGCCCGACATGCATTAGTTTTTTGTTGAATGAAATTGAAACCAATGACTTAGTTAGGCTATTGATTTAGTTTAAGGACTACTTTGCATGGAGTTATGAAGAGGTGCCTGGATTGGCTCTTGACGTAGCAGTCCATAAACTAGTAATAGAGCCTCTTGCTTACCTATCAAGCAAGCTCTAAACATATGTTATTAGAACAACAAGTCATTTATGAAGTCAAGATCGATCTGGCTTCATTTAGAAAGAAAAATACCCTATCGGTTGCTTGATTTGTCCCGTTAATAAAAAGAATGGCCAAATTCACATATGCATCAATTTTAATGATTTAAATAAGGGATGTCCAAAAGATAAAATTCCACTACCAATCTTGGAGCTGATGGTGGACATTGCCTCATCTCATACAGTCTTATCTTTCATGGATGGCTCATCTGGCTATAACCAAATAATTATGGCCCCTAAAGATGAAAGAAACACTACTTTGATTAGAATCTATTACTATAAGGTCATTCCTTTTAGCCTTAAAAATATCGGTGCTACATACTAGCAGGCTATGACTTGAATCTTTAACGAACTCATTCATCATCAAGTCAAGTGCTATGTCGATGATCTCATAGTTAAAAGTAGAGAAAAGAAACACCATCTCTTTGACTTGATTGTTATTTTTGAACAGTTCAGACAATTTAACTTTAAAATGAACACCCTGAAGTATGCATTCAGAGTAGCTTTAGGTAAATTCTTTGGGTTTATTGTTCGACACCAGGGAATCAAAATTGATCCAGACAAGATCAAGGAGATATTAGAAATTCCACCCCCTAAAAGTTTAACTCAACTCAGATCATTCCAAGGGCAGTTGGTGTAACTAAGATGCTTTATATCCAACTTATCAGGAAGATGGCAGCCAATCTCAGCACTTATTGAAATGGATGCCAAGTTCAAGTGGGATGATAAGTGTGAGCATGCCTTTAAAGACATCAAGCATTACTTGATGACTTCACTAATTCTAGCACCCTATCCTCGGTAAGCCGCTCATACTTTACACTATTGCATTAGACGACTCCCTTGGAGCTTTGTTAGCCCAAGCCAATGGCGAAGAGAAGGAAAATGCACTATACTTCCTCAGTCATCATCTAATCCCTATTGAGGCTAATTATTCACCCATTGAGAAGCATTGCTTAGCTTTAATCTTTGCATCCCAAAAGCTATAGCACTACATGCTTCCTCATAAGGTGACTTAATCTCTAGGATCAATCCACTACAGTACCTCATGACATGGCTGACACTATCTGGATGACTGGCATGACGGTCCATGATCCTCTCACAATTTGATATTACCTTCATTCCCCTCTTTACGGTGAAAGGATAAGCACTAGCAGATTTCTTAGTGGCACACCCACTTCTTGCTGACTCTTCGCTTAGTGATGATCTCCCCGATGAACAAATCATGAACATAGGGGATGCTAGCATTCACCTTGGGAGATGTACTTTGATGGTGCAGCTTCCTCTCAAAGAAGAGAAGAACCACAATCTACTATCCAAAAAAGGCGGGGGTAGGAATAATTCTCTTAACTCTGGACTGCAATGATGAGATTCTCATATCATCTGTCCAATCCTTACACCAATAATAAAGCCATATATGAGGCTCGATTGCCATCTAGTTAGTCATTACTTTAATCATCATAACTTCAACATCAGGATTCTTAGGTAGTTAATATCACATCACCATTGGCCTCATAACATTTTGAGTGTTATCTTAACATAGTAATAGATTATTTTTCTTCTTCAAGGAGAGACATCTTAACTTCTACATGCTTTCCAAATTTCCAAGGAGTTATTCATTTGGAGGAGGTCCATAGCAAAATAGTGCTCAATAGAACCATATTGTATATGCTTGAATTGCCTATAAATTATATCATGGGACACTATTGAGGAGATACAACTTTTCCCAAAAGATGATAGATTAAGATTTCTACCATCAATAGGGTAAAATGGTTGTGAAGCCTTCACAAAATCTCTCATCTTTGAAGAAGACATTGATAATAATGCGACCAGATGACATTATTGACCTTGTGGGTCTGCACCACATATAGAATCAACTGGTTATGCCTTTCTCCTTGTGTATGGATGCATTCTACCATTAAGTCCAACTCCCATCCTTGGGATAGTTGGGTAAAAGATCCAAAACAGCAGAAAGAAGTTGCTTAGAGAACTCAAATTTAGAAGGGAGAGATCTAGATGCCAAAACCTCAAGCTATACAAAACAAAATGATTCAAGCTCAACAACTTGGTCCATCTTAGCTTTTAGTGGAGAGATTATTTTAGTTCAAGATTGTTGCCTCATAATGGGAGGCATTTTGAACCACTTGGGAAGACTTTTCCATATAGAATGCTATAGATCTTATTAAAGTAATCATAAGGAGGATAGGCTTCAACAACTCTACAAATATTATAAAATTATATTTGAAAGAATTTTTATTAATGAAAATTTTATTGAATTTATTCTCTTCCATGTTGAAATTATTCTTTTTTTATAGCATCATATGATGTGTTTAGGGTAGGTATAAGAACAGATCTTATAATTTATTAAAATAACACAAACACAAATGAGAAAACATATAAAATAAAACATATCTTTTATCTGAATTTTCATGTTGAGATAGTATTTTAGTTCTCATGATTTTTCTAGGTAGGTTGACATCTACCCTTAATATCTCACACACCACTTTGCATGATGTAAGCTATGCTTTCATTCCTTACTTGGCCTACACCAATAGTGCTTTTGGGTTGAATATTTATAAAGATATTGGCTTCATTTAAGAGGATTTGAGTCTACTATTCCTTCTTCTTGGATTAGCCTTATGTATTGGTGGGTTGAGCATATCATTTAGGATAAGTCCCTTACCCTCTTCCCTCATTACTTCAAGTTTGGGTCTGGTTTTCCTCAGGCTCCCGCTTAGTGGTCTCATGTTAGATATCTATCCCACTTGCGATAGACTATCCCTATGTTTAGTTCAACTTAAAGTTGTAAGCCTTCACTTTCTTTCCAGAGGATGGATCGTTGGACACCAGCGCACTTTTAGGTTGGTTGGTTCTTACTATATTGATGGATACACTGCTCATAAACCTTAGGTTGGTTGGTTGTCCCTTAGATACACCACACATGATAGATGTGTATTTCTACTATGCTTTCTCCTTGAGTTGGCCCTACATATAAGCTTTCTTTTGGCTCAGATGATGCCTAAGGAGAACACCCCTAGATTTCTTTTCCATCACGCACCTCCCCTATGGGCACTATATTTGCATCACATCTTTTGCGAACCCATTTAGACACTGGTTACTATGACAGATAGTTCCCCTTCTCTTGTAACCACCCTTGGAGAATTATGTGGATGTCAGATTCTCCCTTGGTCGTAAACCTTAGATAGGTCAAGCCGAGCCCCTTCTGTGGTCCACACCAGCCCATGCAAACATATAACCAAAATATAAATTCACTTATGGATTAGGAGGACACCCTATCGTGCCTTTTCAAGTAGGCATCTATCTTTAGAGGCGGTGTCCAAAATCTCCTATAAATTTTTGATTACTCTTGAGTTGATATAAGTCCCTTAGGCATTCAGTAGTTGCTCCAAGGTTTGTTGTTGTGCACAATGGTTGTTTGTTTATGTAAGTGCACTTTTGCCTTCTTCTAAGCAGTCTTTTGCATTGCAACCCCTTAGGTTGGTTAGCTTTACCTCACAACCAGTAGTCTATCTCTTTGGATTTACAAATTTGAAATGGGATAAGTCTGATATAGGCCCTTCTCAGTTGGTCCATCACACACTGACATGGTCCATAAATTAAATCTATCAAATTTGATCGAGCTCACATCCCCAGTGGATATGCCTTTTCAAAATCAAACTAAATCAAACAAACCATATCAAATCACATGAAATTAAGATAAAATTAATCCTGACTACTTTTGAGTTGACATAAGTCCCCAGTGGCATTCACATAGAAGTCACCCTAGGTTAGGTTTGATTTGTTGTGCATCCAATAGGTCACCCCAGTGGTTGTTCCTTACTTTGAAAGATGTAAGTCTGCAAAGCCTTCTTCCCAACACAACTGTTGCACACCGAAAGGCAACCCCTTTGATTAGCTAGCCTAACCCATACTGGTAGACTATCCCTTTAGATTTTTAAACTTAGCTAGGTCAGGCTAGCCCCTTCTTAGTGGGTCCATTTCACATGATAGGGTCCATTACATTAAATTAAACCCAATTTTATTTTCCTTAGGGGAGTTAAATCACACCTTTCTTCCTAGTGGAGCCCCAAATCATATATAAAAAAGTCAAACAAATAAATCAAATTCAAAACCAACCTCTCAAGTGGAGCCAAATTAAACCAACTCCCTTAGTAGAGTCTAAATTGAAGAAATCCAACCAAACTCTTATTCCCTGGATACATCATCCCAAACAAATCAGAAATCAAACTCAAATCCTAATCCCGCCAAACTGCACTTCCCTAGTGGAAGGTTCATATACCCGATCCCCAGTAGACTCAAGCTCATATCTCTAGTAGATATGCCTACACATCAATTAAAATAAAATAAATTAAAGTCAATTCGATCTTAATTCCTAGTGGATTATAGATTCTTATCCCTAACGGATCTTCTTTCCACAAGCCATATAATCAAATCAAATTCAAACTTTATCCCCATCAATTTTCTTCTTCTATGCCCTCGACATAAACCCCTCCCATGTCATGTCCAATGCATGTGTGATCCCCTAGTGGATCTCCCTCCATGTACTTGACATGGAATTCTCATCAAATCTTATTTTTTTCTTTTATGCACACCTTTAATACTTCAACCAAAAGCCTAATAATGTATTCATTAAAATTACATAATCTTAACATTCAAATCAACATTTTATGATTTGTGATGGTGCAAGCTCAAACAAACTATACAATATCATGCTAAACATATTATAGTGTGAATTAATATACACGATTATATTATAATATATGATGTAATATTATAATTTGCTATAATATAATATATTATCTAACATTACACCTCATTATAATCACTTAAAAAGAACAAATAATAAAATTTTCTCAAAATATGAATAATGCTCATTTTGGATGTAAATTGTTATTTTAGAAATGGTACAAAATAGCATAATTTTGGTGTTGCTTCTTGGTGTGTGTGCCATGATTTTGGCCAAATTCTTCCATCTCAACCTTCAAATTAACATTTTTGTGCATTTTAACCCAATGTATTATAATAAAAGTAAAACATACTAAAATGTACAATAACATTTAGTAACACACCACCACATTCATATATATATGTAGTTATATTGTTATGTACATTATATTTTAATATGCTTTCATATAATATATTATCTTACATTACACCTTAAAATGAATCACTTTAAACAAAAAATTATAATATTTGGTTGAAAAGTGAACATTTATTTTGGATGCAAATTTCCATTCTTTTGATTAAATGACACACCATAGCACACTCAAATGATGTTCCTTAAAGGTTACCTTAAATTTGGCCAAATCCCATCATCTCAGCCTATAAATTAGTATTTTTATGAATTATACTAGTACAAACTCTACTACATCATACTATAACCAACTAAAATATGCTAAACAATAAATATTAATACACAATAGTATGTTATAATGATTGATGCTACACTATGTTATGGCATCCTATATTATAATACACTATAACATGTTATATTAAATTTCATATCACATCACAAGGGGTTTCTTAAGATAAAAAAATCATAAATTTAGTCTAAATAATAAAAACTATATATTTTAGTCATTATCACTTACATATTTTAAATTGAATAATATATTATGATGCCATGCTCTACCTATTATGAATTTGGCCAATTCCACC
This sequence comes from Cymbidium sinense, assembly GCA_021442155.1. Taxonomy (NCBI): domain Eukaryota; kingdom Viridiplantae; phylum Streptophyta; class Magnoliopsida; order Asparagales; family Orchidaceae; genus Cymbidium; species Cymbidium sinense. Next base: position 14,418,821 of record CM038229.1, on the reverse strand, counting down.
ATTGTAAAGTCTAAATCAAAATTTTATAAACAATGCTAGTGTAGGCTTGTGATGATTGTAAAATACTAAAAGAATTTAAAATGCGCAGAACTATATATTATGATACATGATGTTATACTATGCTACAACATACAATAATTATTTTGAACATAAAATCTTACTTTTTAGACTACAAGTGGAGTAACACACCCTACAACCTAATTCCCACTTCAAATTTAACAAATTTAATCATCGATTTATTAAATCAATATTTTTATGATTTATATTAACATAGACAATAGGGCATAATATACTAAAACATTTCAAAACATCTTATAACATCTGAAAACACATCACTACATGCTCAAATATATGATGCTACATTATACTATAATATATGGTATTATAATATGATTTAGGGTTAGGATTTAGGGTATTCAAATCTCTAATAGTCAAGGGAAAGTCTCTTGAAGATATTTTCTTTAGCTACTATAACTATGTTAGGATTAGGTCATTCTTTAGATCTACTCCTAATGACATTTTTCTCAAGGTTTAGGGTTTAGGGTTTAAGGTTTGGGGTTTAGGGTTTACGATTTAGGGTTGTAGGTTTTAGTGTTTAGCATTTATGGTCTTAGGGTTTAGGGTTTAGGTTTAGGTTTATTTATTTATTTTATTATTAGGTTTTATTTAGTTTAGGTTTAGGTTTTTAGGTTTTTAGGCTTTAGGGTTTAGGGTTTAGGGTTTAGGGTTTAGGGTTTTATGTTTATAATTTAGGGTTTAGGTTTTGGGGTTTAGTGTTTAGGGTTTTTTGTTTAGGGTTTAGGGTTTAGGGTTTAGGGTTTAGGGTTTAGGGTGGTTTATGTTTTAGTTTAGGGTTTAGGGTTTAAGGTTTTTTTTAACAGAGAATAAATTCATATTCAACATATCTTCTTTTTGATTTCATCAACCAAGTTGCACCCCAAGTTTTATAAGACATAAGTGATGACATAGATAAAAAATGAGCACCCATAGAGCAAATCAAAAACTCTAGATAAGTAGATCCATCTCTACTATGGAGACACAGTTCATAAGGGACAGATTAGATCAACCGTTCTTTAGTTTCTCCTATTCCCATCAGAACCACCGCAACTTTTTGAGTAGCTGGATCTGCCATCATATCCCCGATCTCTTCCTCCACCACCACCACGGCTATAACCTCTATCGCTCATCCCACCTCCATAACCACCACTGCTCTGACCACCAGCTCCATATCCACCAACACCTTCAGATCCCCCACTCCCACTATGATAATCATCTTCTCTACCTTTGCCTCCATCGCTAGATCTATACTCAGCCTAGTTGACGGTGATGTTCCTGCTATCAAGGTTTTGCCCATTCTTAGGGTTTAGGGTTAGTTTAGGGTTATTTTATGGTTTAGGGTTTAGGGTTAGTTTAGGGTTTAGGGCTTGGGGTCTTGGGTTTTGGGTTGCAGGTTTTAGGGTTTAGGGTTTAGGGTTTTGGGTTTAGGTTTAGGGTTTTAGGGTTTAGGGTTTAGGGTTGTAGGTTTAGGGTTCTAAGTTTAGGCTTTAGGGCTTAAGGTTTATTTTAGGGTTTAGGGTTTAGGGTTTAGGATTTATGGTTTTGTGTTTTTTTTAAATTAAGTAAACTGGTAGGTTTAGGTTTATTTAGTTTATTTTTTATTAATTTGAGTTTATTTTATTTTTTATTTTTATTTAAATTATTTTTTATTTTTATTTAGTTTAGTTTATTTATTTTAGGATTATTTATATTATTTTAGGTTTTTTATTTTAGTTTATTTTATAGGTTTAGGTTTATTTTTTAGTTGACTTTTATTTTTATTTTAGTTTTTATTTTTAGGTTTAGGTTTATATTTTTTTTTATATTTTTTTAGGTTCAGGTTTTAAGTTTTTAGTTTAGGGTTTTTTTAGGTTTTATTTTTTAGTTTAGGTTTAGGATTATTTTTAGTTTATTTTATTTTATTTAGTTTAGGTTTAGGTTTTGGTTTTATTTATTTTAGTTTAGTTTATTTTATTTCGGGTTTAAGTTTATTTAATTTTGTTTATTTTATTTTTATTTTAGGTTTTGGTTTTTTTTAGTTCAGGGTTTAGGTTTTTTTTTATTTATTTTTAGGTTAAATTTTTAGGTCCAAGTTTTTATTTAGTTTTTTATTATATTTTATTTTTATTTAGGTTTAATTTTTATTTTATTTAGGTTTTTTATATTTAGTTTAGTTTAGGTTTTTATTTCTTTTATTTTTGTTTAGTTTTTATTTTTTTATTTTTGTTTTCTTTTAGGTTTAGGTTTAGGTTTAGGTTCAGGTTTTAGTTTATGTTTCTAGTTTTATTATATTTTTATTTTATTTTGGTTTAGGTTTTTTATTTATTTTATTTTTAGGTTTAGGTTTTTAGCTTTCTTTTTGGGTTTAGGTTTTTGGGTTAGTTTATGGTTTAGGGTTTAGGGTTTAGGTTTTGGGGTTTAGCGTTTAAGGTTTAGGGTTTAGAGTTTAGGTTTTAGGTTTAGGGTTTAAGTTTTAGTTTAGGGTTTAGGGTTTAAGATTTTATTTATTTTTAAATAGAGAACAAATTCATATTCAACATTTATTCTTTTTTATTTCATCAACCAGGTAGCACCCCAAGTTTTCTAAGACACAACCTACGACATAGATCAAAAATGAGCAACCATAGAGCAAATAAAAAAATCCCATGATAAGTAGAACCGTATCTACAGTAAGGACACAGTTCCATAAGCAGCAGATCAAATCAACTGTTCTTTAGTTTCTCCAGTTCCCAGCAGAACTACCCCCACCTCTCCAGTAGTGGGATTCACCATCATATCCTTCATCTCTCCCTCCACCACCACCATGGTTGTAACATCCATCACTCCTCTTGCCTCTATAGCCACACATCCATCGCTTCTCCTGCCTCTATAACCACCACTTCTTTGACCACCACATATATATCCACTAGCACCTCATCCCCATCACCACCATTGGTCACCTCCACCTTCACTCCATCACCGGATCTAGGCCCGAGCCTGGTTGTGATGATGTTCTTGTTGTCAAGGTTCTGCCCATTCTTAGGGTTTAGGGTTAGTTTAGGGTTTAAGGTTTAGGGTTTTCTTAGGGTTTAGGGTTTAGGGTTTAGGGTTTTGGGTTTAGGGCTTGGGGTTTAGGGATTAGGGTTACAATTTTTAGGGTTTAGGGTTTAAGGTTTAGGGTTTAGTGTTTAGGGTGTAGGGTTTAGGGTTTTAGAGCTTAGGATTTAGCGTTTAGGGTTTAGGTGTTAAGGTTTAGGGTTTAGGGTTTAGTTTTAGGGTTTAGGGTTTAGGGTTTAGGGTTTTGGATTTACAGTTTAGGGTTTAGGGTTTACGATTTAAGTTTTAGGATTTTGGGTTTTGGGTTTTAATTTAGTAAACTGGTAGGTTTAGGTTTATTTAGTTTATTTTTTATTTATTTGAGTTTATTTTATTTTATTTAGGTTTATTATTTTAGTTTAGGATTTTTATTTTAGTTTATTTTTTTAGGTTTAGGTTTATTTATTAGTTGAGCTTTATTTTAATTTTTTTGGTTTAGGTTTTATTTTTATTTTTACGTTTAGGTTTATGTTATTATTTTATTTCTTTAGGTTTAGGTTTTAGGTTTTTTTTTAGGTTTTATTTTTTAGTTTAAGTTTAGGTTTATATTTAGTTTGTTTTATTTCATTTAGTTTGTTTTATTTCATTTAGTTTAGGTTTACATTTAAGTTTAGGTTTACCTTATTTTAGGTTTAGGTTTAGGTTTTATTTATTTTAGCTTAGTTTATTTTTGTTTAGGTTTTGGTTTATTTTATTTTGATTTGAGGTTTAGGTTTTATTTTTTATTTATTTTTTTAGGTTTCTTTTTTGTTTAGGTTTTTATTTAGTTTTTATTTTATTTTATTTTTTTGGTTTATTTTATTTTATTTTATTTAGGTTTTTATTTTTTTTAGTTTAGTTTAGTTTTATTTATTTTATTTTAGTTTTATTTTTAGTTTTTATTTTGTTTTCTTTTAGGTTTAGGTTTAAGTTTAGGTTTAGGTTTAGGTTTTAGTTTATGTTTTTATTTTATTATATTTTTTATATTATTTTGGTTTAGGTTTTTATTTATTTTCTTTTTAGGTTTTATTTAGTTTAGGTGTAGGTTTTTAGCTTTTTAGGATTTTGGGTTTAGGGTTTAGGGTTAGTTTAGGGTTTAGGGGTTAGGGTTTAGAGTTTAGGGTTTAGGGTTTAGAGTTTAGAGTTTAGGTTTTAGGTTTGGGGTTTAAGTTTTAGTTTAGGGTTTAGAGTTTAAGATTTTTTTTAATAAAGAACAAATTTAGATTCAACATTTTTTCTCTTCGATTTGATCAACCAAGTAGAACCCCAAGTTTTCTAAGACACAAGCGATGACATAGATCAAAAATGAGCACCCATAAAGAAAATTAAAAACCCTAGATAAGTAGAAAAGTCTCTATTATAAAGAAATAGTTCCATAAGCGGCAGATTAGATTGGCCATTCTTCAATTTCTCTAGTTCCCATCACAACCACCCCCACCTCTCGAGCAGCGGATCCCCATCATATCTCTAATCTCTCCATCCGCTACCACCACGGCTGTAACCTCCATCGCTCCTCCCTCCTCCATAACCACCACTACTCTGACCACCACCTCCATATCCCCCACCACCATTACGATAACTTTTAGCTTCCGCCTTCACCTCCTCTACTACATCTTGACTGAACCTAGCTAACGGGTATGTTCCTACCGTCAAGGTTCTATCCATTCTTAGGGTTAAGGGTTAGTTTAGGTTTTATGATTTAGTGTTGTAGGTTTTAAGGTTTGGGGTTTTGGGTTTAGGGTTTAGGGTTTAGGGTTTTAGGATTTAGGGTTTAGGGTTTAGAGTTTAGGGTTTAAAGTTTATGGTTTAGGGTTTAGGGTTATAGGTTTAGGGTTTAGGGTTTAGGTTAGTTTTAGGGTTTATAGTTTAGGGTTTAGGGTTTAGGATTTAGCGTTTAGGTTTTTTTTAAAAAAAATTAAGTAAACCGGCAGGTTTAGGTTTATATAGTTTATTTAGATTATTTTTTATTTATTGGAGTTTATTTTATTTTTTAATTTTATTTAGGTTTATTTTTTTTATTTAGTTTTGTTTTTTTAGTTTAGGTTTTCATTTTAGTTTATTATTTTTAGGTTTATGTTTATTTTTTAGTTGAGTTTTATTTTTATTTTATTTTTTAGGTCTAGGTTTTATTTTTTATTTTTAAGTTTAGGTTTAGGTTTTTATTTTATTTTTTTATGTTCAGGTTTTAGGTTTTTATTCTAAGTTTATTTTAGGCTTTATTTTTAAGTTTAGGTTTATGTTTATTTTTAGTTTATTTAATTTTTTTTTAGTTTAGGTTTAGGTTTAGGTTTAGTTTATACTAGGTTTAGGTTTAGTTTAGGTTTTATTTATTTTAGTTTAGTTTATTTTAGTTTATGTTTAGGTTTATTTTATTTTGTTTATTTTATTTTTATTTTAGGTTTAGGTTTTTTTTTAGGTTAGGGTTTAAGTTTTATTTTTAATTATTTTTATGTTTTATTTTTAAGTTTATTTTTTAGGTTTATGCTTTTATTTAGTTTTATTTTATTTTATTTTAGGTTTGTTTTATTCTAATTTTACGTTTACTTTTTATTTTATTTAGGTTTTTTATTCTTAGGTTTATTTTTTTTTAGTTTAGTTTATGTTTTTATTTAATTTATTTTAGTTTTTTTTATTTTTTATTTTGATTTATTTTTAGGTTTAGGAATAGGTTTTAGTTTAGGTTTTTACTTTTTTATTATTTTTATTTATTTTTAGGTTTAGGTTAATTTATTTATTTTATTGTTAGGTTTTATTTAATTTAGGCTTAGGTTTTTAGGTTTTTAGGGTTTAGGGTTTAGGGTTAGCTTAGGGTTTAGGGTTAATTTAGGGCTTAGTTTAGGTTTTGGGGTTTTAAGGTTAGGGTTTAGGTTAGTTTAGGGTTTAGGGTTTAGAGTTTTAGGGTTTAAGGTTTAGGGTTTAGGGTTTAAGGTTTAGGGTTTGGGTTAGGGTTTAGGGTTAGTTTAGGGTTTAGGGTTATTTTAGGGTTTTGAGTTTAGGGTTTAGGATTTAGGGTTTAGGGTTTAGGGTTTAGGGTTTAGGATTTAGGGTTTAGGGTTTAAGGTTTAGGGTTTAGAGTTTTAAATTAAGCAAATCGGTAGGTTTAGGTTTATTTAGTTTATTTAGTTTATTTTTTTATTTATTTTATTTAGTTTATTTTTTATTTTATATAGGTTTATTTTTTATTTCTATTTAGTTTAGCTTATTTATTTTTGGTTTATTTATTTTAGTTTATTTTTTAGGTTTAGGTTTAGGTATATGCTTATTTTTTAGTTTAGTTTTATTTATTTATTTTTTTAGTTTAAGGTTTTATTTTTTATTTTTAAGTTTAGGTTTAGGTTTTAATTTTATTTTTTTAGGTTTAGGATTTAGGTTTTTATTTTATTTTTTATTTTAGGTTTTATTTTTTAGTTAAGGTTTAGGTTTTTTTAGTTTATTTTATTTTATTTAGTTAGGTTTAGGCTTAGGTTTTGTTTATTTTAGGTTTAGGTTTAGGTTGTATTTATTATAGGTTAGGTTTAGGCTTAGTTTATTTTATTTATTTAAATATTGATTTAGGTTTAGGTTTTTTTTTAATTTTAGGGTTTATATTTTATTTTTTATTTTATTTTTAGGTTTTATTTTTTAGGTTTAGGTTTTTATTTAGTTTTTATTTTATTTTACTTTAGGTTTATTTTATTTTTATTTAATGTTTAGTTTTTATTTTATTTAGCTTTTTTATTCTTAGGTTTATTTTATTTTTTTATTTAGTTTAGGTTTTTTTATTTTATTTTTATTTATTTTTATTTTTTATTTTATTTTATTTTTTAGGTTTAGGTTTAGGTTTTAGTTTAGGTTTTTATTTTATTTTATTTAGGTTTTAATTTTATTTATTTATTTTATAATTATGTTTTATTTACTTTAGGTTTAGGTTTTTAGGTTATTAGGGTTTAGGGTTTAGGGTTTAGTGTTTAGGGTTTGAGGTTTAGGGTTTAGGGTTTAGGGTTATAGGTTTTGGGGTTTAGGGTTTAGGGTTTAGGGTTTAAGGTTTAGGGTTTAGGGTTTTAGGGTTTAGGGTTTAGGGTTTAATGATTTAGGGTTTAGGGTTTAGGTTTTAGGTCTAGGTTTCAATTTTTAGTTTAGGGTTTAGGGTTTTTAGTTTTTTTTTAACAAAGAAGAAATTCATATTCAACATTTCTTCTTTTGATTTTCGTCAACCACGTAACACACGAAGTATTCTAAGACACAAGCGATGACATAGATAAAAATGAGCACGAATAGAGCAAATTAAAGACCTTAGATAGAACAGTCTATACTGTAAAGACACTTCCATAAGCAATAGTTGGATTGGTTGTTCTTCAGTATCTCGGTTCCCATCATAATCACCCTGGCCTCGCTGGTAGCTTTATCCTCCATCCTATCCTCAATCTCTCCCTCTGCCACCACCACAGCTGTAACCTTCATCTCTGTACCATGTCCTGCTCCTACCATGTCCTCCATATCCACACCTCCACCACCCTTTGCGATGTCACCTCCACCTTGCCTCAACCAGATCAGATGAGCAGGGTGACGATGATGTTCTTGCCGTCAAGGTTATGCCCATTCTTAGGGTTTAGTGTTTAGGGTTTAGGGTTTAGGGTTTAGGGTTTAGGGTTTTTAGGGTTTATGGTTTAGGGTTTAGGTTTAGGGTTAGCTTAGGTTTTGTGGTTAATTTAGATTTTAGGGTTTAGGGTTAGGGTAGGGTATAAGGTTTAGGGTTTAGGATTTAGGGTTTAGGGTTTATGATTTAGGGTTATAAGTTTAAGGTTGTAGGTTTAGGACATACTATTAGTTTTAGGGTTAAAGGTTTAGGGTTTAGTATTTAGGATTTAGGGTTTAGGGTTTAGGGTATTTTTAAAAAAATAATTAACTAAATCGATAGGTTCAAGTTTATTTATTTATTTATTTTAATTTATTTTATTTTTAATTCTTATTTAAGTTTTTTTATTTTTATTTAGTTTAGTTTATTAATTTTAATCTTATTTATTTTAGTTTAAGTTTTTTATATTTATTTATTTTTTAAGTGTAGGTTTAGGTTTATGTTTTATTTTTTAGTTTAGTTTTAATTTTATTTTACTTATTAGGTTTAGGTTTTATTTTTTATTTTTAGGTTTAGGTTTAAGTTTTATTTTATATTTTTAGGTTTATGTTTTAGGTTTTTATTTTAGGTTTTATTTTTTAGTTTAGGTTTATGTCTATTTTTAGTTTATTTTATTTTATTTAGTTTATTTTAGGTTTAGGTTTTGGTTTTACATATTTTAGTTTAGTTTATTTTAGTTTAGGTTTATATTTATTTTATTTTATTTATTGTAGGATTACATTTATTTTTAGTTTAGGGTTTAGGTTTTATTTTTTATTTATTTTTAGGTCTATTTTTAAGGTTTAAGTTTATATTTAGTTATTATTTTATTTTGATTTTACGTTAGGGTTTTATTTTATTTAGTTTTTTTATTTTTAGGTTTATTTTATTTTTTAGTTTAGTTTAGGTTTTTATTTATTTATTTACTTTAGTTTTTATTTTTTATTTTATTATAATTTTAAGTTTAAGTTTAGGTTTAGGTATAGGTTTTAGTTTAGGTTTTTATTTTATTTTTTATATTTATTTTATTTAGGTTTAGGTATTCTTATTTATTTTATTTTTAGGTTTTATTTAGTTTAGGTTTAGTTTTAGAGTTTTAGGGATTAAGATTTAGGGTTTAAGGTTTAGGGTTTATGGTTTAGGGTTTAGGGTTTAGGGTTTAGGGTTTTGGGTTTATGGTTGTAGGTTTTAAGTTGTAGGTTTAGGGTTTAGGGTTTAGGGTTTAGGGTTTTTGGGTTTAGGGTTTAGGGTTTAGTGTTTAAGGTTTAGAATTTAGGGTTTTAGGGTTTCAGATTTAGGGTTTAAGGTTTAGTGTTTAGGGTTTAAGGTTTAGGGTTAGGGTTTTTTTAATTTATTATTTATTTATTTTATTTAGGATTTAGGGTTTATAGTTTAGGGTTTATGGTGCACGGTTCAGAGTTGTAGGTTTAGGGTTTAGGGTTAGTTTTAAGGTTTAAAGTTTAGGGTTTTAATGTTTAAGGTTTATGGTTTAGGGTTTAGGATTTAGGGTTTAGGGTTTAGTGTTTAGGGTTTTTTTTTAATATTAACTGTTGGTGGGTTTAGTTTTATTTAGTTTATTTTTTATTTATTTTAGGGTTTTTATTTAGGTTTAATTTTTGTTTTTATTTAGTTTAGTTTATTTAGTTTAATTTATTTATTTTAGTTTATTTTTTGTTTTAGGTTTGGGTTTATGTTTTTTTAGTTTATTTTATTTTTATTTATTTATTTATTTATTTGCTTTAGGTTTTAGGTTTTTATTTTAGGTTTATTTTTAGTTTATTTTATTTTATTTAGTTTAGGGTTTAGGTTTAGTTTATTTTAAGTTTAGGTTTAGGTTTTATTTATTTTAATTTAGTTTATTTTAGTTTAGGTTTAGGTTTTATTTATTTTGTTATTTTAGGTTTAGGTTTTAGGTTATTTTTTATATTTATGTTTTAGGTTTAGATTTCTATTTAGTTTCTATTTTATTTTATTTTATTTTATGTTTATTTTATTTTTATTTAATGTTTAAATTTTATTTTATTTAGGTTTTTATTTTTAAGTTTATTTTATTTTTTTAGTTTAGTTTATGTTTTAATTTATTTTATTTTAGTTTAGTTTTTAGTTTTTATTTTATTTTATTTTTAAGTTTAGCCTTAGGTTTAGGTTTAGGTTTTAGTTTAGACTTTTATTTTATTTAATTTTATTTGGGTTTAGGTTTTTTATTTATTTTAGTTTTAGGTATTATTTAGTTTAGGTTTAAGTTTTTAGGTTTTTAGTGTTTAGGGTTTAGGGTTTAGGGTTATAGGTTTTAGGGCATAGGGTTTAGGGTTTAAGGTTTAGGGTTTAGGGTTTATGGTTTAGGGTTTAGGATTTTTTGGGTTTAGGTTTAGGGTTTATGGTTTAGGGTTTAGGGTTAAGGTTATTTATGTTTTTTATTTTGTATTTCAGATTTAGGGTTTAGGGTTTAGGTTTAGTTTTAGGGTTTAGGGTTAGTTTTAGGCTTAGTTTAGGGTTTTGAATTTGGGGTATTTTAAATTATGTAACCATAAATTTAGATTATTTTGTTTATTTAGTTTATTTTCATTTATTTTAGTTTACTTTATTTCCTATTTTTATTTAGGTTTATTTTTTTAACTTAGGTTTAAAAAGAAATGGTTTAGGATTTAAGGTTTTTTTTTTATTAAACTGGTAGGTTTACATTTATTTAATTTATTTAGTTTATTTTATATTTATTTTGTTTACTTTATTTTATTTTTTATTTAGGTTTATTTTTTATTTTATTTAATTTAGTTTATTTTATTTTTTTTTGTTTAGGTTTTTTATTTTAGTTTTTTTTAGGCTTTGGTTTTAGTTTAGGTTTATTTTTTAGTTTAGGGTTTAGGTTTTATTTTTTATTTATTTTTATGTTTATTTTTTAGGTTTAGGTTTTTATTTAGTTTTTATTTTATTTAGGTTTTTTATTTTTAGGTTTATTTTATTTTTTAGTTTAGTTTAGGTTTTTATTTATTTTATTTTAGTTTAATTTCTAATTTTTAATTTATTTTATTTTTAGGTTTAGCTTTTGCTTTAGGTTTGGGTTTAGGTTTTTTTTTTTAATTTAGGTTTTTATTTTATTTTATTTTAGTTAGGTTTATGTTTTTTAAGTATTATTTAGTTTAGGTTTAGGCTCTAGGTTTTAGGGTTTTCCAGCCTTGTGGCTTTAGGGCCTAGGGTTTAGGGTTTAGGGTTGGTGGTGGGTTTTAGGGTTTAGGGTTTAAGTTTAGGGTTTAGGGTTTATGGGTTTGGTTTCATGATTTAGGATTTGGAGTGGCCTCAGTTAGTGGCCATGTTGGCATTATAGGTTTAGGTTTTGTTAGTTTTTATTTTTTATTTTCATTTTGATTTAGGTTTGAGGTTTAGGGTTAGTTTTAGGTTACTAGAATTTAGGGCCACACTGCCTAGCTTTAGGTTGCACATTTTAGTGTTAGTGTTTATGGTTTTTAAGAGTTTTAGGGTTTAGGGTTTTGGATTTAGGATTTAGGGTTTAATTTTTTTTTTTAAATTTAAGTAAATCTATAAGTTTAGTATTATTTAGTATATTTAGTTTTATTTATTTAATTTACTTTACTTTATTTTTTATTTTTATTTTGATTTATTTTTTCTTTAGTTTAAAACAGTTTTAGAGTTTTAGGGTTTAGGGTTTAGGGTTTAGGATTTAGGGTTTAAGGCTTTTTTTAAAGTAAGCAAACCAGTAGGTTTAGGTTTATTTAGTATATTTAGTTTATTTTTTATTTATTTTCATTTACTTTATTTTTTATTTTTATTTAGGTTTTTTTTATTTAGTTTAGTTTATTTATTTTTGTTTAGGTTTTTTATTTTAGTTTTTTTTTGCTTAGGTTTAGGTTTAGTTTATTTTTAGTTGAGTTTTATTTTATTTTATTTTAGGTTTAGGTTTTATCTTTATTTTTAGGTTTAGGTTTAGGTTTTATTTAATTTTTTAGGTTTAGGTTTTAGGTTTTATTTTAGGTTTATTATTTTAGGTTTTATTTTTTTAATTCAGGTTTAGGTTTATTTTTAGTTTATTTTATTTTATTTAGTTTAGGTTTAGGTTTAGATTTTATTTATTTTAGTTTACTTTATTTTTATTTAGGTTTAAGATTATTTTATTATTTTTATTTTAAGTTTAGGTTTTTTTTTCTTTTTTAGTTTCTGGTTTAGGATTTTTTTTTATTTAGGTTTTATGGTTTAGAGTTTAAGGTTTAGGATTTAGGGTTTTAAGGTTTACAGTTTATGGTCTAGGGTTGTAGATTTAGGGTTATAGGTTTATGGTTAATTTTAGGGTTTAGGGTTTAGGATTTAGGGTTAAGGTTCTTTTTCTTTAAATTAAGTAAACTGATTTGTTTAGGTTCATTTAGTTTATTTAGTTTATTTTTTAATTTATTTGAGTTTATTTTATTTTTTATTTTCATTTAGGTATATTTTTTATTTTTATTTAGTTTAGTTTATTTTAGTTTTGGTTTTTTATTTTAGTTTATTTTAGGTTTAGGTTTATTTTTTACTTGAGTTTTTTTATGTTTATAATTTATTTTTTATTTTTAGATTTAGGTTTAGGTTTTAATTTTATTTTTTTAGGTTTTGGTTCTATGTTTTTATTTTAGCTTTATTTTAGGTTTTATGTTTTAGTTTAGGATTAGGTTTATTTTTAGTTTATTTTATCTTATTTAGTTTAGGTTTAGTTTAGGTTTAGGTTTAGTTTATTTTAGGTTTAGGTTTAGGTTTTCTTTAGTTTAGTTTAGTTTATTTTAGTTTAGGTTTTAAGTTTATTTTATTTTGTTTATTTTATTATTATTTTAGGTTTAGGCTTTTTTTAGTTTAGGTTTGTTTTTTTGGTTTAAGTTTTTTATTTAGTTTATATTTTATTTTATTTTTCTTTGACATTTTTTTTATTTTATTTATGTTTCTTATTCTTAGGTTTACTTTATTTTTTAGTTTATTTTAGGTTTTATTTATTTTATTTTATTTAGTTTATTTTACTATTTTATTTTATTTTATTTTTTAGGTTTAGGTTTAAGTTTAGTTAGATTTTTTTTTATTTTATTTCCTTATTTTATGTAGGAGGTTTTATTATTTATTTTATTTTAGGTTTTATTTAGATTAGATTTAAGTTTTAGGTTTTGGTTTAAGGTTTATGGTTTAGTTTAGGAGTTTAGGGTTTAGGTTTAGGGGGTTTAGGTTTAGGGGTTTAAGTGGCTTTAAGGTTATGTGTTTAGGGTTTAAGGGGGTTTAGTTTAGGAGGTTATTAAGTTTAGGGTTTAGGGTGGTGGAAAGGTTTAGGTTTAGGGTTTAGGTTTAGTTTAGGGAGTGGAGGTTTAGGGTTTAGGGTTTAAGTTTAGTTGGTCATGGTTTAGGTGGAGGGTTTAGGGTTTAGGGTTTAGGGATAGTTTAGGGTTTAGGGTTTAGGGTTAGTTTTATGGTTTAAGGTTTACGATTTAGGGTTTGGGATTTAGGGTTTAGGGTTTTTTTTAAATTAAGTAAACTAGTATGTTTAGGTTTATTTTGGTTTATTTTTTATTTATTTTAGTTTATTTTATTTTTTATTTTTATTTACATTTATATTTTATTTTTATTTATTTTATTTTATTTATTGTAGGTTTATTTATTTTAGTTAAAGGTTTTTTATTTTAATGTAGTTTTTTGTTTAGGTTTTGGATTATATTTATTTTTTAGTTTAAATTTAATTTTATTTTATTTTTTAGGTTTAGGTTTATATTTTTTATAATTTAGGTTTTAGGTTTTCATTTTAGGTTTATTTTTAGGTTTTATTTTTTAGTTTAAGTATACGTTTATTTTTACATTATTTTATTTTATTTCATTTAAAGTTTATGTTTAGTAAATTTTAGGTTTATGTTTAGGTTTTATTTATTTTAGTTTAGTTTATTTTAGTTTACGTTTTGGTTTATTTTATTTTATTTATTTTAGTTTTAGGTTTTATTTAGTTTAGGGTTTAGGTTTTATTTTTTATTTATTTTTAAATTTAATTTTTTGGTTTATGTTTTTATTTAGTTTTTATTTTATTTTATTTTTATTTTATGTTTATTTTTTATTTTATTTAGGTTTTATATTTTTAGGTTTATTTTATTTTTTAGTTTAGTTTAGGTTTTTATTTATTTTATTTTAGTTTAATTTTTAATTTTAAATTTATTTATTTTTAGGTTTAGGTTTTAGTTTATGTTTTAATTTTGGTTTTTATTTTATTTTATTTGAGGTTTTATTTTATTTTATTTATTTAGGTTTAGGTTTTTTTTAATTTTATTTTTAGGTATTGTTTAGTTTAGGTTTAACTTTTTAGGGTTTTGGGTTTTGGGTTTTGGGTTTAGGGTTTAGGGTTTTGGTTTAGGTAGATAGGTTTGTGGTTTAGGGTTTGGTTTAGGGGTTTTATGGTCAGTTTATGGTTTAGGGTTTAGGGTTTGGGTTTAGGGTTTTTAGGGTTTAGTGTTTAGGATTATAGGTTTAGGTTTAGGTTTAGGGTTTTTTTTTTTTTTTTTTTATTTGGATTTAGGGTTTAGGGTTTAGGGTTAGTTTAGGGTTTAGAATTTAAGGTTTATGGTTTAGGCTTTAGGGTTTATGGTTTTTAGGGTTTAGTGTTTAGAGTTTAGGGTTAGTTTAGATTTTAGGGTTTAGGGTTTTAGGGTTTTAGGTTTAGGATGTAGGGTTTAGGATTTAGGGTTTAATGTTTTTTTAAAGTAAGTAAATCGGTAGGTTTGGTATTATTTAGTATATTTAGTTTTATTTATTTATTTATTTTAGTTTACTTTATTTTTTATTTTTATTTTGGTTTATTTTTTCTTAGTTTAGGTTTTAAAATATAGAGTTTAGAGTTTAGGGTTTAGTGTTTAGGGTTGTAGGTCTAGGGTTTAGGATTTAGCGTTTAGGTTTTTTTTTTAAATTAAGCAAACTGGTAGGTTTCGGTTTATTTAGTATATTTAGTTTATTTTTTATCTATTTTTGTTTACTTTATTTTTCATTTTTATTTAGGTTTATTTTTTATTTTTATTTAGTTTAGTTTATTTATTTTTTGTTTATTTATTTTTGTTTAGGTTTTTTATTTTATTTTTTTTAGGCTTAGGTTTTGGTTTAGGTTTATTTTTTAGTTGAGCTTTATTTTTATTTTATTTTTTAGGTTTAGGTTTTCTTTTATTTTTAGGTTTAGGTTTAGGTTTTTATTTAATTTTTTTAGGTTTAGGTTTTAGGTATTATTTTAGGTTTATTTTTTAGGTTTTATTTTTTTAATTCAGGTTTAGGTTTATTTTTAGTTTATTTTTATTTATTTAGTTTAGGTTTAGGTTTAGGTTTTATTTATTTTAGTTTAGGTTTAGGTTTATTTTATTGTGTTTATTTTAAGTTTAGGCTTTTTTTTTAGTTTCAAGTTTAGGTTCTTTTTTATTTAGGTTTTAGGGTTTGGGGTTTAGGGTTTAGGGTTTAGGGTTTTAGGTTTCTGAGGGTCAGGGTTGTAGGTTTAGGGTTATAGGTTTATGGTTAGTTTTAGGGTTTAGAGTTTAGGGTTTAGGGTTAGGATTTAGGGTCAAGGTTCTTTTTTTTTAAATTAAGAAAATCGATTGGTTTAGGTTCATTTAGTTTATTTTGTTTATTTTTTAATTTATTTGAGCTTATTTTTTTTTATTTAGTTTAGTTTATTTATTTTAGGTTTGCTTATTTTAGTTTAGGTTTTTTATTTTAGTTTTTTTTAGGTTTATGTTTCATTTTTAGTTGAGTTTTTTTTTAGGTTTATGTTTTATCTTTTATTTTTAGGTTTAGGTTTAGGTTTTAATTTAATTTTTTTAGGTTTAGGTTTTAGGTTTTTATTTTAGGTTTATTTTAGGTTTTATTTTTTAGTTTAGGTTTAGGTTTATTTTAGTTTATTTTATTTTATTTAGTTTAGGTTTAGGTTTAGGTTTAGGTTTAGGTTTTATTTATTTTAGTTTAATTTATTTTAGTTTAGGTTTAAGTTTATTTTGTTTTGTTTAGTTTATTTTTATTTTATGTTTAGGGTTTTTTTTAGTTTAGGTTTATTTTTTAGGTTTAGGTTTTTATTTAGTTTATATTTTATTTTATTTTAAAATTATTTTATTTTTATTTGATGTTTAGTTTTTTATTTTATTTATGTTTTTTATTCTTAGGTTTATTTTATTTTTTTAGTTTATTTTAGGTTTTTATTTCTTTTATTTTAGTTTATTTTTACTATTTTATTTTATTTTATTTTTACATTTAGGTTTAGGTTTTAATTTAGATTTTTATTTTATTTTTTTCCTTATTTTATTTTGGTTTAGGTTTTATTTATCTATTTTATTTTTAGGTTTTATTTAGATTAGATTGAGGTTTTTAGGTTTTTAGGGTTTAAGGTTTATAGTTTAGGGTTTAGGGTTTAGGGTTTACAGTTTAGTGTTTCGGGTTAAGGGTTTAGTGCTTAGGGTTTTAGGGTTTTGGGTTTAGGATGTATGGTTTAGGATTTAAGATTTAATGTTTTTTTAAAGTAAGTAAATCTGTAGATTTAGTATTATTTAGTATATTTAGTTTTATTTATTTATTTTAGTTTACTTTATTTTTTATTTTTATTTTGATTTATTTTTTCTTAGTTTAGCTTTAAAAATATAGGGTTTAAGGTTTAGGGTTTAGGGTTATAGGTCTAGGGTTTAGGATTTAGGGTTTAAGGATTTTTTTTAATTAAAGCAAACTGGTATGTTTCGGTTTATTTAGTATATTTAGTTTATTTTTTATTTATTTTTTTTACTTTATTTTTTATTTTTATTTAGTTTAGTTTATTTATTTTTTGGTTTATTTATTTTTATTTAGGTTTTTTATTTTATTTTTTTAGGCTTAGGTTTTGGTTTAGGTTTATTTTTTAGTTGAGTTTTATTTTTATTTTATTTTTTAAGTTTAGGTTTTGCTTTTATTTTTAGGTTTAGGTTTAGGTTTTTATTTAATTTCTTTAGGTTTATGTTTTAGGTTTTAATTTTAGGTTTATTTTTAGGTTTTATTTTTTTAGTTCAGGTTTAGGTTTATTTTTAGTTTATTTTATTTATTTAGTTTAGGTTTAGGTTTAGGTTTTATTTATTTTAGTTTAGGTTTAGGTTTATTTTATTTTGTTTATTTTAAGTTTAGGCTTTTTTTTTAGTTTCAGGTTTAGGTTTTTTTATTTAAGTTTTAGGGTTTGGGGTTTAGGGTTTAGGGTTTAAGATTTTAGGGTTTATAGTTTAGGGTCAAGGGTTGTAGGTTTAGGGTTATAGGTTTATGGTTAGTTTTAGGGTTTAGAGTTTCGGGTTTAGGGTTTAGGATTTAGGGTCAAGGTTCTTTTTTTTTAAAATTAAGAAAACCGATTGGTTTAGGTTCATTTAGTTTATTTAGTTTATTTTTTAATTTATTTGAGCTTTTTTTATTTAGGTATATTTTTTATTTTTATTTAATTTTGTTTATTTATTTTAGGTTTATTTATTTTAGTTTAGGTTTTTTATTTTAGTTTTTTTTAGGTTCATGTTTAATTTTTAGTTGAGTTTTTTTTAGGTTTATATTTTATGTTTTATTTTTAGGTTTAGGTTTTAATTTTATTTTCTTAGGTTTAGGTTTTAGGTTTTTATTTTTAGGTTTATTTTAGGTTTTATTTTTTAGTTTAGGTTTAGGTTTATTTTTAGTTTATTTTATTTTATTTAGTTTAGGTTTAGGTTTAGGTTTAGGTTTAGGTTTTATTTATTTTAGTTTAGTTTATTTTAGTTTAGGTTTAAGTTTATTTTGTTTTGTTTGGTTTATTTTTATTTTAGGTTTAGGGTTTTTTTAGTTTAGGTTTATTTTTTAGGTTTAAGTTTTTATTTAGTTTATATTTTATTTTATTTTAAAATTATTTTATTTTATTTATGTTTTTTATTCTTAGGTTTATTTTATTTTTTAGTTTATTTTAGGTTTTTATTTATTTTATTTTAGTTTATTTTTACTATTTTATTTTTTTAATTTTTACATTTAGGTTTAGATTTTAATTTAGATTTTAATTTTATTTTTTTCCTTGTTTTATTTTGGTTTAGGTTTTATTTATTTATTTTATGTTTAGGTTTTATTTAGATTAGATTTAGTTTTAGGTTTTTTAGGTTTAGGGTTTAGGTTTAGTTTATTTTAGGGTTTAGGGTTTAGGGTTAGGGTTTTAGGTTTTAAGGTTTAGGTTTAGGGCTTAGGGTTAGTGTTTAAGGTTTAGTAGGGCTTAGTGTAGTTTAAGAAGGTTTAGGGTTTAGGTTTAGGGTTTAGGGTTAGCTTAGGGTTTAGGGTTAGTTTAGGGTTTAGGGTTTAGTGTTTAGGGTTTTTAGTTTAGGGTTTTTAGGGTTTAAGGTTTAGGGTTTAGGGTTTAGATGGCAGGGTTTTAGTTTGGGATAGTTTAGGGTTTAGGTTTTAGGGTTAGTTTTATGGTTTAAGGTTTAACGTTTAGTGTTTAGGATTTAGGGTTTAGGATTTTTTTAAAAAAATTAAGTAAACTAGTAGGTTTAGGTTTATTTAATTTATTTTTTATTTATTTTACTTTATCTTATTTTTTATTTTTATTTAGGTTTATATTTTATTTTTATTTAATTTATTTTATTTATTTTAGGTTTATTTATTTTAGTTAAGGTTTTTTATTTTAGTATAGTTTTTTTTGTTTAAGTTTTAGATTATATTTATTGTTTAGTTTAAATTTATTTTATTAGATTTTTTTAGGTTTAGGTTTTAATTTTTTTATTATTTAGGTTTGAGGTTTTCATTTTAGGTTCATTTTAGGTTTTATTTTTTAGTTTGGGTATAAGTTTATTTTTTATTTTATTTTATTTTATTTCATTTAGGGTTTATGTTTAGTTTATTTTAGGTTTATGTTTTATTTATTTTAGTCTAAGTTTTGGTTTATTTTATGTTTAGTTTTTTTTAAGTTTAGGGTTTAGGTTTTTTTATAAATTTATATTTTAGGTTTAGGTTTTAATTTAGTTTTATTTTATTTTTATTTTATTTTTAGTTTTATTTTATTTAGGGTTTTGTTTTTTTAGTTTTATTATATTTATTTTAGTTTAATTTAGGTTTTATTTATTTTATTTGATTTTGTTTTATTTTTATTTAATTTTATTTTTAGGTTTAGGTTTAATTTTAGGTTTTAGGGTTTAGGGTTTAGGTTTTATTTTATTTTATTTTATTTTATTTTATTTAGGTTTTGGTTTTTAATTTATTTTATTTTTTTGGTTTTAGTTAGTTTAGGTTTTAGGTTTTTAGGTTTTAGGGTTTAGGGTTTACTATTTAAGGTTTAGGGTTTAGGGTTTGGTGTTTAGGGTTTAGGGTTTAGGGTTTAGGGTTTAGGGTTTAGGGTTTATGGTTAGCTGAGGGTTTATCATTTGTTTAGGGTTTAGGGTTTATAGTTTAGGGTTTAGGGTTTAGGGCTTAGGATTTTTAGGGTTTAGGGTTAATTTAGGGTTTAAGGTTTAGGGTTTTAGGCTTTAGGATTTAGGGTTTTTTTAAAAATTAAAACCAGGTAGGTTTTAGTTTTTTAAAAAAACTTAAGCAAACCAAGAGTTAGCTCATTTTATTTATCTTTATTATTCTATCTCATCTTATTTCTTTATTTTTATCAGTTTACACTTTATCTTTATTTTAATTTATATCTATCTTTATTTATTTTAGGTTACATTTTTTGTTTTTATAGTTTTTTGTTTAAGTTTTAGATTATATTTATTGTTTAGTTTAAATTTATTTTTATTAGATTTTTTTAGGTTTAGGTTTTAATTTTTTATTATTTAGGTTTGAGGTTTTCATTTTAGGTTCATTTTTAGGTTTTATTTTTTAGTTTGGGTATAAGTTTATTTTTATTTTATTTTATTTTATTTCATTTAGGGTTTATGTTTAGTTTATTTTAGGTTTATGTTTTATTTATTTTAGTCTAAGTTTTGGTTTATTTTATGTTTAGTTTTTTTTAAGTTTAGGGTTTAGTTTTTTTTTTTAAATTTATATTTTAGGTTTAGGTTTTAATTTAGTTTTTATTTTATTTTTATTTTATTTTTAGTTTTTATTTTATTTAGGGTTTTTTGTTTTTAGTTTTATTATATTTATTTTTAGTTTAATTTAGGTTTTTATTTATTTTATTTGATTTTTGTTTTTATTTTTATTTAATTTTAATTTTAGGTTTAGGTTTAATTTCAGGTTTTAGGATTTAGGGTTTAGGGTTTAGGTTTTTATTTTATTTTATTTTATTTTATTTTATTTAGGTTTTGGTTTTAATTTATTTTATTTTTTGGTTTTAGTTAGTTTAGGTTTTTAGGTTTTAGGTTTTGGGTATTTGGGTTTAGGGTTTAGGGTTTAGGTTTAGGGTTTGTGGTTTAGGGTTTAGGGTTTAGGGTTTATTTATGGTTATGAGGTTTATCATTTATTTAGGGTTTAGGGTTATAGTTTAGGGTTTAGGGTTTAGGGCTTAGGATTTTTAGGGTTTAGGGTTAATTTAGGGTTTAAGGTTTAGGGTTTTAGGCTTTAGGATTTAGGGTTTTTTTAAAAATTAAGTAAACCGGTAGGTTTTAGTTTATTTTTCATTTATTTAAGTTTATTTTATTTTTTATTTTCATTTAGTTTAATTTATTTTATTTAGGCTTAATTATTTTAATTAAAGTTTTTTATTTTAGTTTTTTTTTTAATTTTTTTAGGATAAGGTTTATGATTATTTTTTTAGTTTACAATTATTTTTATTTTATTTTTTAGGTTTAGGTTTAGGTTTTATTTTTTATTTTTTATTTTTAGGTTTAGGCTTTTTACTTAGGTTAAGGTTTAGGTTTCCATTTCATTTAGTTTCATTTTTTTAGTTTAGGCATTGGTTCATTTTTAATTTATTTTATTTTATTTAGTTTAGGGTTTATGTTTAGTTTATTTTAGGTTTAGGTTTAGGTTTTATTTATTTTAGTTTAGGTTTATTTTATTTTGTTTATTTTGGGTTTAGGTTTTTTTTTTAAGTTTAGGGTTTAGGTTTTGTTTTTTATTTATTTTTAGGTTTAGGTTATTATTTTGGTTCTATTTTATTTTATTTTAGGTTTATTTTTTATTTTATGCTTAGTTTTTATTTAATTTAGGTTTTTATTTTTAGGTTTATTTTATTTTTAGGTTTAGGTTAAGGTTTTTATTTTATTTTATTTTATTTAAGTTTAGGTTTTTATTTATTTATTTTATTTTAGGTTTTAGGTTTTAGGGTTTGGGAGGGTTTAGGGTTTAGGATTTTATAGTTTAGGGAGGTTTAGTTAGTTAGGTGAGGGTTAGGAGGGAGGTTTAGGGTTAGGTTTGGTTTAGGGTATAGGGTTTATAGTGGTGGTTAGGAGTTAGGGTTTGGGGTTTAAGGTGGTTTTAGGGTGGGAGGGTTTGGGGTTGAGGTAATTATATGGTTTAGGGCTTAGGGAGTAGGGTTTATTGTTTAAGGATTAGGGTTTAGGTTTTTTAAATGTTTAGGGTTTTGGGTTTCTTAGTGTTTAGTGTTTAGTAGTTTAGGGTTAGTTTTAGTATTTAAGTTTTAGGGTTTAGGATTTAGTGTTTAGGGTTAAGGTTTTAGCATTTTGGGTTTTTTTTAAATTAAGTAAACTCGTAAGTTTATGTTTATTTAGTTTATTTACTTTTTTTATATTTTTATTTATGTTTATTTTTTCTTTTTAGTTAGTTTAGTATATTTATTTCATGTTTATTTATTTTAGTTGAGTTTTTTATTTTAGTTTATTTTTTAGGTTTAGGTTTAGGTTTATGTTTATTTTTTAGTTTAGTGTCATTTTATTTTATTTTTATGTTTAGGTTTAGGTTTAAATTTTTTTTAGGTTTAGGTTTTAGGTTTTATTTTAGGTTTATTTTTAGGTTTTATTTTTTAGTTTAGATTTAGGTTTATTTTTAGTTTATTTTATTTTATTTAGTTTAGGGTTTTGGTTAATTTTATTTTAGGTTTAGGATTAGGTTTTATTTGTTTTAGTTTAGTTTATTTAGTTTATGTTTAGGTTTATTTTATTTTGTTTATTTTAGGTTTAGGTTTTTTTTAGTTTAAAGTTTAGGTTTTATTTTTTATTTATTTTTAAGTTTTATTTTTAGGTTTATTTTTTAAGTTTAGGTTTTTAGTTTGTCTTTATTTTATTTTACTTTAGGTTTATCTCATTTTTATTTTACATTTAGGTTTTATTTTATATATGTATTTTATTTTTTAGGATTATTTTACTTTTCTAGTTTACTTTAGGTTTTTATTTATTTTATTTTAGTTTAGTTTTTATTTTTTAATTTATTTTATTTTTAGGTTTAGGTTTAGGTTTAGGTTTTAGTTTAGGTTGTTATTTTATTTTATTTTATTTATTTTAATTAGGTTTAGGTTTTTTATTTATTTTATCTTTAGATTTTATTTAGTTTAGGTTTAGATTTTTAGGTTTTTAGGGTTTAAGATTTCTTAGCTTAGTTTAGGTTTGGGGTTTAGTGTTTATGGTTTAGGGTTGTAGGTTTTAGGGTTTAGAGTTTAGGGTTTAGGGTTAGTTTTAGGGTTTAAGGTTAAGATTATTTATTTAAATTAAGTAAACCTATAGGGTTAGGTTTATTTACTTTATTTTTTATTTATTTTAGTTTATTTTATTTTTTATTTATATTTAGATTTATTTTTTATTTAGTTTTGTTTATTTATTTTAAGTTTATTTCTTTTAGTTTAGGTTTTTTTATTTTAGTTTAATTTTTATGTTTATGTTTAGCTTTAGGTTTAATTTCTAGTTTTGTTTTATATTTATTTTATTTTTTATGTTTAGGTTTTATTTTTTTATTTTTAAGGTTTGGTTTAGGTTTTTATTTTATTTTCTTAGGTTTAGGTTTTGGTTTATTTTTAGGTTTTATTTTTTAGTTTAAGTTTAGGTTTACTTTTATTTTATTTTATTTTATTTAGTTTTGGTTTAGGTTTAGATTTAGTTTATTTTAGGTTTAGGTATAGGTTTTATTTATTTTAGTTTAGGTTTAGGTTTATTTTATTTTTATTTTAGGTTTAAGTTTTCTTTTTTTTTTTTTAGTTTAGTAAGGTTTTATTTTTTATTTATTTTGGTTTATTTTTAGGTTTAGGTTTTTATTTAGTTTTTATTTTATTTTATTTTATGTTTAATTTAATTTAATTTTAGGTTTAGTTTTTATTTTATTTAAGTTTTTTATTTTTTTTAGCTTAGTTTAGGGCTTTATTTATTTTATTTTAATTTGGTTTTTAGTTTTTATTTTATTTTTATTTTAGGTTTAGATTTAGGTTTTCTTTATTTATTATATTTTTAAGTTTTATTTAGTTTAGGTTTAGGCTATTAGCTTTTAAGGGTTTAAGGTTTATGGTTAGTTTAGGGTTTATGGTTTAGGTTGTAAGGTTTAAGGTTTAGGGATTTAGGTTTTATGATTTAGGGTTTAAGGTTTAGGTTTTAGGTTTAGGGTTGAGGTTTTCGTTTAGGGTTTAGGGTTTTTTTTAATAGAGAACAAATTCAGATTCAATACTTCTTCTTTTCAATTTCATTAACTAAGTAACATACCAAGTTTTCTAAGACAAAAGCGATGAAATAAATAAAAAATGAGCACGCATACAGCAAATGAAAAACCCTAGATAACTAGAACCGTCTCTACTGTAAAGACACAAAATCGATCATTCTTTAGTTTTTGCAGTTCCCTTCAGAACCACCCTGACCTCTCGAGTAGCGGGATCCACAATCGTATCCCCCATATCTCCCTCCGCCGCCACCACGACTGTAACCTCCATCGCTCCTCCTGCCTCCATGACCACAACTACTTTGACCACCACCTCCATATCCACTAGCACCTCCAGATCCTCCCCCACCACTATGATAACCACCGCCTCCGCAACTAGATATAGAATGAGCTTGGTTGACGTTGATGTTCCTGCCGTCAAGGTTCTGCCCATTCTTAGGGTTTTTGTTTAGGTTTAGGTTTATTAGGTTTTAGGGTTTAGGTTTATTTTCAAATTTATTTTGTTACTTTAAGTTTAGCTTTAGGGTTTAGGATTAGGGTTTAGGGTTTAGGGTTTTTAAGGTTTATGGTTTATGATTTAGGGTTTAGAGTTGTAGGTTTAGGGTTAGGGCTTAAGGTTTAGGGTTTATGATTTAGGGTTTATGGTTTAGGGTTTAGGGTGTAGTGTTTCTCATTTTTTTAAAAAAAAGTAAATCAACAGGTTTAGGTTTACTTAGTTTATTTTTTATTTATTTTAGTTAATTTTATTTTTTATTTTTATTTAGTTTAGTTTATTTATTTTAGTTTAGGTTTTTTATTTTAGTTTATTTTTAGGTTTAGTTTATATTTTAGTTGATTTTATTTTTATTTTATTTTTTTAAGTTTAGGTTTTATTTTTTATTTTTAGGTTTAGGTTTAGGCTTTTTTTAGGTTTAAGTTTTAGATTTTTATTTTAGGTTTGTTTTTAGGTTTTATTTTTTTAGTTTAGGTTCAGGTTTATTTTTAGTTTATTTTATTATATGTAGTTTAGGTTTAGGTTTAACTTTAGTTCATTTTAGGTTTAGGTTTAGGTTATATTTATTTTAGTTTTGGATAAGGTTTTTTTTATTTTGTTTATTTTATTTTATTTTAGGTTTAGGGTTTTTTTTAATTTAAGCTTTAGGATTTTTTTTATTTATTTTTAGGATTTATTTTTAGGTTTAGTTTTTATGTTTAAGTTTTACTTAGTTTTATTTTATTTTATTTTTATTTTACATTTAGTTTTATTTTATTTAGGTTTTATTCAGTTTATTTTATTATTTTAGTTTAGTTTAGGTTTTTATTTATTTTATTTTAGTTTGAGGTTTAGGTTTTAGTTTAGGTTTTTATTTTATTTTATTTTATTTAGGCTTAGGTTTTTTTATATTTTATATTTTAGATTTTATTTATTTTTAGGTTTTAAGTTTTAGGTTTTTTAGGTTTTTAGAGTTTAGGGTTTAGGGTTTTTATGGTTGATGGTTTAGAGTTTAGTGTTTAGGCTTTAGCTTTAGGGTTTTAGGGTTTAGGATTTGGGTTTAGAGTTTTTAAAATTAATGATATTTTATGTAGTTTATTTATATTTATTATTTATTTTAGTTTATTTTATTTTTTAATTTTATTTATTTTTAATTTTTATATTTCTTTATTGTAGTTTATTTATTCTAGGTTTATTTATTTTAGTTTATGTTTTGAATTTTAGTTTATTTTTTAGGTTTAGGTTCATTTTTAGTTGAGTTTATTTTTATTTTATTTTTTTTTAGGTTTAAGTTTTATTTTTTTATTTTAGGTTTAGGTTAAGATTTTTTTTTTTTTTTTTTTTAGGTTTAGATTTTAGGTTTTTTATTTGGTTTATTTTTAGGTTTTACATTTTACTTTAGGTTTAGGTTAATTTTAAGTTTTATTTAATATTTTTTAGTTTTATTTATTTTAGCTTTAGATTTTAGGTTTTAGGGTTTAGTGTTATTTTAGGGTTTAGGTTAGGGTTTAGCTGGGTTAGGGTTTAGGGTTTAGGATTGGGTTTAGGTTTAGTGTTTAGTGTTTAGGTTTATGGTTAGGGTATGGTTAAGGGTTAGGTTTAGGGTTAGATTGGGTTTATGGTAGCCATTTTCCTTTAGCATATTTAATTTTATTTTAGTTTAGATTTATTTTATTTACGTTTATGTTTATTTTATTTAGATATTTTTAGGATTTTATTTTAGTTTAGTTTAGGTTTTATTTATTTATTTTAGTTTAGTTTTACTTTTAATTTGATTTATTTTAGGTTTAGGTTTAGTTTAGGTTTTATTTTATTTACATTTAGGTTTATTTATTTTATTTTAGGTTTATTTAGTTTAGGTTTAAGATTTAGGCTTTAGGGAGGTTTTAGGTAGGGGGTTTAGGTTGTAGGTTTTAGGGTAGGCATAGGATTTAAAGTTTAGGGTTTATAGTTTTAGGTGGGTTTAGGGTTTAGGTGATTAGAGTTTAGGGTTTGGGATTTAGGGTTGTAGTGTGTTTAAGGTTTAGGGTTTAGGGTTAGGGTTTTATTTATTTTATTTTTATTTTATAAATTAAGTACACCAAGTTTATTGACTTAGTTTATTTTATTTATTTTATTTTATTTTATTTTTTATTTTATTTTTCATTTTAATTTATGTTTATTTTTCTTTTTATTTAGTTTAGTTTATTTATTTTAGGCTTATTTATTATAGTTTACATTTTTATTTAGTTTATTTTTAGGTTTAGGTTTAGGTTTAGGTTAATTTTTAGTTTAGTTTTATTTTATTTTATTTTTAGTTTTAAATTTTATTTTATTTTTAGGGTTACTTTTTTTTATTTTATCTTTTAGATTTAGGTTTTAGGTTTTTTTATTTTAGGTTTATTTTAGGTTTTTTAGTTTGGTTTATGTTTATTTTAGTTTATTTTATTTTATTTAGTTTAGGTTTTAGGTTTAGTTTATTTTAGGTTTAGGTTTAGGTTTTATTTATTTTAATTTAGTTTATTTTAGTTTAGGTTTAGGGTTTAGTTTTTATTTTTTATTTATTTTTACATTTTATTTTTTGGTTTATTTTTTAGGTTTAAGTTTTTATTTAGTTTTTATTTTAATTTATTTTAGGTTTATTTATTTTATTTAGGTTATTTATCATTTAGTTTAGTTTAGGTTTATATTTATTAGTTAATTTTTTATTTTATATTTATTAGGTTTAGGCTTATGTTTAGGTTTTAGTTTATGCAATATTTTAATTTATTTATTTATTTATCAATTTATTTATTTTTAGGTTTATTTACAGGTTTAGATTTTAGCTTTGTGGAAGTTTGGGTGGGAGGGTAAGTTTGTGTTTAGGGTCTTAGGTTTAGAGTGGGGTTTAGGGGTTTAGGGTTTAGGGTTTTAGGGTTTAGGGTTTTAGGGTTTAGGGTTTGGATTGTGGTTTGGAGGGTTCAAGTTTTAGTTTAGGATTTAGTGTTTTGATATTTTTTAATAGAGAACAAATTGATTCAACATTTCTTCTTTTGATTTCATTAAGAAAATAACACCAAGTTTTCTAAGACACAATGATGTAGATCAAAAATGAGCATGCATTAAATCAAAACCCTTGATAATCAATTGTCTCTCCTTTAAAGATAGCCCATAAGCAAGATCAGACCATTATTCTTTCCATTTCCCATCAGAACCACCCCGCCTCTTGAGTAACGGGACCCACCATCATATCCCCGATCTCTTCCTCTGCCACCACCATGGTTGTAATCTCCGTCACTCCTCTCACCTCCATAACCATCACTGCTCCGACCACCACCTCCATATCCACTAGAACCTCCAGATCCCCCACCACCACTTTGATAACTGCCTTTTTGCCTCATGTGATCTAGTAGCCTAATTGATTTGATGTTATTGTTTTAGGTTTCGCCAATTTTATGGTTTTGGTTTAGCTTTAGGTTTATTAAGTTTTAAGGTTTAGGTTTTTTATCAAATTTATTTAGTTACTTTAGGTTTAAGTTTAGGGTTTGGGGTTTAGGGTTTAGGGTTAGGGTTTATAGTTTAGTGTTTAGGGTTTAGGATTTAGCATTTTAGTGTTGGGTTTTTGGTTTTTTAGTTTAGGGTTTAGTATTCTGTGGTTTTTTATGGGTTTATGGTTTAGGGTTTAGGGTTTAGTTTAGGATTTCTTTTAGGGTTTAGGATTTAGGCTTTTTTAAAAGAAAACCAAGTAACCCATTTAGTTTTATTTAGTTTTTATTTATTTTAGTTTATTTTATTTATTTTTATTTTTATTTTATTTTAGGTTTTGGCTTATTTTTAGTTTTATTTTATTTTATTTTAGGTTTAGGTTATTTTTTATTTTAGGTTTTTTTATTTTATTTTAGTTTAGGTTTTAGGTTTTATTTTAGGTTTATTTTAGGTTTTTTTTACTTTAGGTTTAGGTTTCTTTTAGTTTTATTTTATTTAGTTTAGGTTTTATTTTTTTTTAGTAGTTTGTTTAGTTTATTTTATATTTTATTTTGTAGGTAGGTTTAATTTAGGGTTTAGGTTATTTTTTTATTATTTTTTTAGGTTTATTATTTAGGTTTAGGTTTTATTTAGTTTTAATTTAATTTATTTAAGTTTAGTTTTATTTTATAGGTTTTTTTATTTTAGCAATAGTTTATTTATTTATTAGTTTATCATTTCTTTTCTTAGGTAGTTTAGGTTTAGGTTTATTTAGTTTAAGTTTATTTTATTTTAATTTTTATTTTACTTTATTTTAAATTTTTATTTAATTTATTCTTTTTATTTAGTTTAGTAGGTTTAGCTTTTGGCTAGTCAGGTTTAAGGTCTTTGTGGGTTTAGGGAGGATTTAAGTTGTGGTTTTTTTGGTTAGGGTTTAGGTTTTAGGGTTTAGGATTTAGGGTTTGATTTTAGGGTCAGGTTGGTAGGATAGTAGGTTTAGGGTTTTAGTTGTGGTGGTTTTAGTTTAGGGTTTAGGGTTTTGGTTTTTTTAATTAGGAGAACAAATTGATTCAACTTTTCTTCTTTGGTTTATTTAGTTTATTTTTTATTTATTTTAGTTTATTTTATTTCTCATTTTTATTTATGTTTATGTTTCATTTTTATTTAGTTTAGTTTATTTATTTTAGTTTAGGTTTTTTAATTGAGTTTATTTTTAGGTTTAGGTTTTAGTTTAGGATTATTATTTAATTGAGTTTTACTTTATTTATTTTTTTTTAGTTTAAGTTTTATTTTATTTTTAGGTTTGGGTTTATTTTTATTTATTTTTTAGGTTTAGCTTTAGGTTTTATTTTAGGTTTATTTTAGGTTTTATTTTTAGTTTTGGTATATGCTTATTTTTAGTTCATTTTATTTTATTTAGCTTAGGGTTTAGGTTTAATTTTAGGTTTTATTTATTTTAGTGTTTTATTTTAGTTTAGGTTTATTTATTTTATTTTATTTATTTTATTTTAATTTTATGTTAGGGTATTTTAAGTTTAGGGTTTAGGTATTATTTTTCATATTTTATTTTTTTTAGTTTAGGTTTATTTTATTTTATTTTATGTTTTTTTTATTTTATTTAAGTTTTATTCTTACATTTTATTAGTTTAGTTTAGTTTATTTATTTTATTAGTTTTATTTTTATTTTATTTTTAGGTTTAGGTATGTTTAATTTAGCATTTATTTTATTTATAATAGGTTTAGGTGATATTATTTTAATTATTATAAGAGTTTTTAGATCTTAGGGTAAGGTAGGGTAGGGCTGGATCTTGGATTTAGTGGTATGAGATCTGGTGTGTTTAGGCCACAATAGCATCAGTTAGTTGGGTTTAAGTATTAGATTAGGAGCCCAGGGTTTACCCAGAGTGGGAGTATTTATTTGGAGTAGGGCCCAGGAATCAGGTTTGGTTAGTTTTTTTAGCTCAGGTTAGGTGGGTTTTATTTAGGGAGTTTAGGTTGGGTCAGGGTTTGGGTTTATGTTTGGGGTTTTAAAGTTTAGTGTTTTAGGTTAGTAGTTTAGGTTTTAGGTTAGTGTTTTATTCTTTTTATTCATTTTTCTAATTTTAAGGTTTAGTTTATTTAGTTTATTTTATTTATTTTAGTTTATTCTATTTTATTAGGTTTATTTTCTTTTTATTTTATTTAGTTTAGTTATTTATTTTAGGTTTATTTTATTTTAGTTTATTTTTTATTTAGGTTTATTTTATTATTAATTTAATTTATTTTACTTTTAGAAGATTTTAGATATGATTTAGGTTTAGGCTTTTTTTAGGTTCATACAGATTTTATTTATTGTTTTTTAGGTTTTATTTTTAGTTTAGGTTTATTTTAGTTTATTTTTATTTTAGTTTAGGTATTTAGGTTATATTTATTTTAGTTTTAAGGTTTTTTTTTGTTTTATTTATTTTATTTTTTAGGTTTAGGGTTTTTTTTTATTTTAAGCTTTAGGATTTTATTTTATTTATTTTAGGTTTATTTTAGGTTTAGTTTTATGTTTAAGTTTTTTATTATT
Source organism: Cymbidium sinense (assembly GCA_021442155.1). Classification (NCBI taxonomy): domain Eukaryota; kingdom Viridiplantae; phylum Streptophyta; class Magnoliopsida; order Asparagales; family Orchidaceae; genus Cymbidium; species Cymbidium sinense. The sequence goes on along the minus strand of CM038229.1, from coordinate 14,389,238 downwards.
TTATTTTATTTTATTTTATTTTACATTTTAGTTTTTTTATTTTATTTAGGTTTTTTTTTATTCTTAGTTTATTTTATTTTATTTTAGTTTAGTTTCTTTATTTATTTTATTTTAGTTTTTTAGTTTTAGTTTAGGTTTTATTTTATTTTATTTTATTTAGTTTAGTTTTTTTTATATTTTATATTTTTTTTATTTATAGGTTTATTTTAGGTTTTAGGTTTAGAGTTTAGGGTAGGGTTTAGGTTTATGGCTTATGGTTTAGAGTTTATTTAGGCTTTAGCTTTAGGGTTTTTGTGGTTTACTTATTTAGGGTTTAAGTTTTTTTTATTAATTAATCTTTTTTTTATGTAGTTTATTTATTATTTATTATTTATTTTAGTTAATTTAATTTAATTATTTATTTTATTTTTTTATATTTCTTTATTATAGTTTATTTTATTAGGTTTTATTTATTTTAGTTTATGTTTAATTATTATTTTAGGTTTATCATTTTTTAGTTAAGTTTATTTTTATTTTATTTTTTAGGTAAGTTTTATTTTATTTTAGGTTTAGGTTAGATTTTATTTTATTTTAGGTTTAGGTTTTATTATTTGGTATTTAGTCATTTACTCTTTTAGGTTTATTTTTTGTTTTATTTTAATTTATTTTAGTTTTATATTTTAGCTTTAGGTTTAGGTTTAGGGTTTAGTTTTTAAGTTTAGGGTTTAGGGTTTAGGGTCAGAGCTGGTTTGGGTAGTTTAGTTTGTGGTTTTAAGTGTAGGTTTAGGGTTTATGGTTTAGGGTTTGGTCAGGATTTAGGTTAGCAGTTTAGGTCAGATTTAGGGTTTAGTGTTATTTTTAGCCATATTAATTTTTATTTTAGTTTATTTATTTATTTTCTTTATTTTATGTTTTATTTATTTTAGATATTTTATTTATTTTATTTTAGCTTTTAGGTTTATTTATTTATCTTAGTTTAGTTTTATTTTAATCTGATCTTATTTTTAGGTTTAGTTAGGTATTTAGAGGTTATTTATTTACATTCAGTTTATTTTATTTTATTTTTTAGGTTTATTTAGTTCAGCCTAAGATAGGCTTAGTGGCTCAGGTTATTTAGGGTTTGGATTTTTGGGTTAGTTTAGGGTCAGTAAAGTAGGTTATATTAGGTTGGGTGGGCTCAGGCCTGGATTGAGTGTAGGGTTTGTGGTTTGGGATTTAGGGTTGTAGTTTGTGGTTGTTTAGGGTTTAGGGTTAGGGTTTTATTTATTATATTTTTTATTTTATAAATTAAGCACCAGTAAGTTTAGGTTGACTAGTTTATTTATTTTATTTTATTTATTTTATTTTATTTTAATTTAAGTTTATTTTCTTTATAGTTTATATTTATTTTAGGTTTATTTATTTAGTCATTTTTATTTTAGTTTATTTTTAGGTTTAGGTTTAGGTTTAGATTAATCTTAGTTTAGTTTTATTTTATTTATTTTTTAGGTTTAAATTTTATTTTTATTTTTTAAGTTTACTTTTATTTTATCTTAGATTTAGGTTTTAGGTTTATTTTAGGTTTATTTTAGGTTTTTTTTTTTTAGTTTGGGTTTATGTTTATTTTAGTTTATTTTATTTTATTTAGTTTAGTTTAGGTTTAGGTTTAGTTTATTTAGGTTTAGTTTTTTTATTTATTTTATTTTATTAGTTTAGGTTTGGTTTAGATTTTATTTTTTATTTATTTTATGTTTTATTTTGTTTATTTTTTGGTTTAGTTTTATTTTAATTTATTTTAGGTTTATTTTATTTTATTTTAGGTTATATCATTAGTTTAGTTTAGGTTTATATTTATTTTAGTTAATTTTATTTTATTTATTTTTATTTATTTTATTTTATTTTAGTTTTATTTAATTAATTTATTTTTTTTTTTTATTTCATTATTTATTATTTTTTTTAGGTTTATTTAGTTTAGGTTTAGATTTTAGCTTTAAGGTTTAAGTTTTATTTTAGGTTTTTTTATTTTTTAGGTTTGGGGTTTAGGTTTAGGGTTAGGGTTTAGGTTTTAGAGTTTAGGTTTAGGGTTTATTTAGGTTTTAGGGTTTTGGTAGATTCATTTTGGTTTAGGTTTGTTTTAGTTTAGATTTAGTGTTTTGGTTTTTTTTAATAGAGAATAAATTATTGAACATTTCTTCTTTTGATTTCATTAAGTAACACACCAAGTTTTCTAAGACTATTATGTAGATCTGAGCATTTTAGCTCTGATATTCTATCTTTTAAAGACAGCTTCCATTTAAGATCGGATCACCATTGTTAGTTTTAACCAGCCTCTTGAGTGGGACCCACCATCATATCCCGATCTTGGCCGCCACCATGGTTTAATCTTGCTCCTTCACCTATAACCATCACTACTCACCACCACCTCCATATCCACTAGAACCTTGATCCCCACCACCCTTGATTCAGTTTTAATCGATCTATTGAGCCTAATTAACTGATGTTATTTCAAGGTTTAATTTTATGGTTTTGGTTTAGCTTTAGGTTTATTAAGTTTTAAGGTTTAGGTTTTTTATCAAATTTATTTAGTTGCTTTAGGTTTGTAGTTTGGGGTTTTAGGGTATAGGGTTAGGGTTTATAGTTTAGGGTTTAGGTTTAGGATTTAGCTTTAGTGTTTGTGGTTTTTTGGGTTTTTCCTTTAGGGTTTAGGGTTCTTTACTTAGGTCTGTGGTTTTAAAGGGTTTATGGTTTAGGATTTAGGGTTTAGGTTTTAGGATTTACAATTTAGGGTTTAGGATTTAGGCTTTTTTAAAAGAAAAAACTAAGTAAATCGGCAGGTTTAGTTTCATTTAGTTTAATTTTTATTTATTTTAGTTTATTTTATTTTTTATTATATGGGTTTATTATTTTTTAGTTTTTTTTAGTTTTATTTTAGGTTTATTTTTTTTTTAGTTTAGTATTTTTTATTTTATTTTTTAGGTTTAGGTTTATTTTTTATTTTAGGTTTTATTTTATTTTTTTTTAGTTTAGGTTTTATTAGGTTTATTTTATGTTTTATTTTTTTACTAGGTTTAGGTTTCTTTATTTTTTATTTTATTTTAGTTTTAGGTTTTATTTTTTCTTTAGTTTAGTTTTTAGTTTAGGTTTATGTTTATTTTATTTTGTTTTTTATTTTCTTTAATTTGGTTTTATGTTTTATTTTTATTTATTTTTTATTATTTAGGTTTATTTTATTTAGTTTTAATTTAATTTATTTTAAGTTTAGTTTTATTTTATTTAGGTTTTATTTTTATTAATTAGTTTTTTTTATTTTATTTTATTATCATCATTTTTTTTTCTTTTTATTTAGTTTAGTTTTATTTTATTTAATTTTTATTTTATTTTATTTTTTAAATTTTTATTTCTTTATCTAGGTTTTATTTAGTTTTAGGTTTAGTTTTAGTTTGTGGTTTTTGTTAGTTTTGGGTTTTATTTGGGTTTTGGGTTTTGGGTTTAGTTTTGTTTAGGATTTAGGGTTTGATAGGGTAGTAGGTGGAGGGCTCAGGCCTAGGGTAGGGCTTAGTAGGTGTGGTTTTGGGAGGTGTGGTTTTTTTAATGAGCAATGATCAACTTTTGGTTTATTTAGTTTATTTTATTTATTTTAGTTTATTTATCATTTTTATATGTTTATGATTTTATTTAGTTTAGTTTATTTATTTTTTTTAATAGTATTAGGTTTAGGTTTAGTAGTTTATTATTTAATAGTTTATTTTATTTATTTTTAGGTTTAAGTTTTATTTTATATAGGTTTGGGTTTAGTTTATATTTTTTAGGTTTAGCTTTTATTTTAGGTTTATTTAGGTTTTATTTAGTTTGGTAAGTATTTTAGTTTATTTTATTTGTTTAGGTTTTAGTTTTTATTTATTTTATTTATTTTATTTAGATTTGGTTTATTTTATTGTTTATTTTATTTTAATTTATTTTGGTTTTTGTTTAGGGTTTATATTTATTTTATATTTTAGTATTTAGGTATTTTATTTTATTTTGTTTATTTTATTTTATTTAAGTCTTATTCTTTTATTTTAGTTTAGGTTTATTTATTTATTTTATTTTATTTTTTTATTTTAATTTAGTTTATTTATTTTAATTAGTTTATATTTTTTTATTTTATTTAATTTAGGTTTTATTTATTTAATTATTAAGGTTTGGTTTAGATTTAGGTCTAGGGAGGGTATTTAGGGCTCATAGTCAGTTTGGTATGATTAGTAGGCCATTTTTATTTTAGTGTTATCAGTTTAGGGTTTAGGATTTGGGTAGGTTTGGGTAGCCCAGGGCCTGGTTTTTTGTGGTTTGTGGTCAGTGGTTAGTGTGTGGCCCAGGGCCTAGGATCAGTGGAGTCAGTTTTAGTTTGGGGTTTAGTGGTCAGTGGTAGTTAGGTTTATAGTTTTATTAGTTTGGTTTAGGGTTTTGGGTTCAGTTTTTATTTGTAGGTTTAGGTTTTAGTGTTTTTTTTTATATTTTCTAGGTAGTTTAGATTTTATTTATTTATATTTTATTTATTTATTTTTATAGTTTAGTTTATTATTTGGGATTATTTATTTTAGTTTAGTTTTATTTTAGTTTATTTTGTAGTTATTTATATTATAATTATGATTTTAGATGATTTTTATTATTTTTTATTTTAGTTTTATTTTATTTATTTTTTATTTATTTTAGGTTTATTATTATTTTATTATTTAGTTTTAAATTTATTTTATTTTAGTTTTAGTTATTTTATTTAGTTTTTTATTTTTAGTTTAGATTAGGTTTTGTTTATTTTATTTATTCTTAGTTTTATTTATTTTATTATGTTTAGGTTTATTTATTTAGGTTTTAGTTTATGTTTTTTATTGTATTTTAAAGATTTTTATTTTATTTTAGTTTAGTTTTAGGTTTTAAGCTTTTTTATTGGGTTTTGGTTATGGTTTAATTAATTTAGATTTTTATTTGTGGATTTTTTTTTTTGGTTTTTAGATTTAATTTTATGGTTTTTTAAGTTTAAGTTGTGGTTAGATTTGGGGTTTAGGCCTGGGTTAGGGTTTTGGTAGGGTCATAGTTTTAGATTTAGTGGTTTTGGGTAGTTTAGTTTTAGGTTTGTGGATAAGTTAGTCAGGTTTGGTTTTGATTTTATTAAGAGTTAAATTCTAACATTTATTTTTTTGTTTATTTATTTATTTTTTTATTTTATTTTATATCTTTTATGTTTATTTTTTATTTTATTTAATTTAATTTATTTATTTTAGGTTTATTTATTTATTTAGTTTTTATTTTAGTTTATTTTTAGTTTTAGTTCATGTTTATTTTTTAGTTGAGTTTTATTTTTATTTTTTAATTTTAGGTTAGTTTATTTTTTTTATTTTAGTTTTAGTTTTAATTTTATTTTTTTTAGTTTAGGTTTTGTGTTTTTTAATTTTGTTTTATTTTCTGTTTATGTTAGGTTTAGTTTTATTTTAGTTTAGTTTGTTTATTTATTTTGTTAGTTTATTTTAGTTTAGGTTTAGGTTTTTTTTATTTTGTTTATTTTTATTTTTATTTGGTTTAGGTTTTTTTTATTTTATTTTTTTTTATTTAGTTTTTTATGTTTTATTTGGTTTTATTTTTTAGGTTGGTTTTCATTTAGTTTTTATTTTATTTTATTTTATTTTTAAGTTTATTTTAAGTTTATTTATTTTTTATTATGTTTAATTTTATTTTATTTTAGGTTTATTGGTATTTTTTTTATTTAATAAGTTTATCTTTAAGTTTATCCATATTAATTTATCTTGTGCCTAGTTTTAATTAGGTCATTGATTTATTTATTTATTATAGGTTTATTTATTTACTTTAATATTATTTTAGCTCAGCTCTAGGGCCTGGGGTCAGATCTAGTATTTATGGTCTGTGGCCCAGGGCCAAGGTCAGGCCTTAGGGTCCCAAGATTGCTTAGGCTAGTTTTGCCTTGTGGTAGTAAAGGCCTGTGGTGGCCCAAGGCCCAGTTACCTGGGATATTGTGGTCAGTGGTAGGTAGAGCCCAAGGTTAAGTGGATGTGGTAGGTGGATCTGAGTTATGTGGCCCAGGGCCCAGGTTGGCTCAGGGTCAGGGTCTCCTGTGGTTTAGCTTTTTTTAGTTTTAAAGTTTGGGTTGGGGTTTTGTTTTTTTTTGTTTTTTTTAAATTAGTAAAGTGATAGGTATCTTTATTTAGTTTATTTTTTTTTATTTATTTTAGTTTATTTTATTTTATTTATGTTTTTTTTTATTTTTGTTTAGTTTATTTATTTTTAGTTTATTTATTTTAGTTTAAGTTTTATTTTAGTATTTTTTTTTTTTAAGTTTATTTTTTTATTTTAGTTTTATTTTATTTTTATTTTTAGATTTAGGTTTTATTTTTATTTTAGGTTTTAGGTTTTAATTTAGGTTTATTTTTAGGTTTATTTTAGTTTAATTTCAAGTTTATTTTAGTTTATTTTATTTTATTTACTAGTTTAGTTTTATTTTATTTGTTTTATTTAGTTTAGTGTAGGTTTAGATTTATTTTATTTTTATTTTTTAGTTTAGGTTTTATTTATAGGGTTAAGGTTTTTTAATTTATTTTATGTTTTTTTATAGGTTTAGGTTTTATTTAGCTACATTCAGATGATATTACTAGGACGATTGACCACAACTTTACATAGTGGATGTTGGCGATGTGCTATCCAGTTCTACAACCCAAGTGTATCAGTCAACATTATGAGTCTAAGAACCCTTGCCTACTTGAGGATCGACATCTCCAAACTTTGAAAAGAAAGGATGATGTTGAGAGGATTCAATAAACAAGGCGAGAGGACCTTGTGGTGTTTATTTTTAGATGTATGGGTGGTACTTTTGAGGTGATCAACAACATTGATGTATGATGTACTATCTCGAAAGATAGGCATCACCCTACAATGGACCTAATCACGTAATAATGACTCATAAGGCATGATGGGTCTTCGAATGTACTAGTGATTTTTCCCCTAGTTTATATGGATGAAGAAAGTTGGGTTTATATTATACCATGTTCTTAAGTTCCCTATGGAGGTAACCCTTCATAGTAAATTACATCTTAGGAAATGAAATTTCCTAAGAATACTCGATTAAAGTAAAATTATCATCTCCAAAGATTTCAAGGTTAGACTATCAAAGGATTTGTTTGTATTTGGAAAATCAATTGGGAAAGTTCAAGGAGAAGACTTATTTTGGAATTCAAATGAAATAAGTAGGAAATGCTAACGATACTAGAAGTGAGCATTCCAATCTATCCTAAGGGGGTTTATAATTTGAAGTTGAGGAGATTTATATGTTTTGAGTTGAAATTTAATTAAATTACTAGGCTTATAATCCACCAACACAAGGTTGTGGGAATGCCTAGGATTTATGCCTATAGCCTGAAATAAAATAGCTACCTCGATCCTAAATCTAGGAGCTTTACGAAGTTAAAAGTAGAACCCAAATCTAATGTGGACATAAGGGTTTACCTCCACAAGAGAGAAAATTGTCACTTCTGACTTATAACGCCTGAGTAGCTACTAACTCTCCTACATTTTAAAACCATGTAGTCCATCTTATGAATTGCAAGATAGTAGTTAATTATTAGAAAGAGACTAAAGTCCCAAACACACCTCTCTAAGAGACTAGAGCATGAGTGGTATAAGCGTATGACTTAATCTATAGATGCAAAATATTTTCAAATTTTATTTCATTTTAGACACATTATTTTGATAGAGGCTTTAGGATTTGTTATGCCTAAATGCATAATTAAATAGGTTATGGGTCAAATCAGCTAGAAGAAGGTGTTCTCCACCACAAGAGATGCCCTCACAGGTCAAGCATTTCTTTATCGTGTAAGGATGGAGATCCTTCATGTTCAAGAGAGAAAGAATATACATGTATGATGTGTAACATACAACCATACAGCTAAGGGGTTGCTAAATCTTTTAGTTATCTTATTTATGTCTTATGCTTTATGATGAGGTTTTGAGTTGTTTAAAATTTAGTTATGAGTGGTTAATTGGGTAGAAAAGTTACTTTTATCCTAGGAGCCTAATCGTATCCAAGCCACATATTAAAGCATCAATCATTTAAGAAACTATGAAAAGCATGTCATCCTATTGCACAATGTAAATATAACATCAAATAATTATATAAACTATCATATGAGAATAAAAGACCGGTGGAATAGGTATCGCCATACAACCCGAAGAGAAAAAAGTTGGGTAGCTGAGCTCTACCCTTACATAACCTGGAATATGAAAGAATAGTTATAATTGTATTAAATGCTATGGGGGTCTTCTTTCTTCATATATCCATTTCTAATTTGGTTCCTTCTTTGAATTGGATGGTGCTTGCTTCAAAGGCATCACAAGGCACCCTAGATAAAGCCTTCGCCACGCTCATCCTAATCCCCATAGCACTAATCCTAATTCCTATTGAAAAAATTACATTTATGTGGAAAAGTTAACTACACCTGCAAAATAGAGGTTAGCTAAATATACATATAATCCCTAGCACTTGTATTTATATTTTGCACTTAGCACCCTATACATGGGTAATTAAGCCACCTGTCCTAACTTGGATTATGCTTAAGGATTTAAGCAACCTACAAAAAGAGAATTCATATTTATTTTTAAGCATCCCTTAAGCATAATCTCCTACAGAAAACATGATTAGGCTAATATTAGCCTATCATCTAGTCTATGAAGCATACACCCTAACAACCAATCTAAAATAATACATCATAAAAAAATATATACATCACATACACACCATCCTAACTTAGAGCTAAGTGGTGACTTAATTCTAATGTGTGTATTAAGGCTTGTGTGGTAAGTCTTGTTAGGCATATTGTTATATTTTCTAATGTAGAAGGATTCAATTTAACATGAAAGGTTGATTTCACTTGAAGTAAGTTAAATTTATTTGAGAATTTTAATTTGTGTTTTCTTTTATTTCATTTGATTACACTTAGGAGCTAAATGTTATAAAGAGAAGAAAAGAGGATTGCCCTCTTCATCCCTACCTTAAGTCACTTTCTAAAGTATATTAATTTGATTTAGTTCTCTTTAGTGAATGGCTTATTAAATGATTTAATTAATCCTAAGTTTAGGTTCACTTTAAATAATCCTATTCAAAATGAAAGGCATCTTAAGATTAATTTAATTACTACCACATGGCATATATTAAATCATTTTTTCCATCACATGTAACATGCATATGATTTAATCCTAAGAGTATCTATACATGCAACATATTTTAGCACACTTAAATGATGAATATATATGTGTATGTTTAGAATTTATATTTTATTTGATTAAATTATTTAAACATATTAATTTAAAACTTCATCCAAATTCTTATACAAAAAAGGACATAAGAATGAAATTAAACATGTGTCATTGTTAACTGAAGTGAGGTAATCAAATGACCTCCTTGGAGCTAGCTAAAGCCTCATATTCTTGGGATGTCTAGATTTTATACCCATTTGCATTCAAATATATGTAAATTCATATACATGAACTAAGTAAGTAAGCTCCAAAACATATGGATAATTAATTCAACCACTTAGTCAATTATGAATGCATGCAATTTTAATGTAAAATGGGATTTTCATTCACTAATCAAATATACATATGTACAAAGATAAAAGATAGGCATTCATTGTTAAACCAGGGAAGTAAGGTAATCAAATGACCTCCTTGGAGCTAACTAAAGTCTCGTATTCTCGAGATGTCTAGACTATATACTTATTTTTTTGAACACACATGTATATATACATAAATGAGGGAAAGAAAACCATGCAAAGATTGTATATTTTTATTGAATCATTTATATATATGAATTAAAGCTCTATCCAAATTTTAATATTGAAATACATAAGAATGAAATCAAATGGGAAATGACATTAAACCAAGTGGTCATCAAATGACTTCTTGTCCGTGACTACTATATACCATTCAATCTTATATAAATCAACACATGAATAGAGGAAAGAGAGATCAACATTCATACACTTAAGATAAAAGCACATGAATTTCTTATGTATTTATAACTAGCATCATAACACATATTATCATTCATTTATAAGCTTTTGAAAAATGTATTTGGATTTAATAGTGATAAAAGCCATATATATAAATTAAATCAACACATAAAGGAAACCATTATCTTTTACTTGATTTTGAAAGATGGATGGATGCATGAATTCAAATGACATACCAAATTTAACATGATTGGAAAGAGGACAATCAAATATAAGCATGTGATTCATTCAACCAAACTAGTTCTTAGAGGCAATCAAATGAAATAAGATTATTTAAAGCAAACCAAAGCATCTTTATTAATTAAGTTTATGATTTGATTTCATTTAAAGAGGAGAAGAGAAATCATCACTTGTTGTTTTAAACCCATTCCCACATTAGTGATTTAATTTAATTTAAGGAAATGTAATTAAGTTGATTTTATGGGTTAATTAAGTTGAACCCTTAATTAGATGAATTTATTACCCTTACTTATGTCACCTTAGAATAATTAACTAAATAATTATGAGCCAACATGATATGCATGGAAAATAAACTCGTAATGATCCTAGGAAATAAAAGGGGCCTAATGCAATTTGCTCATGATTAATAGGTAATTAGATTAAGAGACTTAATTAATTACTCTTATGGTTTTCCCACACATATGGACTAACCATAATTTTATTAAACTCATTTTGGTTATTAAACACCTAAAGATGTACCCCATGATTTAACTGATTAAGGTCTGATGTGATTATGATTTTAATTTGATTAAAATATTTAATTAATTAATTAAATCTTAATTAATTTTATTTTAAAAATGGTGAAATGAACTTAGGTAAAGGGGTCCCAACCCTATTCCTTACTTCACTTACTGTTGAACAATGATTAATGAACTTAATTAACCAATTTATTACTATTAATGGAATTAATTAATCATTAATTAATTTAAAAGAGTAGTTAAGGTTTAATTAGTTAATTTTCCTAATTAAGTGAGCAATAAATCCAACGAAAATCATGAGAGGCAGAGGTCATCCCATTAAATTAACCCATAAAATTTGGGATTAATTGCTCAAGTAATTAAGAAATAATTAAGCTAATTAATTTTGTAATTAAACCTTAATTACTATTCAAAACTTTCTAAGATTATTTTTAATTTATTCTCCTCTGAAATACCTTTTAAACGAGTATTTATTTGCATTTGTTTGATTTCTCTATGATGTTTTATGATTTTAGAAGTTTCGGCCATTAAAATAATTGATTAAGCCTACTAAAGCCTAACCCTATTGGTGCATTTGTTAAAAGCATTTTGATCAAGGAATGAGCTTGAGAGTTTAGGGAATGGCTCTAGCTAGCCTTGGGTAGCTAGACTCAAGGAATGAATTTTGTGTGTGTTTGAGTAAAATGAGAGGGGTGTATACCCCTGTTCATCTTGATCTGCGGGATCGATTTGGCTTCTATGTAGTCCGCCATCTGGGGAGTCAGGGAAGTGAGTTTTCTGGCTTGGTTGGTTGAAGGTGTGGAGGTGGGAAGGAATCATGGGTGTCCTATGAGTTTCAAATGCTCCAATGGGAGGGTGAGGTGATTTCACCCCATGGGTCATCGACCCAACCACCCATGGTTAGTCCTTGGTGCCTGGGTGGACCATTGGAGAGTACTAAGTGGCCAAGGAAAAAATGAGCATTTACATGGGTGATTTATCTAATATGATTCCCTTGACCCAAGATAGAATGATCATTTGGCATTGGATTTGATTTGGGCAGAAAATGAGCCAAAAGCATGTAGCCCAAATTTCAAGTCAATTGGAGTTGGTTTGGCTCAATTTGACTTATTTAGGTCAAATTAGGTTAGGTTGGGTCAAGTTGATAAATTGGTCAAATTGGGTCAAATTAAGGATTGGGTCAAGCTCATTTGTGATATTTTGGTTCAATTGGTTTGATTTAGTTTGGCTTAGATTTGATTTTGGCTCATTTGAATTCATTTGGGTCAAATGGTTGACCAATTGACCAAATTGGTCCAAATTGGCTTTTGGGTGTTGGTTTGGGCTTTAGTTGACCAATTGAAGATGATTGCATTTTGGTTTTAATTAATTTGAATTTGGTTTTGATTTAGGCCAACTTGAACCGTTAGGTCAATTTGGGCTAAGTAGGTCAATTGGGTTCATTTGAGTCCAATCATGGCTTTAGTCAAGTTCAATAATCAATTTGGAATGAACTTGATTGGTTGCAATCAATGGTTTATATTTTGATTTGACCCAATTTAGTCTTTTAGGTCAATTTGGGTCAACTTGGGTCAAGAGGGCCAATTGGTTTGACTCAATTGAAGGTCAAGTCACATTCAAATATTGATTTTGATTTGGTATGAATCATTTGTTTCAAGGGATTTGGCTGCAATGGCTAGTTTCATATGGGTTGGGGGTTGACTCAAATGACCAAGTTGACTTTTTTAATTTGTGATAATTGATCAACCTAGGGTGATCAACAATCATGATGGGAGGTTTTGATCGCTTAGTTCAATCCAATTTGGGAAGGATTAGAACTTGGCTCAAATAGGTCAAATCCACTTAAGTGGACCAATTGGGTTTAGTTGTCTTGATTTTGGATTGAATTTAATTTAGTTGAGTTTATATATGGATTTGGGATTGATATATAAATTCAATTGCAATTGGTTTCAAATGGGTTTTGGTTCATTTGAACATTTCAAGTCAAGTTTGTTTGTGATATTCATTTGGCTTGATGATTGTATATTTAATTTATATTTGTTAAACTTATTGAAGGTATGATTGATACATGAGAAAATCAATTGAATTTGGGTTTTGCAATGAAGGAATTTGGCTAAGTCCATCGAGTTGGGTCATGTGGCTTAGATTTGGATTTTAATTTGGTTTGATTTAGGTTTGATGATTTAAATGTATATTTCATTTAAATTTGTGAAGATGATTGATTTATGAGAAAATCAATTGATTTTTACTTGATTTGGATTAATATTTAGCTAAGTCCATGGGATAGTAAGGCTTAGAAGGGTTTTGATTTAATTTAATTTAGTTTTGATCATTTGAGAGATTTAATTTATATTTAAGAAGATGATTGAAGAAATAAATTGATTATGAGGAAATCAATTAATTTTGAATTGATTTGGATTAATATTTGGCTAAGTCCATGGGATAGTTCATTTGGCTTAGGAAGGGTTTCAAGTTTGGATTTGACCATGGGCTTCAATCATTTGGTTTTGTAATTTGGGTTTGGATTTGGATTTAAATTTGATGTTTGAATTGAACTTGAGGTTTGGTTTGAGAAGTTGAACATGGATTGGATTTGTAGGTGGGATTATCTAATCCCTAAGCACCTAATCAAGTTAACCCTTCTAAGTTTAAGTGTTTACCTAATTGAAGTGTCTATGACTGGGAAGAGTTAGAACACCTTAAGTCTAAGATTTGAAGACACTCCAAAAGTGAGGTCAACAGAGGCTCCATAGCCCTTGAGATAGATGATTGGAAGAGCTAAGTTTCACATAGACTTGAATACATCTTTGAATGCTTTGTTGGGAAACCATGAATACATGAGAACTACAAAGTTTCATCCTCACATGAGTGTTATGAAGTTTGTGAGAGGTGGGATCATCTACTATCAAAGGAGAACTCAAGCCATTTATAGTTCATGAGGTATATGAGGATGGCTTACTACCTCCCTCAAAATCAACAAGTCTATTCTCATGAACTTGGCTAAAGTTTAAAAATAAAATAAAAAGAAAAAGAAAAAGAAAGAAAAAGAAAAAGAAAAATAAAAGAAAAGAGAAAATGAAAAATAAAATTAAAAGGGGTTAAAATAGACTTGGAGGAGGAAGTGGAGCCTAACATTAGATTCCACTCATAATTTGTTACTATTTGAACATATAGAAGACCGACCTCCAAACATAGAAGAGGCTAGTTCAGAGGAACCCAGGGTGAAAACCTCCTTTATTGGCCACCCAAAAGATATGTCCCAGTACACCCTACTACATGCTTAGAATCTAGTTCATATGATGAGTCTTATATGGTTTGCACACCAGCAAGCTCTTCTCAATAGTATATTCTCTTGGAGGTGACACTTGAGCCAGATAATAATGGAGATGGTGCCCCAAAGCAAAGCATAAGTGTATCTAAGTCTATATATGAAACAATTAGGCATCAGTTGGGAACCTTAGCTCTAACCCCACTTTCTTATCAAAAAGCTAAGGGTTTGGTAGTTAAGGAAGCCCCTAAGTCATCCACATGTGTGAAGACTTAGAGGTTCTTTTGGGAGCATCATCCTTAAGTCAAGAAGTTGATGTAGAACTTCAGGATGATTTATATAAGCATTTAATATAATTATTTTCTTATGGTACTTGGCTTGTGTTCATAATTTACTAAAGAAAGGGTTAATCCCACCTATTTATTTAAAGCACAAGTCAGACTACTTTGAAATAATATGGAATAATAAATGCAAAAGCTCTCAATCAAGACCAAGACTAGATTTGCAGAGTCCAGTCAATGATGATATTGCTTAGTCATTACCAATCATTTGGAATCTGATTCTTTTCAAATCACATTAACTCATATGAGAGAGACTTTAGATGATCTAGATGATTCTGAAGTCAAAGATGCACTGCTAGAGTTTGAAGAAGAGATCATGTCAACCATCGACAAGCTCAGGGAAATTAAATTAGGAACAAAAGAAGATCCATGCCCAACATGCATCAGTTCTTTGTTGAATGAAATTGAAACAATGTAGTTAGCTAATTGAGTTTAAGGTCTATTTTGCATGGAGTTATGAAAAGACTTAATTGGCTCTAATGGTCCATAAACTAATAATAGAGCCTTCTAATATCAAGCAAGCTCCTAGATGCATACGATTAAACATAGAACTACAGGTCATTTATGAAGTCAACAAATTGATCGATGTTTTCAAGAAGAAAATATCCTAACTGGTTAGCCAACATCATCTCAATTAATAAAAATAATGGCCAAATTCATATGTTGAATTTTAGAGATTTAAATAAGGCAAAAGATGAATTCCATTACCAATCTCGAGCTCATGGTGAACATTGCCTCATCTCATGCGCTTCTCTTTCTTTCATGGATGGCTCATCTAGATATAACCAAATAAAGATGGCCCTAAGATGAAAGAAATATTACTTTAGAACCGATCTAAATCTATTGTATAAGATTTCGCCTTAAAATGATGGTGCCTCATACCGAGCTATGACTTGAATCTTCGATAAACTCATTCATCATCAAGTGAGTCGATCTCATGGTCAAAAGTAGAGAAAGGAAGACCACCTCTTTGACTTGAGAGTAGTTTTTGAATAGTTAATACAATTTAACCTTAAAATGAACCCTCTGCAGTGTGCATTCAGAGTAGCTTTAGGGAAATTCCTTGGGTTTATTGTCTGACACTAGGAAATTAAAATTGATCCAAAGAAGATCAAGGTGATATTAGAAATTCCACCACTAAAGTATAACTCAACTCAGATTATTCTAAGGGTGGTTGGCATTTCTAAGATGCTTTATATCCAACTTATCGAAGATGTCATTCAGCTTGTCAAAAGGATGCCAAGTTTAAGTGGGATGACAAGTGTGAGCATGCCTTTGAAGACATCAAGCATGATGATGCCACGGTTCTAACATCTCCTATCCACAAGTTTTACACTATGTTAGATGACTTTAGTGCTTTGTTGGCCAAAGCCAATGATGAAGGGAAGGAAAATGCACTCTACTACCTTAGCTGTAGTCTAATCCCTACTGAGGCTAATTATCCACCCATCGAGAAGCATTGCCTAGCTTTAATCTTTGCATCCCAAAAGCTACAGCACTACATGCTTCCTCATAAGATGAACTTAATCTCTAAGATCAATCCAATATAGTATCTCACAACCGACGCTATCAAAATAGTTGGCATGATGGATCATGATCCTCTCAGTTTATCATTACCTTCATACACCTCCGTGTGGTGAAAGGATAAGCGCTAGCAGATTTCTTAGTAGCACACCCACTTTCTGCTGACGCACTGCTTAGTGATGATCTCTCTCATGAACAAATCATGAACTTAGGGGATACTAGCACCAAGAGATGTACTTTGATGGTATGGCTTCCTCTCAAAGAGGAGAAGAATCCACATATTATTCAGGAAATGCAAGTAATAGTTCTCTAACTCCAACTTGATGATGAGATTCTCATATGATCTGTGTAATCTTTGCACCAATAATGAAGCCAAATATAAGGCTCTGATTGTCGGTCTAGAGTTAGCCATTACTCTAAGCATCCAAGATATCAACATCTTCGAGGATTCTCACATCAACAAAACGCTATATAAGGTTATAAAGCCCAAGCTTCATGATAACTACACCATGCACTTGTTGACCCAAATCCTAGAGGTTAGATAAGATTCCTCAAGGGAGAGAAGCATGTATGCTTTAGCTAAGCTTTCTAAAGAGTTGGCATGTCCGAAGGATGAGTCTATATCAATAAAGGTCTAAAATAGACAAGTCTTATCTATTATTGGCATTGAACTCATCAAAAAGTACTCTCTTGAAGGGGAGGTTGCCATTTCCAAGAAAAATAAGGAGTTAGATTTGAGAAAACCATTCATGGATTACCTAAATAAAAGAAAACTACCTCAAGAGAAGTCCCAGGCCCATCAGATGAAGAAGTGAGCACATTCCTATGCTCTTGTGGATGGTGTATTATACTGGTGGTCTTTCGATCATATGTGGTTATGTTATTTTGAAAAGCATAAATCCTAATAAAATTGTGATTGAGGTACAAGTGATTATGGACCAATCTAGTCTAAAGATGAAAGCCAAGATCATTAGGATACTACTAACCATGATCAAAGATTACATGGATATGGCTAGGTGATGCCACCAATGTCAAATACATGGTGTGGTATACACCAACCACCCAACCGACATTGCATTGGCCTCATGGCCATTCAAGTGTTGGTACCAATATGGGTCCAATTGATCCTCATTCTTTCAAGGGTAATCAAATCATCTTAGCTACTACTGACTAATTTTCCAAATGGCTAAAGGAGATTCCGCTCAAAGAGGTCACTGCTCAGCATGTGCTCCAGTTTTTTATGAACCATATCGTATATAGGTTCAGAGTGTCTCGATGAATTATATCTGATAATGGTACTGCATTCAAGAGCATTGAGATCAATAACTTTTCTCGAAGACACAACAAAGATTGGAGATATTCTACCATCAACTACCCGAGGGAAAATAGCTTAGCAGAAGCAATCAACAAAACTCTCATCCAAATACTGAAGAGGACACTCGATAACAACAATCGACAATGGCATGAGCAGTTAGTTGAAGCCTTGTGGGCCAACTGCACAATATATAGAACTCCAACTCAGTCTACTCCTTTCTCCATTGTGTATGAGTCTGAAGCCATTCTACCATTACAAGTTCAACTCTCATCACTAAGGATAGCTGTGGGTAGATCACAAAGTAACACCAAGTTGGTTAGAAGAGCTCAAAGGTTTGGAGGAGAGATGCGAGGAATGCCTAAAAAATCAAGTACAAAGCTAAAATGATTCAAGCTCACAACAAGTTTGTTCGTTCTAGAGCTTTTCAAGTAGGAGAGCTTATTTTACTTCTAAGAGACTGATTGTTGCTCAATGTAAGATGGGAGGCAAGTTTGAACCCACTTGGGAAGGCCCTTTTGCTATAGAGAAGGCCTACCGAGGAGGATCTTATCAGCTTATTAATCATAAGGGATAACACCCAATGCTTCCAATCAACAGGCTCTACTTAAAGAAATATTCTAAATCATGTTTGAAAATAATTATCATCAATGAAAATTCCATTTCAAATTGAATCTCTTACATCTTGATAGAATTCTTATTTTTGAATCTACCATGATGTGTTTAGGGTAGGTGTAAGGAACCTAAGTGGCATCCTATCCTTCATAGACACAACACAAACACAAACTATACACAAACATACAAAACAAACACATATCTTTTATCTCGGGCTACTTTGAGTTGAGATAACGCCCTCAGCGACACTAACTCAGTAGCTGCTCTAGGTTGGGCTGACGTGCTACCCTGTTAGTGTGTCACCCTAGTGGTATTCTTGGTTTTGAGGATGTAAGTCTACTATGCTTTTCCTCCTTACTTGGCCACTACACATCGATGAGCACCTTGTTAGTTTGGTAGGCCTTACTGCGTGGCTGGTAAGCTACCTCATATTGGCTTCATTTAAGAGGATGTGAGTCTGCTATGCTTTCTTCATGGATTAGCCTTCATGCACTGACTGGGTCAAGTATATTTGAGTTTAGGATAAGTCCCCTAGCGGCTCCTTCCCTCTTGACTGCTTCAAGTCTAGGTTTAGTCCTTCCTTGAGGATCCCTTCTTAGTAGTTGCTCTAGGTTAGATAGCATCTATCCCATTGATAATAAACTATCCCAATGATCAATTCCACTTGGAAAATTGTAAGCCTAAATGCTTTCTTTCCAGATTGATCATTGCAGATCGAAGGGCACCTTAAGTTGGTTGGTTCTCACTATGCTGATGGATACACCACTCATTCTGATGGATACACCTTAGGTTGGTTGTTTCTCGCACCTTAGGATATACCACTTATGGCAGTTGTAAGTCTGCTACGCTTTCTCATTGAGTTGGCCACTGTACACCTATAAGCTTTCTTTTTCAGGGCTCGGGATAACAACCCTAGCAGCACCTCCCCTATGGGCACTATATATGAATCACATCCTTTGCAACCCCATTTGGACACTACCTGGGTTACTATCGGATTGGAAATTCTCTTTTCCCAATATTCACTTCAGTGGTTAGAGAATCCATCCCGTGGATGTGTAGATTCTCCCTAGGTCTAGCAAATTTTAGATAGGTTAAGGCCGACATAGACCATTCTCAGTGTGGTCCCTCGCACACCAATAGGGTCCACACAAACATATAAACAAAATATATATTCACTTATGGATTATGAGGACACCCTTAGCGGAACCTTTTCCCAAGCAGGCATCCTATCTTTAGGGTAGTGTTAGCAAAACTCCCAATAGAAATTGCCTAACTACTCTTCAGTAGATATTAGTCCCTAATGGCATTCACTCAGTAATCACCCTAAATTCGCTTCCATTTGTTTATGTTACCAGCGGGTTACCCCGGTTGATCCATTAGAAGATGTAAGACTGCTATGCCTTCTTCTTAGCATAGTCATTTCACACTGAAAGGCAATCCCTTAGGGTGGCTAGCTCTACCCCACAACCAGTAGACTATCCCTTTGGATTTGTACATCTGAGATAAGATAAGTTCGATATAGCCCCTTCTTAGTGGGTCCATCGCACACCGACATGGTCCATAAATTAAATCTATCAAATTTGATTGAGCTCACATCCCCAATGGATATGGCCTCAATTTGAAATCAAACTAAACCAAACAAACCATATCAAATCACATGAAATTAAGATAAAATTAATCTTGACTACTTTTGAGTTGACATAAGTCTTCAGCGACATTCACTCAGTAGTCTCCCTAGGTCAGTTTTGATTTATTATGCATCCAACAGGTCACCCTAGTGGTTGTTCCTTGCTTTGGAATATGTAAGTCTACTTCTTCTTAGCGGTTGCAAAAGGCAACCTAGGTTTCTAGCTCTACCCCAGCTTGATTATCCCTTTGGATTTGTAAACCTGAGGTATGTCAAGCCTAATATAGCCCATTCTTAGTGGGTTCTTCGCACACTGATAGGGCCCATAAATTAACTCAGATTAAATTAATCCCAATTTGATTTTCCCTAGTCGAGTTAAATCACACCCTTCTACCCAATGGAGCCCCAAATCATATGTAAACAAGTCAAGCAAAAAAATCAAATTCAAAACCAACCTCCTTAGTGGAGCCAAAATAAACCAACTCCCCTAGTAGAGTCTAAATCAAAGAAATCTAACCAAACTTTTATTCCCAATGGATACAACCCCAAATAAATCTATGAAATCAAACTCAAATCCACAATCCTGGCGGATATCACGAACACACTTCCACGGTGAAAGGTTCATATACTTGATCCCCTGGACTCGAGCCCATATCTCGACATATATGCCTCCATCACTCAAAAAATAAAACAAATTAAAGTCAATTCAATCTTAATCCCTAGTGTATTATAGATTCTTAACCCGAGTGAAACTTCATTCCATAAATCATATAATCAAATCAAATTCAAAACTTATCCCCAACAAATTTTCTTCTTCCATGCCCTCGATATAGACCCCTCACATGTCATCTCTAATGCATGTGTGATCCCCTAGCGGATCTCCCTCCATGTCCTTAACATGGAATTTTCATCAAATCTTATTTCTTCTCTTATGTACACCTTTAATACTTCAACCAAAAGCCTAATAATGTATTCATTCAAATTACTTCATCTTAACATTGTAATCAACATTTTAGGATTTTTGATGGTGCAAGCTCAATCTAACTATACAATATCATGCTAAAAATATTATAGTGTGAATTAACACACTATATTATATTATAATATATGATGTTATATTATAATTTTCTATAATATAATATATTGTCTGACATTACACCTCATTAGAATAACTTAAAAGGAACAAATAATAAAATTTTCTCAAAATATGAATAATGTTCATTTTGGATGTAAAATTATTATTATTTTACTAAAAATGGTACAAAATAGCATAATCTTGGTGTTGCTTCTTGGTGTGTGCCATGAATTTGGCCAAATTCTTCCATCTCAACCTTCAAATTAACATTTTTGTGAGTTTTGACCTAATGTATTATAACAAAAGTAAAACATACTAAAATGTACAATAACATTTAGTAACACACGACCACATTCATATATATGTGAAGTTATATTGTTATGTACATTATATTTTAATATGCTTTCATATAATATATTATCTTACATTACATCTTAAAATGAATCACTTTAAGCAAAAAAATTATAAAATTTGGTTGAAAAATGAACATTTATTTTGGATGCAAAATTCCATTCTTTTGATTAAATGACACACCATTGCACACCCCCAATGATATTCCCTAATGCTTACTTTCAATTTGGCCAAATCCCATCATCTCAACCTATAAATCAATATTTTTATGAATTACACCAATAAAAACTCTACTACATCATACTATAACAAACTAAAATATGCTAAACAATAAGTAGTAATACACAATAGTATGCTATAATGCATGATGCTACACTATGTTATGGCATTCTATATTATAATACAATATAACATATTATATTACATTCCATTGCATATCACATCATGAGAGATTGCTTAAGATAAAAAATCATAAATCTAGTCTAAATAATAAAAAACTATATATTTTAGTCGTATCACTTACATATTTTAAATTGAAACAATATATTATGATGCCATGCTCTACCTATAATGTATTTGGCCAAATTCCACCATTTGAAGGTTAAATCAACATTTTTTATAAATAATGCTAGTGTAGGCTCGATTGCATGATTGTAAAACACTGAAAGAATTTAAAATGCGTAGAATAATATTTTATGATATATGATGTTATACTATGCTACAACATATAATATTTATTTTGAACATAAAATCTTACTTTTTAAACTATAAGTGGCTCAGCACATCTTTTGTACTACAACCTAATTCCCAATTCAAATTTAATAAATTTTATAATCTAATTTATTAAATCAATATTTTTATGATTTATATTAATATAGACTATAGGGCATAATACCATAATATACTAAAATATTTCAAAACATCTTATAACATCCAAAAACACATCATTGCATGCTCAAATATATGATACAACATTATACTATAATATATGGTATTATAATATGATTTAGGGTAAGGTTTTAGGGTATTCAAATCTCTAATAGTCAAGGGAAAGTATCTAGAAAATATTTTTTTTAGCTACCATAACTATGTTAGGATTAGGTCATTCTTTAGATATACTCCTAATGAAATCTTTATTCAAAGTTTAGCGATTAGGGTTTAGGGTTTAGGGTTAGGGTTTTTGGGTTAGTTTAGGGTTTATGGTTAGTATAGGATTTAGGGTTTAGGGTTTAGAGTTTGGGGTTTACGATTAAAGGGTTAGGGTTAGGGTTTAGAGTTTTAGGGTTTAGGGTTTTTTTTTTTTTTAGGGAAACCCCATGTAGGGGTATTTTATTGCCACAAAAAGAGGGTTACAAGGTCCAAAGGGATAAACTCTAACTACCAAAGAGCTACAATCTCTAAGGAGTAAATCCCCATCTAAGTACATCCAAAAGCAAAAGAAGACAAAAGCAATCTAAAGATACAAGTTGATTAACATGATAAGCCAAAGGAAGATGAGGGCCAATGCTCTGGAGGATGTGAGAATGCATGATAATATGGAGCAAACCTGCAAGAGGATAAGAGAGAGTCACCTGCAAAATTTTAATAAGAAAGAGATTAGAACAGTTAAGGTAATATAGACAAAAAGATAAATGAAAATAACATAATCTAAGATTGATAGTAAGGAATTGTGATAGAGAAGGCTCAAGCTCAGTCACACCAAGTTGGGGCAGATGCAAATATGAGCATTAAAACTTTAGCAGAAGGGTTACATCACAAGAGCTACTACCAAACCAAAAGGGAGTGAGATCATCACAGCCATCATAGCCAACAAACCTGTGAGGAGATAACAAGCTTGTTGATAGTCTTGTGAGCTTTATTAGCAAAACCTAAACAAAACCATATCTAATATGAGAGGAAATTGTAAAGAGTTGAAGGATAAGGTGTCCCATTCAAGAAAATATCATCAATATACCATGAGAATATAAGATAATGAGCATTTGCGAACCTCATGAAAAGGCATATCCAAGAAAAAAACTAGCATATAATCCCTCCACAAGAAAACAAATGAGAGACAACTAATAAATCGCTAATCAAGTCAATGAGCCTATAATAACACCATCCCAAACATATTATATATATATGAATCTTTGTGAAAACAACCCCTTATTAATATCCATGCGAATTGGGAAAAAGCAATTGTAAAGGAAGACAAAGATAGCCCAACAGAAATAATCAACCTACCAAAAATAGCACCAAGTAAAGACAAGAGTTACCCAATAGAAGATTCAGACCAAAAATTGGATAATCCATCAACAAACAACCAAGAGAGCAAGATAGCAAAAGGCAAGAAACCATACCACCCATTCGTAATAGATAGCAAGATGCAACAAACCCAAGAACCGAGATGGGAATAGAGACAACAGTAATGTAGATCACAAAAATCGAGATGAACAAAGCCACATAAATAGCAGTATTGAAAACCAACCCCAACAAAATAATGCAACAATGTAACCCACAAGAAAATAACAAGTGGATTCAAATGAGTATCAACATTAGAATCCAGAAAAAGTAAGACAGTGGATAACCAAGGAAAAAACTAGCCAAAATAGCAACAATTAAGACAAGAACATCCAAGACAGAAGGACGAAAGTTGGCCATAAAAACCTCTCAATCAGTAGACATTGCAATAGTTAATAACCAAATAGATAGAGCATAAAAAATAGGTATCTGAAGGTAAAGAACCTAGACAAGAATCACCAAAAACCATTAGAACAGTAATGTTAGAAATTGCTTGCTGAACATAGGACCTTGAAGTCCTATAACCAATAAAGATGGAGCCAACATAGGAGTCCTGAAAAACCAAGATAGCAAATCTCCAAGACAAGAAATAGCCAAGAAAACAAAAAAAAACCGCTTTCCATAAAGCCACCCTCCGTGATAAAATGCATAATAGATACAAGTTTAATTGAAGATGGAGAAAAAATAGACAGATAAGGTAGACCAATAAATTCAGATGATATGCATATAATAAACCAATAAGGGGGTTTAAAGCAAAATCCACCAAGCAATCAACAACTTCAATAAAGACTTGTTGAACAAAATAAACTAAAACCCCAGAGACAGCATGTAGAATATTAATCCAGTTCAACCAACAACCAAGGCAGTTAATACCAATAAGCTAGCCAAGAGTCCACCCAAAAGCATATATAAAGATAGGAGGGATAGAATGTACTCACCACAAGCCAATCCAAGAAGAGAATCGGAAACAGTTCAGTGAGATGCTTAGTCACATTAATCCAACGCCAAGGATAATGATAATAACCTAGGTTGGCCAATAACCAATATGCATATAAGATAAACCATTGATTAATTTCAAGCAAAAGAATGCTCTTCAAGATTTGCATGTTCCATCATAGCATAGAGGGAAAACAATAGAAGACCAACAAGATCCTGATGTTAGCAAGATAGAAAGAAAAACAAAGAAAACTTATGGACAACAAGGTACAAAATTCAAAACCAACAATGGACATTATTACGATTACACCCATTAAGAAAAGAAAATTTTAAGAAAAAGGATATAAAGTGAGAATGTATGAGTGCAAGAAATTCCCACCGAAAAGAAATAACCACAACCTCAAAGAAAGTGAATGGAAATCCATAAGGTAACCCAAACCCGCAAAAGATAAGACCAAACAAAGAAGATTGACAAGAAGCCTCAAGGGTCCATATTAACAACAACTAAGAAAGAAGGTATCAACAAGTTGACCATAGGAAAAGCCATTAAGAAGACAAGATAAAATGGATCCCATAGTAAAAATGAAGATTTTGACTATGGCAAATGTAACTGATAAACAAGAATAAAGATGTGTGATCAAAAATAGCCCAGCTGATAATAACACAAACAATTGGGAAATCGAGAATAAAAAAACAACCATAAATCACAAAGACAACAATTTCTAAAGAGGACCCAAAAAGCCAATGACTAGCATTGAAAGTAATAACACAATTCCATTCCTGCAAAGAGATATTAGAGTACATGGGATATCACAAACAAAGAAAATAACAAAGACAAGGAAGGTTGCAACCAATTGATGCTCAACAGCTGCCCTACTTTGGATCAAAGTAATTAAGTTGCAAGTAGAAAGAAAGTCAGCAAAACCCCAACACAGCTATCTACAGTTACAGAAAATAGTAGGAATGAGTAGAAGGTAGCAGATAGGGAGGGATAATGAACACTCCCACCACAAGCCAATCCAGTAAGAGACATTCAGAGCAAACAATTCAGTAATAGGTTGCTTAGTCACATTAATCCAATTTTGCCAAGGATAATGATAGTAATAACCAGTAGGTTGGCCAATAACCCAATTATGCATAAAAGATAAACCATTGATTAATTTCAAGTAGAATAGAAGAATGATCTTCAAGATTTGCATGTTCCCATCATAGCATAGAGAGGGAAAACAATGGCAGGGAAGACCAATAGCATCCCAGATGTTAGCAGTAAGCACTGAAAGAAAAACAAAGAAAAGAGGGTAAACACAATAAAAACCCAAAAAAGAGGCCAACATGAAAACCCCTTCCTGTAGGGAGCAAGAGAAGACATCTAGCAAAAAATAAGTAATCTTGAGACAAGAGCAGTAAAAGAGCTTGACCAAAACCCCAATCTTAGAAACATCCTGCATAGAAAGGATCTCCTAAATAAAATAACCAAAAATAATCTGAAGAAACTCCATCCAGTCAAAAATAAATATAAAAAAGAAACAACAGAATGCCAGAGATTCCACCCAAGCAAAGTAAAAGAAGCATAAAAAGATAACCAAGAAGTAATATCAAAGTTCTGCACAATAATAAGTTTGCCATTAGGGGTAAGGAGGTCAGCAGCAGCCTGTAAGAAAACCTGCAACAAACAACCATGGCAGGTGAAAGAAAAGAAGAAAGCTCCCCACAACAAGATCCCACCAAAGGGACCTCACGAATCAAAATGGATTCCAAAGAGAGCATGAATGGGGTCCAGATTCCAAGATAGACAACCCAAGAAGATAAATATCAGCAAAAGGCCAAAAGCCTCTTCATGTAGAAAAATAAAATAAAAGATAACTAAATAGAAAAAATGTTACCAAGCTAGAGTCAAAGAGAATATCACAGCAAGATCTAATAGGGGAGACAAGCAAGATGTCAAAAACAAATCATTATCGCTAAAATCCAACAACCTACAAGAATCATCAAAATAAATATTGCAACCAAAGATAGTGAACAATAATACAATGCATACAAATAACATAGATAACTAAGATGCTCCAAGCAGTAATATCTTTGAGAAACAGCAGGTTGCAGAAATTAATGGCAGTAGTTAAACCCATCAAATTAAATATCTCCATCCAACAATGATTAAGCCCCCTAGGATTAGGAATGCAGCCAGCATTGAGATTAAAATCCCAAATAGGATTGGTGTTATAAAACCAATAGCAATGACACATAGCTCAACATAATTCCAATGCGGTAAGATGCACATAAATCAAGAACCCTTTATCAATGTAAATGCCAAAAGCAGTGAGCCTCCAAATGACGGAGAAGCTATTAAAACACCAAACCATGACATAAAGATCAAGACA
The DNA here is from genome assembly GCA_021442155.1 of Cymbidium sinense. Taxonomy (NCBI): domain Eukaryota; kingdom Viridiplantae; phylum Streptophyta; class Magnoliopsida; order Asparagales; family Orchidaceae; genus Cymbidium; species Cymbidium sinense. The sequence goes on along the minus strand of CM038229.1, from coordinate 14,362,826 downwards.
ACAATTATTATCCATGTGAATCATCCACAAAAGGCACAAAAAGGAACAGAAAGCCAAAAAATAAAGAAGCATACAGATATAAGATGAATGGACAGTATATATCAAAAGGTTAGTTTTAAGTGAGATAAGAAACCTAGAATTGTCCAAGTTAACCACCACGCAAGTGTTTGGGTAAGGTGAGTTGATCAAAGAAGATGATACCATCGATCTAGCACCCAGATTGGCAAGGTAGTCAATACAAGCATTTCCTTCATGCCAAACATGAGTGATGTTAAAATTCAATGGGAAAGAAGAGCTCTAGTTTGCTTGAGGAGGTAGTACAAGCTGCTCATCTTAGTGGAAGTCAAAAGATCAATCAGCAGAATAGCATCCACCTTAATCCAAATATTGAGCCAGCCATTTTGGAGGCAAATCTCAAGAGCTTTGAAGACTGCCATAAGCTCAGAAAATGGGACAGTGCAAGAAATAAGGGGATAAGCAAAAGCACATAGTACTATACCCTTAGAGTTCTTGAAAATGCCACCACAACCGTGAGCCATTATGAGAGATAGAGCCATAAAGATTGATTTTAATAATATGGTCAAGAGATTTTTCCAATAGACAATCTTGTCATTTGACAAGAAGTTTAATCCGCTGTTAATGCCCGCTTTATTGCCACAAATTTACAGACTTTGAATTGTCAGAATGAATGAGATTGGCTTTAAACAAGTCACAATTTTGTTTTAGTTCTAGCAATAATCCTCACTGGTTCATATCCCACGTTGTTTTGCATCATTACGATCCATCCATATGAACCGATAAGAGTGATAGCAATGATAACTTTAATGTGACCTTTAATAGTATTATCAAAATAGATTTCAAGAAGTTGATATAAAGTAAGAGAGCCATTGAAATTGACAAGGTTAAAAAGATCATCATACCAAATCCAAAGTTTAGAAGCAATGACCCCATTAACAAAAAAACATGATTAACATTCTCAATATGGAAACATCATTGACATTTAGAGGGTAAATGGAACCCTTACCCCACAAAAAGGAATCAACAGGGATAAAATTTTTCGTAATACGCAAGTAAGAAAATAAGTAGTAGGATATTGTTATTCCAAAGTTTGGAGAATACATAAGAGGAATCATGAGTATCTTTAATGTGGAGCCCCACATTTTTGAGGTTGAAATCACCATTATGTGAGAACTTAAAGAGAATTTGATCTTGATTGTGTGGAGTGATAGGAATAGTAGTAACCATATTCAAGAAAGTAAAAGGGATAAACAAGCTTACTATTGTTCCACTTATTGTTATGCCGTAAAAGAGTTTACTCTAATAGCTAGTGGAATGGGTGGAGAGTAAGTCATCAATGGATCCACGCCACCCAGTTATCTTGCCAAAAGAAAGAGGCTGAGTTAATTCCCCAAAAATTAAGGATTCTGATCCCATTTGATGAACAAAGTCTATTCCACACAGGAGAATCACCCGGCTTAAAGGGACAAATGAGGGGGTGCTTACCTTGGTAATATTTAGCACTCATGAAATTAGCCCAGAGACTATGATTACTCCTAAAATTCCACCAGAGTTTATAAGAAAAGGCATTGATAGCTTCTTTTATGGATTTACAACCAAGACCACCTTCGTCAAAAGTGCCACAACTTTTAAACCAAGAGGTCCAAGGCATTTTTTAGAAGAGGTATTGGAGCCCCTAAAAAATTTATTTAGAGACACTCAATTTGATGTTAGAAATGGCACAATGGTTTGGATGAGATATAAAGGCATGGAATTAAGAGTGCTCTTAATCAAGGTTAGCCTACCACCAAAAGAGAGTAAATGAAATTCCCAAATCGAAATTTTATTAGAAATTTTTTGAATAAGGTCATCAAAAAGATGAGATCTTTTATGGCCTTTAAAAAGCAGAGCCCCGAGATAATTAATGGGAAGTTGACTTTGCTTAAAATTAGTAATTCTGGAGATTTAATTTAGTCTATTGGAAGGAATCTTAGCTGAGGGAATAAAACAACATTTTCTTTCATTAAGGAAGAGCCACTAACTTTGCCAAAATCATTTAAGAGATTCTTAATAGTTTTAACATGTTGAAGAGAGGCATTGCAGCAGATTATAAAATCATCAGCAAAGCTAAGATGAGAAATAGGGGAACCACCATGAGTTTTAAAAACCATGTTTGGTTTTTTAATGAAAAGATCATTGAGGTTCATCAAAAGATATTCAACAACAATGATAAAAAGAGAAGGAGAAAGAGGGTCACCTTGATGCAAACCATGGCTCAAGTAAAGAAACCAAGGGACTCACCATTTAAGATAAGAAAACCGACTTAGTGATACAACTTTTATAAGCGGATAAAATTATCGAGAAACCAAATAAATGTAAGATTTGAAAGAGAAATCCCATGAGAGGTTGTCAAAGGCTTTAGAGATGTCCGCTTTGAAAAGCATATTACCTCCTCGAAGAAACATCAATGTCATGCACCTTGAGCGAGAAGAATATTATCGATATGGCTCTATTTTTAATGAAACCAGTTTGGTTAGGGAGATGATTTTTATGGAGCGTAATCCTATTATTAATTTAGCAATGAGTTTTGGAAAAAGGTACAAAGACTAATAGGTCTAAAATTGCCCCAAGATTCGTGATTGATGGTTTTGGGAATAAGGACAATAAGTACTTGAAAATATCCGGGAATAGAGTCGCCATCAAAGAAATCAATAACAACATTAACAAGATCAGATTTAATAAAAGGCCAATAATGCTGAAAGAAATAAGTCATAAAACCATCGTACGCAAAGAATCAATATTCATGATATTGAGAGTACTACTAATCTCCACTTTCGAGGGACGCATAGTGAGCAAATGGTTATCCTCATTGCTAATCATAGAAGGGATAAGATGGGTGTTGGAGGGCATATCTAACGAAGGATTAGAATTTAATAAATTTTGAAAGTGATGAATGGCAGATTCCTTAATGCCATTATTATCAGTAATCCAGCCATCATTAGGGTTCTTAATTTTCTTAATCGAGTTTAGAGCTTTTCGTTTATTGCAAATAGCATGGAAGTACCTATTGTTTCACCGCATTATGTTTGTTAGCGCTTTTGATGCCAATAGGTTTCCATATTTTGGTAATTAATCAAACTATCTTTGGCAATGCTCAACTCATCAAGCTTACTAGGGTCAGTTAAGACAGCCTCTTCAAGAGAACAAACCACTTGTTCCATAGCTTTAAGATTGGCAAAAAGATTTTTAAAAATGTGCTTGTTCCACCAATTGAGATTTTATTTAAGCCTCTTGAGCTTAAGCCAAAGCCGAATCATGCCTTTAACGAAATTATCTGGGTGAACAGGAGCCATCCAATTAGTGAAAAATAATATTAGTGAAATCTCCATGTTGGGTCCACATATTTTGGAAATGAAAAGGTGAGGGAGTAGAAGGGTTAAGGGTGGGAGTTTTGATAGAGATCAAAAGTGGAGCATGATCAGACAAAGTTCTACTCAAATGTTCAATAGAAGTAAGAGGCCATTGATTGATCCAAAGTGAATTAAAGAGGGTCCTGTCAAGACGCTGCCAAAGTTTAGAGTTATGCCATGTGTAATCGGACTGAAAACCAATGTCAATCGACAATCTAAGATCATATTAGAGAAGTCTTCCATGGAATGGAGGTTAGAGAACATCCTCCCTCCTTTCAAGAAGCAATGATAGTGTTGAAATCACCCCCAACCAACCAGGGAAGGTTAACTGAGGAGGCAAAGGTTCTTAAATGATTCCAATGGATGTTCCTACCGGCTCTATTACAAGAAGCATAGATAAAGGAACCAAAAGTCGAAAACTCACCTAATGAGATTTTGACATTAACTAATTGATCAAGATCATCAATGAAGGAAATGGTGATTGAATTATTCCAAAAACACCAAATTTTATTATTAAGATTGAAGAAGAAATTTTGAAATCCAAGCGATCTAGCAACATGGGCAATCTGGGAAGAATTAATGAAATGCTCAATAATAATAAGTAATTTGATGTTATGAATGCAAGAGAGGCTCCTAACACTGTTGCAGACAGGGAGTGTCCCACAATCCTAGATATTCCAAATAAGAAAATTTATCATAATAAAAAATCCAAAAAAAAAAGATAAAAAAAGAAAATGGAAAAAGGAAGAGAGGAGGACATAATTATTTATGAGGTGTAAGAGAAGAACATGTGGTTCTAGTGAAGTTATTATTAGTCATTTTGGCTTTATAAGATTTTTTTTTTAATAACAGTTTAGAAAGGTCTATCAGAATCCAAAGTATCTCCATCATAAAGGGATTGGTTTTGGTATCCGTAATAGAAAAGACGTCAATGTTTTAGTGGTGATTTCTCCTTCTTCAAGATCAAAGTTAGAATGAGAAATTTGGATAGCCTGAGTATCACTCTGTAGAGAAGTAGAAGGGGAGGTTCTTGCACCATTAAAAGTACAAATAACATTTTCATTGCCATGATGCATATTCATATTTTGGTCTTACACCAAAGGATCAACATTATTTTGATCCAAAATAAGATTTCCATTCATATTTTCATTAAGATTCAAATGAAGCAAGGTTTATCATGAGAAGCCAAAATATTGCAAGTAGGAGTAGTGCTAGGTAAGTTATCATTAGACACACCTCAATAGTAGTATTTATACCAAACTCAATTTTTTCATTAGATAAAAGAGGTAATAAAGGGTAGGTGTAGGAGGATGAATTTCATTATGAGTAGCTTTAGGCACATAGGCTAACTTATTTTCCTAGTTCCAAGAGAAGTATTAGTGGCCTGATATTTTTTTAAGGTTAGGGTGTACACAAAGCATTCGAGTGATCATCATGGTGGATCTTACGGAGAGCAAAAGACAGGGAAATTTTCAAATTCAACTTTCTAGTTATATCCGAATTTTTTCGAACCAATCCAAACTTCTTTGGGGTATTTTTTTATAATGATCTCAACCAAGATGCAAATGATGGTCGAGATCTAGCGGTAGTGGCTTGATCAATTTGAAGGGGTCTACCAATTAGAGCCCCAACCGCAAACAAAACTTGGTGAGTAACATAGTGAATTCTCATGTTGGGGAAAGCAAGCCATAAAGAACAATAGGGATTCTCTTGACATCAAAAAGGGGTGACCATTTTAAGAGCCGCATTTGACAATTATACACAAAATAGAGCGAGAAAAGACACGAGAATAATCTAAATCATTAGATAATTGAATGAGGATATGTCGAGGATCAATCGCCCAATAGTGAAGACTAAAGCTTTTAAGCTATGGAAGAAAGATCAAATATTATCTAGAGTAGCTAAAGAGAATTTACCAACCAAAGAGAACTCAAAAGGCTTAGCTAATTTCTCCACATCTTGGTCAGAACACATGACAGCCGACAATCCACAGAAAGATGTTGAAATTAAGTTGATCGAGGCATTAGAGCAAGGGATCTTACCAGAAAGGGCATCCTTAAAGGACTTGACAGTGATTAATGCAGAAAGGATCTAGAGTACCTTTAGGGTCAAGGTTAAAGTCGGTGCATCCAGGAGCTGAAGTTTGGTTGTGCGAGAGATGCCTCCTCGCCATTGAATGATCCTGAGAATCACATAAGCAACCAGGGAAGCAATAAGCAAAATAGCGAGTGATCGGTGGTCAAATGTGCCAAACGAGAATTGCACTGAAACAAAATGCATAAAATTGCCGAGAGGAGCACAGAGGAGGGTTTGGGTTTTAGGGTTTGTGGTTTGTTTTTAGGGTTTAGGTTTAGGTTTAGGGTTTAGGTTTAGGTTTTTTTAGGTTTAGGTTTAGGGTTTAGTGTTTAGGGTTTGGGATTATGGGTTTAGGGTTTAGGCTTTAAGTTTAGGGTTTAAGTTTTAATTTTATTTAGGTTTAGTTTAAAGTTTTTTTTAATAGAGAACAAAGTTAGATTCAACATTTCTTCTTTTTGATTTAATGAACCAAGTAGCACCCCAAGTTTTCTAAGATACAAGCCACGAGATAGATAAAAAATTAGCACCCATAGAGCAAATGAAAAACCCTACATAAGTAGAACCATCTCTACTCTAAAGACATAGTTTATAAGCAGCAGAACAGAGAGGTTGTTCTTCAGTTTCCCCAGTTCCCATTAGAATCACCCCCGCCTCTCGAGTAGTAGAATCCTCCATCATATTCATGATCTCTCCCTCTGCCATAACCATGGTTGTATCCTCCATCACTCCTCGTGCCTCCATAACCACCACTACTCTAACCACCACCTCCATATCTACCAGTACCTCTAGATACCCCACCACCAATGCGATAATCACTGCCTCCACCTTCTCCTCCATCGCTAGATCTAGACTGATCCTAGTTGATGGTGATGTTCCTGTCATCAAGGTTCTACCCATTCTTAGGGTTTAGGGTTAGTTTAATGTTTAGGGTTTAGGGTTTGGGGTAGGATTTATAGTTTTAGGGTTTAGGTTTAGTGAGGCTTTATGGTTGGGTGGGTAGGGTTTAGGTTTAAGGGTTTTAGGATTTAGGGTTTGGGTTTGGTTAGTAGTGGCCTAGGGCTAAAATGGGCCTTTAGGGCTTCAGTGGCCTGTGCCTGGCCTCAAAGCAAGCCTTAGGGTTTCATTTTAAACTAAATAAAACCAGTTTATCTTTATTTTATTTATTTTAGTTTACCTTTTATTTATCTGAGTTTTTATCTTTTCATTTGTTTATTTTTTATTTTTTTATTTTTAGTTTTATTTATTTTAAGTTTTTATCTAGGTTAGGTTTTAATTTTTATTTTAGGTTTTTTATCTTTATGAGTTTTATTATTTTATTTTAAGTATGTTTTATTTTATTGTTTTAGGTTTTATCTTTTATTTTATTTTCCTTTTCAGTCTAGGTTCATTTTTATTATTTATTTATTTTATTGTTTAGATTTAGTTTTATTTATTTAAGCTTAGTTTAATTTAGTTTAGTTTATTTTATTTTAGTTTAGGTTTTTCTTAGTTTAGATTTTGGTTTTATTTTATTATTATTAGGTCTAATTTAGGTTTATTTTAAAGTTTTGGTTTTATTTAGTTTTATTTTATTTTATTTTAGGTTATTTTATTTTTATTTTAATTTTATTTAAGTTTTTATTCTAGTTTATTTTATTTATTTAGGTTTTATTTTATTTAGTTCATTTTATTTTTATTTTATTTATCTTTTAGATTTAAGTTTAAATTAGTTTAGTTTTATTTTTTTTATTTATTTATTTATTTATGTTTTTATTCATTTAGGTTTTATATGTTTAAGTCTAGGTTATATTTTTATTTTTAGCCATAGTGCCACTTAGTTGTGGTCAAAGGGCCTAGGCTTATTTAGGGCTTAGTGTTTGTGGCACCATTTAGGGCTAGCTTAGTTTTTTAGGTTTAGGGTTTGTGGCCTTGGCCCAGGGCCCAGGTCAGGATCAGTGGTATGCTCAGGGCTCAGTATCAGCTGGGCCTGTGGAGTGTCAGTTTAGTAGGGCCCAGGGTTCAGTGGCCCAGTTTCTGGGGTGGCCTAGGGTTGGCCTGTCAGTTTGTTTAGGATTTAGTGAGGTTTTCTTTAATCACACCAACAAGTAGTTTTAGTTTATCTAATATTTTATATCTTAGTTTAGTTTCTTTAGATTTATTTAGTAGGTTTACACCATGTATCTTTTAGTATGTTATATATTTATTCTTTAGGTAGTTTATTTTTATTTTAGCCTAGGTTTAGGTTTATTATTTTGCCTTTTTATTTTAGGTTTACTAAGCCTTATTAACCTAGGTTTATTTATTTTAGTTTATTTTATTTAGTCAGTAGGTTTAGTTTAATAGGTTTTAGGTTGCATTTATTTTAGTTTATATTTTAGTTTATTTAGGTTTATTTTATTTGATTATTTTAGGTTTAGGTTTATTTAAGTTTAGAATTTAGATTTTATTATTTATTTATTTTATGTTTATTTTATGTTTAGGTTTTATTTAGCTTTTATTTTGGTTTTATTTTATTTTACATTTAGTTTTATTTTATTTTAAGTTTTTATTTTTTTGGTTTATTTTATTTTTTAGTTTAGGTTTTATTTTATTTATTTAAGTTTAATTTTATTTTATTTTATTTTAGTTTAGGTAGTTAGTTTTTATTTTATTTATTTTTATTTTATTTTAGGTTTAGGTTTTATTTATTTTATTTTAATTTTTGGTTTTATTTAGTCAGTTAGGTTTAGGTTTTGGGTTAGGGTTGTGGTTTATGGTTATAGGTTTGTGGCATTTTAGAGTTTTAGAGTTTATTGCTTGTGTGGTTAAGGTAGTTTTTATTTGGTTTATTTTTCAGTTTAGTGTTTATTTTAGGGTTTAGGGTTATAATTTTTTTATTTATGTATATTTTTTATTATTATTTTTTTAAATTCAATAAACTGGTAGGTTTTAGTTTATTTAGTTTAATTTTTATTTATTTTAGTTTATTTTATTTATTATTATTATTATTATTTAGTTTAGTTTATTTGTGGAGTGTAATTTTAATTGTAGAATTTATAGTGGTGGTGTTGTGACATTAGGTGAACAATCATTAAAAAGAGTGAGTGATTTAGATATTTAAGCTCTATTGTTCAAAATGATGGTGAAGTTGGTGGAGATGTTATTAGTAGAATTCAAGTTGGATGGTTGAAGTGGAAGAATGCATCTGGCCTATTGTGTGATAGAAAAGTATCACTTAAACTTAAGAGAATATTTTATAAGATGGTGGTAAGACAATGACTTATGATGGAGTATGTTTAATAAAAGAGAAGCATGAGACTAAGTTAAGTTGTAGAGATGAGGATGCTCGTGTGGATGAGTGGCTTTACCTTAGAGATAAAATGAAAAATGTGTATTTTCAAAAAAAGTTGAGTAGCTCTGGTAGATAAAATTAGAGAGTGGCCTTAGATGGTTTGGACATAAAGGGTCAGTTGTCCAATGACCCGGTTAAGAGAGTAGATGTATAAGATTTACCTTATGTGAAGAAAAGTAGGGGTAGACCTAAAAATACATGGTTAAGATGTATAAAAAATGACCTTAGTATACTTAAATTGAATGAGAATTTGACACATAATAGACACAATGGAGATGAAGGATCCATGTATTAGTGGGATAATATTGTTGTTGTGTTGTTTAGTTTATTTATTTAGGATTATTTATTTTAGTTTAGGTTTTATTTTAGTTTATTTTTTGTTTAGTTTAGGTTTAGGTTTATTTTTCAGTTTAGTTTTATTTTAATTTATTTTTTTTTTTTTTTTATTATTAGTTTAGGTTTTTTTATTTTTTATTTTATGGTTTTAGATTTTATTTTATTTTATTTTTATGTTTTATTTTTTAGTTTAGGTTTAGGTTTATTTTGTTTCTTTTATTTATTTATTTTAGGTTTAGGTTTAGGTTTAGTTTATTTTAGGAGGTTTAGGTTTTATTTATTTTTATTCTTTTTTTTTTTAGGTTTATGTTTATTTTATTTTGATTATTTTTAGATTTAGGTTTTTTTTAGTTTAGGGTTTAGGTTTTATTTTTAATTATTTTAGGTTTAGGTTTTTTATTTTATTTTATTTTTACTTTATTTTAATTTTACATTTAGTTTTATTTTATTTAGGTTTATGTTTATTTTATTTTATTAGTTTGTTTTTTTATTTATTTTATTTTATTTTTAGGTTTAGGTTTATGTTTTAGGTTTAGGTTTAAGTTTTTTATTTTATTTTTTTTTTTATTTTATTTAGGTTTATTTTTTTATTTTATTTTTTTTTTATATTTAGCTTGTTTAGGTTTTAGGTTTGGGTTTATAGGTAGGGTATTTGGGTATTTGGGGTAATGGTTTTTAGGGTTTTTTTAGGTTTAGTTTAGGGTTTTTGGTTTTTTTTTTTTAACAAAGAACAAATTCAGATTCAACAATTCTTCTTTTTGATTTCATCAACCAAGTAAAAAACTAGGGAAGTGAGGTAATCAAATGAGCTCCTTGGGGCTAGCTAAAGCCTCATATTACCAAAATGTACAGACTATATACCTATTATCATTCAATCTTATATAAATCAACACTTGAATAGAGAAAGAGAACTCAACATTCATACACTTAAGCTATAGGCACATGCATTTCTTATGTATTTATGATTAGCATCATAACACATATTATTATTCATTCACTTAAGTTGAACCCTTAATTAGATGAATTAATTACCCTTACCTATGTTACCTAAAAGTAATTAACTAAATAACTATGTGCTAACATGATATGCATGGAAAATAAACTTGCAATGATCCTAGGAAATAAAACGGGCCTAATGCAATTGGCTCATGATTAATAGTTAATTAGATTAAGGGACTTAATTAATTACTCTTATGGTTTTCCCACACATATGGACTAACCATAATTTCATTAAACTCCTTTAGGTTATTAAACACCTAAAGATCTACCCCATGATTTAATTAATTAAGGTATAATGTGATTATGATTTTAATTTGATTAAGTGATTTAATTAATTAATTAAATATTAATTAAATTCATTATAAAAAAGGGTGAAATGAACTTAGGGAAAGGGGTCCCAACCCTTTTCCTTATTACACTTACTATTGAAAAATAATTAATAAACTTAATTAACCAATTTATTACAATTCATGAGATTAATTAATCAATAATTAACTTAAAATAGTAGTTAAGGTTAAATTAGTCAATTTTCCTAATTAAGTGAGCAATAAATCCCAAGAAAATCATAGGAGGCAAAGGTCATCCCATTAAATAAACCCACAAAATTTTGAATTAATTGCTCAAGTAATTAAAAAGTAATTAAGATAATTAATTTTATAATTAAACCGTAATTAAACCTTAATTACTATTTAAAATTAGTTAAGATCATTTTTAATTAATTCTCCTCTGAGATACTTTTAAAATGAGTATTTATTTGTATTTTTTTATTTCCCTATGATGTTTTATTATTTTTAGAAGTTTCAGTCATTAAAAGTGATTAATTAAACCTAATTATAACATAATCTTGTTGGTGCCACATGGCTTGTTGACGCGGTGCGCTTTCCACATGGTGCCATGGGATTGACTACTTAAAACTTAGCCTACTTGGCACCTACATGGCGGCGCTGGATGCGCTTTCTCACCCACCGTTTGATCTAAGATCCGATGGCTACAATTAATCCCACAGCTTAATATGATTAAATTAGATTCTAGCATCTAATCACCATCCATTTCGATCATGTGGAACAGCGGCATGATCTAACATCACTCGAGTGAGGGAGAATGGAGTCCGTCACCATCACTCACTTGATCCAAGCTTACCCAAGCTTGGATCAAAAGGATCCCACACCTTCATGACATCGACGGAGGGGATCCAATCAAGATCACACGAGATGCAAGTTTTCTTCAAAAGCTAAACCCATTTTGCCTAAGGATTGGTTTAGAGCTCAAGGCCGTGGCTCAACGAAAGGAAGCTTCATCTAGTGGAGATGAAGCCCGCTGAGTATTGGATCAATTGACGCTCACTGGGAAGGCCATGAAGAGATGATTTGGAGCCATGATCAAAGTCCCACCTCCAATGCAAGAATCTTGGGGATGATTCATTTTTGCTCGAAGGCCCTAGGAAGGTGAAAATTAATTTGAGTTTTTGGAGAAGAAATAAAATATAAAATTCAAGGCTTCTGATATCTAGATTCTTTTTTGGTGGTGTGTGGGATTAAGTTTGGCTTCAGTGGTATCCAACCATCTCAGAATCATGTGTAAGGGGAGGAGGTGAGTTGGCTTGGTTGGTTGAAGGTGTGGAGGTGGCTGCCAAGGAGGAATCATGGGTGTCCTATGGGTTTCAAATGCTCCAATGGGGAGGGTGAGGTGATTTCACCTCTCATGGGTCATGGTCGACCCAACCACCCCTTGGGTTAGGTTGGGCAGTGTCCTAGGTGCCTAGGTGGACCATTGGGAGAGTACCAAGTAGCCAAGGATGAAAATGACCACTTACATGGGAGATTTGTCTCATGTGATGCCCTTGACCCAAGGGTAGAATGATCATTTGGCATTAGATTTTATTTGGGAAGATTTGAAATTAGCCAAAAGGGCCCAAATTTCAAGTCAATTGGAGTTGGTTTGGTTAGTTTGGCTCAATTTGATTTAGGTCAAATTGTTAGTTAAGTTGACCAATTGGTCAAATTGGGTCAAACCAAAGGGTTGGGTCAATTCATATGATCATTTGGGATGTTCTGGTTTAATTGGTTTAGTTTAGTTTGGCTTAGATTTGATTTTGGCTCATTTGAATTTAATTGAGTCAAATGGGTTAAGTTGACCAATTTGGCCAAATTGGCTTGGGTTGGGTGTTGGTTTGGGTTTAGTTGGCCAATTGAAATTGATTGTCGGCTTTAGTTTCAATTAATTTAGATTTGGTTTTGATTTTGGCCAACTTGAACCTTTAGGTCCATTTGGCTAAGTAGGTCAATTGGGTTTAATTGGGTCCAATCATAGCTTTGGTCAAGTTTAACAATCAATTTGGAATGAACTTGAGCCATTGATTGCAATCAATTTGGTTTATATTTTTATTTGACCTAATTTGGTCTTTTAGGTCAATTTGGGTCAACTTGGGTCAAGAGGGCCAATTGGGTTTGGTTTGACTCAATTGAAGGTCGAGTCATATTCAAATATTGATTTTGATTTGGTATGAATCATTGGTTTCAAATGATTAGCTGCAATTTGGCTAGTTTGGGTTCATATGGGTGGGGTTGACATCAAATGACCAAGTTGACTTGGTTTACCCAATTTATGACAATTGATCAACTTAGGGTGATCAACAATCATGATGGGAGATTTTGATAGGCTTAGTTCAATCTAAATTGGGTAGGATTAAAACTTGGCTGAAATAGGTCAAATTGGCCACTTTGGGTCAAGTGGACCAATTGGGCTTAGTTGGTTTGATTTTGGATTGAGTTTGATTTAGTTGATTTAAATATGGATTTGGGATTGATATATAAATTCAATTTCAATTGTTGGGTTTTGGTTCATTTGAACATTTCAAGTCAAAAGGGTTAAGTTGGGTTTAACTTGGGTTGATTTTGGTTTGGCTTGATGATTGTAATTTATTTATATTGTGAATATGATTGAAGGTATGATTGATTTATGAAAAATCAATTGAATTTGGTTTTGGAATGAAGAAATTTTTAAGTCCATGGAGTTGGCTGTGTGATTTGGTTGATTTTGATTTAGTTTTGATTTAAATTATATTTCATTTAAATTTGTGATGATGATTGAAAATATGATTGATTTGTGAGAAAATCAATTGAGTTTGACATGATTTGATTAAGATTTGGCTAAGTCCATGGGATAGTATATGTGAGGAAGGGTTTTGATTTAATTTGATTTAGATTTAATTTTGATCATTTGAATGTAGGTTTGATTTATATTTAGGAAGATGATTGAAGATATAAATTGATTATGAGAAAATCATTAATTTTGGATTGATTTGGATTAAGATTTGGCTAAGTCCATGGATAGGTCATATGGCTTAGAAGGATTTCAAGTTTGATTTGATCATGGGCTTCAATCATTTGGTTTTGGAATTTGGTTTGATTTGGATTTGAATTTGATGAAATTGAACTTGAGGTTTAGTTTGAAGGTGAACATGGATTGGATTTGGGTTGTAGGGTGTGGATTATCCTAATCCATCATAACATAATCCTATGGTTAACCCTTCTAAGTCTTTAGGCTTAGGTTAAGTGTTTACCTAATTATTAGAAGTGTCTTATGACTAGGAAGTCTGTCTAGAAGACTCTAAGTCTAAGATGGGAAGATTGAATCGCACTCTAAAGTGAGGTCAATAGTCTTAGGCTCCATAGTGTTGCCCTGGAGATAGATGGTTGGAAGAACAAAAGTTTCACATTATAGACTTGGATACATCTTTCAATGTTGCTTGGGAGACCATGGATACATGAGAACAACATAGTTCCATCCTCTCTACATCAATGTACCAAGTTTATGAGAGGTTGGATCATCTACTGTGTCAAAGGAGATCTCAAGCCATTTACAGTTCATGAGGTTGACATATATGAGGATGTAACTTACTACCTCCCTCAAAATCAACAAGTCTATTCTCGTGAACTTGGCCAAAGTTTAAAAATAAAATAAAAAGAAAAAGAAAAAGAAAGAGTAAAAGAAAAAGAAAAAGAAAATAAAAGAGAAATTGAAAAAGAAAATAAGAGGAGGGAAATAGACTTGAGGAGGAAGTGGAGCATTAGATTCCACCCACAGTTGTGACTCCATTCAACATATGGGTAGATGACCGACCTCCACCAGTGAGGAAGAAGCCAGTTCAAAGGCAGTCCCAAGGGTGGAAAACATCCTTGTTGGCACCCAATAGAAGATATGTCTTAGCTAACAAGAGTACACCTACTATCCATATAGACTTAGAATCTAGTTCATAGGATGAGTCTTATATGGTTAGCACACCAGCTCTTCTCAGTAGTAGATTCCCTTGGAGATGGCACTTGAGCTAGATAGTGATCAAGATCGGTCTCCAAAGCAAAGCATAATTGTATCCAAGTTTATATGTGAAATAGTTAGCATCATTGGGAACCTTAGCTCTAACCCCTTTCTTCTCAAAAAAGCTAAGGTTTTGGTAATAAGCCCCTAAGTCATCCACAAGTGTGAAGACTCAAAGATTCTTTCAGCATCATCCTCAAGTCAAGAATTTTGATGTAAAACTTGAGGATGATTCTTATAAAGATTTAGTAAAATTACCTTTTGATTGGTACTTTCCTTATGTTCATAATTTAGCAAAGAAAGGGCTAATCCTACATACTTGGTCAAAGCATAGGATAGACCACTTCAAAAGAATATGGAAAAATAAATGTAAAAGCTCTCAATCAAGATCGGGACTAGGATTCAGTATAGTGGGTCCAAATGAATGATGATTACTACTTGTCATGACTAGTCATTTGGAATTGATAGGTTCTTTTCAAATCACATTAAATCATATGAGGAGCTATGCTTAGAAACTTTAGATGATCTAGATGATTTCAATGTCAAAGATGCACTGTTAGAGTTCGAAGAAGAGATCAAGTCAACTATTGATGAGCTCAAAGAAATCATCTTAGGAATTGAAGAAGATCCACACCCGACATACATCAGTTCTTTGTTGAATGAAATTGAAAGCAATGACTTAGTTAGGCTATTGAATGAGTTTAAAGACTGCTTTGCATGGAGTTATGAAGAGATGCTGATTGGTTCTGTAGTGCATCCATAAAGTAGCAATAGAGCATACTGCTAACCTTATTAAGCAAGTTCCTAGATGAATACGATTAAACATAGAACAATAGGTCATTTCTGAATTCAAGAAACTGATCAGTGCTGGCTTCATCCGAGAAGAAAAATACCCTACTTGGTTAGCTAGCATCATCCTAGCTAAAAAAAGGATGGTCAAATTCACATATGCATTGATTTAAGAGATTTAAATAAGTCCAAGATGAATTCCACTACCAATGGTCGATGGTGGACATTACCTCATCTCATGTAGTCTTCTCTTCATGGATGGCTCATCTAGATATAACCAAATAAAGATGGCCTCCTCAAGATTAAAACGACTTTAGAACCCATCAATCTATTGATATAAGGTCATGTCTTTTAGCCTTAAAAGGGCCAATGCTACATACCAGTAGGCTATGACTTGAATATTCAATAAACTCATTCATCATCAAGTTGAGTGCTATGTTGATGATGTCGTGGTAAAAAGTATAGAAAAGGAAGACCCTATCTTTAACTTGAGAGTAGTTTTCAAACAGTTAAGACAATTTAACCTTAAAATGAATCCCCTGAAGTGTGCATTGAAAGTAGCTTCAAGGAAAATCCTTGAGTTTGTTGTCCAAAACTAGGGAATCAAAATTGATCTAGAGAAGATCAAGATGATATTAGAAATGCCACCCCTAAATGTTTAACTCAACTTAGATGATTCCAATGGTGTTTGGCGAGTCTAAGATGCTTTATATCCAACCTATCGGAAGATGTCAGCCATTCCTAGCATTTCTCAAAAAGGATGCCAAGTTCTAGTGGGATGACAAGTATGAACATGCCTTCGAAGACATTAAGCATTACCTGATGATGCCATCATTTCTAGAAGCCCCTATCTCGGGCAAGCCACTTATACTTTACACTACTAGATTAGATGACTCCCTTGTTGCTTTATTGGTCCAAGCCAATGACGAAAGGAAGGAAAATGCACTCTACTACCTCACCATCACATCTAATGGAGGCTAATTATCCATCCATTAAGAAGCATTTCAGTTTTTTAATTTGCATCCCAAAAGTTACAGCACTACATGCTTCCTCATAAGGTGAACTTAATCTCTAGGATCAATCCATTATAGTATCTCATGACACGATTGATGCTATTCAGATGGTTGACACGATGGTCCATGATCCTCTAGCAATTTTACATTACCTTCATACCTCTCCGTGCGATTAAAGGACAAGCATTAGCGAATTTCTTAGTAGCACACCCACTTCCTGCCGACTCTCTGCTTAGTGATGATATCCTCGATGAACAAATCATGAACTTAGGGGATACTAGCATTCACCCCTGGGAGATGTACTTTGATGGTGTAGATTCCTCTCAAAGAGGTGAAGAACCATAATCTAGTAATCCAGGAAAGGCAAGGGTAGGAATTGTTCTCTTAACTCTGAACTACGATGTGATGAGATTCTCATATCATCTATCCAATATTTGTACCAACAACCAAGCCAAATATGAGGCTCTAATTATCGGTCTGGAGTTAGCCATTACTCTAAGCATCCATAACGTAAATATCTTTGGGGATTCTCAGTTAGTTATCAACCAAATTGCTGGGTTCTATAAGATTATAAAGCCCAAGCTTCATCACTATGATAAGTACATCATGGAGTTGTTGGCCTAATTCTCAGATGTTACCATTTATAAGATTCCTCGAGGAGAGAAGGTTGTACTGTATACTTTAGCCAAGTTTTCTAAGGAGTTAGCATGTCCGGAGGATGAGTCCATATTAATAAAGGTTCAAAAAAGATAAGTCTAATCTCTTATTGATATTAAACTCATCAAAAAGTACTCTCTTGAAGGGGAGGTTGCCATTGCCAAGAAGTATGAGGAGTTAGATTGGAGGAAACCATGTGTGGATTACCTAAATAAAGGCAAACTATCACAAGAGAAGTACCAAGGCCATCATATGAAGCAGAGAGCACTTTCCTATGCTCTTGTGGATGGTGTCTTGTACTGCCAGTCTTCCGATCATATGTGGTTACATTATTTACACAAGCACGAAGTCCGTAAGATCTTGATCGAGGTACACTCAGGATTATGTGGAGCCGA
Organism: Cymbidium sinense; assembly: GCA_021442155.1. Taxonomy (NCBI): domain Eukaryota; kingdom Viridiplantae; phylum Streptophyta; class Magnoliopsida; order Asparagales; family Orchidaceae; genus Cymbidium; species Cymbidium sinense. The sequence goes on along the minus strand of CM038229.1, from coordinate 14,345,527 downwards.
CCATTCTGGTCTGAAGATGAAAGCTAAGATCAAAAGACTAGGATACTATTGGTCATCGATGATCAAAGATTGCATTGATATGGCTAGGCGATGCCACCAATGTCAAATACATGGTGTGGTCCTGAACCAACCACCCAACAGTCTACATCCTAGCTTCATGGCCATTTGAAATTTGGGGTATTGATAGAGTGGGTCCGATTAATCCTCCTTGTTTCAAGGGTCATTGGTTCATCTTAGCTGCTACTAACTACTTTTCCAAATGGGCAAAGTCGATTCCGTTCAGAGAGGTCACAACTCAACATGTGCTTCAATTTTTTAGGAACCATATCATATATAGGATCAGAGTGCCTCGATGATTATATTTGATAATTGTACTACATTCAAGAGCACCGAGATCAACAACTTTGTCCAGAGACACAACATATATTGAAGATATTCCACCATCAACTACCCGAGGGAAAATGGCTTAGCAGAAGCCTTCAACAAAACTCTCATCCAAATACTAAAAAAGACACTCGACAATAATAAGCGATAGTGGCATAAGCAATTTGTTGAGACCTAGTGGGCCTACCATAACATATATAGAACTCCAACTTAGTCTACTCCTTTTTCCTTAGTTTATGGATCTGAAGCTGTTCTACCATTAGAAGTCCAACTCCCATCACTAACGATAGTTGTGGGTAGCAAGATCACAATAGAGAGCATAATGCCAAGTTACGGTTAGAAGAGTTTGAAGGTTTGAAGGAGAGATTCCTACAGGCATGCCAAAACCTCGAGTTATATAAAGCTAAAATGAATCAAGCTCACAACAAGTTGTTCTATCCTAGAGCTTTTCAAGTAGGAGAGCTTATTTTAGTTCTAAGGAGACCAATTGTTTAATGTCGTAAGATGGGAGGCAAGTTTGGACACAGGGGTCCTTTGCCCATAGAGAAGGCCTACCAAAGAGGATCTTATTAGCTTATTAATCATAAGGGAGAGCACCCAATGCTTCCAATCAATGGGCTATACTTAAAGAAATATTATAAATCATTTTGAAATTAATTATCATCAATGAAAATTCCATTTCAAATTTAATCTCTTCCATGTTGAAAGTATTCTTGTTTGTGAATCTGCCACGATGTATTTAGGGTAGGTGTAAGGAACCTGTGTTGCATTCTATCTTTCATTGACATAATAAAAAAAAAACTACACACAAACATGTAAAATGGACACAAATGTTTTTATCTCGGGCTACTCTAAGTTGAGATAACACCTGGTGACACTCACCTCAAGACACTCCTAGATCGACCTACACCCTAGTTTATTTTATTTTGATTTTAGTTTTAGGTTTTTTTTTAGTTTAGGGTTTAGGTTTTATTTTTATTTATTTTGGTTTTTTTATTTTATTTTTTGGTTGAGGATTTCTTTTAGTTTTTATTTTATTTTATTTTAAGTTTATTTTAATTTTATTTTAGGTTTAGTTTTTATTTTATTAAGGTTTATTATTCTTAGGATTATTTTATTTTTTAGTTTAGTTTAGGTTTTTGTTTATTTTATTTTAGTTTATTTTTATTTTATATTTTATTTTATTTTGAGGTTTAGGTTAGTTTAGTTGTTTTATTTTTTATTTTCATCATTTATTTGATTTTAATTATTTTATTTTATGAAATATAAGAGGTTTTTGGGTTTATGGTTTTGGTAGTGATTTGGGTTAGTTTTTAGGGTTTGGGTACCCAGGGTTGTGGTTAGATCTAGTTTTGGCTTTAGAGTTTAGTTTTGGGTAGGGTAGAGTTGGGTAGAGATTATTTTGTGGTTTGGTTTGAAGTACCAGTTTAGAGTTTATGGTTTTAAGTTTAGGCTAGTGGTTTGGGTTTGGGTAGTTAGTTAGCATTTAGTGTTTGTGATTACTGTGATCAAGTTTATGGTTTTTTGAGTTTAGGGTTATATATTTAGGTTCTAGTGGGTTTTAGTTTATAGTTTAGGTTTATGATTTAGGGTTTAGGTTTAAGTTTGTAGTTTGTTGTATTGTGGATTTAGGGAGTAAGTTTTGGTTGTGGTGATTTAGTATTTAAAAAAAAAAATTAAGCAAATCAATAGGTTTAGCTATTTAGTTTATTTTTATTTATTAGTCATTGAATTTTTATTTTATTTAAGTTATTTTTTTATTTTTTATTTAGTTTAGTTTATTTATTATGTTTTATTTTAGTTTAGGTTTTTATTTTAGTTTCTCTATGGATTAGGTTTAGTTAATTTTATTTTATTTTATATGTATTTTATTTTTTTTTAGGTTTAGGTTTAGGTTTTATTTATTTATTTAGTTTAGGTTTTAAGTTTATATTTTAGATTTATTAATAGGTTTTATTTTTTACTTTAAGTTTAGGTTTATTTTTAGTTTATTTTATTTTATTTAGTTAAGGTTTAGGTTTAGGTTTAGTTTATTTTAGGTTTAGGTTTTTTTATTTTAGGTTTAGGTTTAGGTTTATTTATTATAGTTTAGTCTATTTTGCTGGATTAGGTATATTTTATCTTGTTTTATTTTATTTTATTTAGTTTTATTTTTAATTTAAGGTTTAGGTTTTACTTTATATTTATTTTAGGTTTTATTTTAATTTTATTTTATGTTGAGGATTTTATTTAGTTTTTATTTTACTTTATTTTAAGTTTATTTTATTTTTATTTTATGTTTAGTTTTTATTTTATTAATGTTTATTATTCTTAGGTTTATTTTATTTTTTAGTTTAGTTTAGGTTTTTGTTTATTTTATTTTAGTTTTTTATTTATTTATTTTATTTTATTTTTAGGTTTAGTTTAGGTTTTATTTTAGGTTTTATTTTATTTTATTTTTTCATTTATCCAGGTTTAGGTTTTAATTTATTTTTTAATTAGTTTAGGAGAATTTAGGTTTTGGCTAGTTTGGGTATATTTTAGGGTTAGGGTTAGTTTAGTGGCTCAGGATAGTTAGGGAGGGAGGGAGTCTGTGCTTTGAGTTTAGTTTGTGGCTCAGGAGTATTAGAGAGTGGCCTGGGTGGTTTTAGTGGGTGGGAGGTAGAGGTCAGGAGGAGTTCAGGTGGTTTATTTGTGGTCAGGATCATGGTGGGTGGGTGGTTTAGGGTAGTTTTTAGTTTAGAGTGTGATCACAATTTTAGGGTCAGAGGTTCAGGGCCTGTGGTCAGGATTTAAGATTTTGTAGGTTTTTAGGATCTGGTTTTAGGGTTTAAAGTTTAGGGTTTTAAAAAAAAAATAAACCAGATTTAGTTTATTTAGTTTATTTTATTTATTATAATTTTTATTTAGTTTGTTTTTTATTTTAGGTTTATTTATTTTATTTAGGTTTTGTTTTAGTTTCTTTATATTTAGTTTAGGTTATGTTTATTTTTTTAGTTTAGTTTATTTTATTTTGGTTTAGGCTTTATTTTAATTTAGGATTAGGTTTATGTTTTAAATTTTTTTTTGTTTAGTTTTAGGTTTATTTTAGGTTTATTTTAGGTTTTATTTTTTTAGTTTATTTTTTAGGTTTATTTTAAGTTCATTTTATTTTATTTCTTTTAGGGTTTAGGTTTTGTTTATTTTAGGTTTATGTTTAAGTTTTATTTAATTTAGTTTAGTTTATTTTAGCTTATGTTTAGGTTATTTTGTTTTGTTTATTTTATTTTTATTTTAGGTTTAGTTTTTATTTTTAGTTTAGGGTTTCTATTTTATTTTTTATTTATTTTTAAGTTTATATTTTTTAGGTTTTATTGAGTTTTTTATTTTAGGTTTATTTTATTTTTATTTTACATTTAGTTTTTATTTTGTTTAAGTTTTTTATTTTTAAGTTTATTTTATTTTTTAGTTTAGTTTAGGTGTTTATTTATTTTATGTTAGTTTTGCTTTGATTTTTTATTTTATTTTATTTTTAGGTTTAGGATTAGGTTTAGGTTTAGGTTTAAGTTTTATTTTTAGGTTTTAGTTTTAGTTTTATTTTTTATTTCATTTAGGTTTAGGTTTATTTATTTATTTTATTTATAGGTTTTATTTAGTTTAGATTTAGGTTTTTAGGTTTCTAGGGTTTTGGGTTTAGGGTTATAGATTTTAGGGTTTTGGGTTTAGTGTTTGTGTAGCAGTTTAGGGTTTTGGGTTTAGGGCTGGTTTAGGGTTTAGGGTTTAGGGTTTAAGGGTTTAGATTTATTTTGTTTTTTTTAACATAGAATAAATTTAGATTTAACATTTCTTCTTTTTTATTTCATCAACTAAGTAACACAAGTTTTCTTAGACATAAGCGATGACATAGATAAAAAATGAGCATGTATAGAAAATCAAAAGCCCTACAGAACTAGAATCGTCTCTACTATAAAGACATAGTTCCATAAGCAGTAGATCAGTTCTACCCTTCTTCAGTTTCTCGGTTCATAACCACCCGTGCCTCAGTAGCGGATCGACCATCATATCCTCAATCTCCCACCCACCACCAGAACCTTCATTCCTCTTCCTACATAACCACCACTACCACCACCTCCATATCCACCAGCACCTCCAAATCCCCCACAACTACTAAAATAATTGCCGCCTCCGCCTTTGCCTCCACCGCTAGATCTAGATTGAGCCTGGTTGATGGTGATGTTCATGTAGTCAAGGTTCTGCCCATTCTTAGGGTTTAGGTTTATTTGGTTTTAGGGTTTAGGTTTAATTTTTAATTTATTTAGTTACTTTAGGTTTGGGTTTTTTGGGGTTTTAGGGTTTGGGTTTAAGGTTTGAGTTTGGGTTTAGGGTTTTACAGTTTATACTTTTAGGGTTTAGGGTTTAGGGTTATGATTTAGTTTTTAGTTTTTAGGGTTTAGGTTTAGGGATTAGGCTTACGTAGGATTTAGTGTTTTAAGATTTTTTAATTAAGTAAACTGTAGGTTTAGGATTATGAGTATATTTAGTTGATTTTATTTATTTTAGTTTACTTTATTTTTTTTATTTTATTTCATGTTTACTTTTATTTTATTTAGTTTAATTATTTTAAGTTTATTTATTTTTAGTTTTTTTTATATTAGTTAATTTCTTTGGTTTAGGTTTATTTTTACAGTTCTATTTTATTTTATTTTTAGGTTTAGGTTTTTTATTTTTATTTGTTTAGGTTGTAGTTTTATTTTAGGTTTATTTTTAAGTTTTATTTTTTAGTTTAGGTGTTGGTTTATTTTTAGTATATTTTATTTTATTTATTTTAGGTTTATGTTTAGGTTCTATTTATTTTAGTTTAAGTTTAGGTTTATTTTATTTTTTTTATTTTTTTTTATTTTTTTTTTAGTTTAGTTTATGTTAGATTTTTTCTCAATTTTAAGTTTTATTTTTAGTTTTATTTTTTAGGTTTAGGTTTTTATTTAGTTTTTATTTTATTTTATTTTAGATTTATTTTATTTTTATTTTACATTTAGTTTGTATTTTATTTATGTTTTTTATTCCTAGGTTTAATTTATCTTTTAGTTTAGTTTAGGTTTTTATTTATTTTATTTTAGTTTTTTTAATATTTTTATTTTTTATTTTTAGTTTAGGTTTAGGTTTTAGTTTAAGTTTTTATTTTATTTTATTATTTTATTTTATTTATTTTATAGTTTATCTATTAGATTTAGTTAGTTTTTAGGTTTAGTTTAATAGGGTTTAGGGTTTAGGTAAGAGTGAGCTTAGGGTTTGGGGTTTGAGAGGGTTTATGGTTTTAGGGTTGGTTTAAGGGAGGGTTTAGAGAGTTTAGTTGGAGTTTAGGATTTAGGTAGGGTAGAGTTATAGGATTTGGAGGTTTAAGGTTTAGGGTGTGGGGAGTAGGTTTGAGATTTAGGGGTTTTAGGGTTTGGGTTTAGAGGATTTGGGGTACATTTAGGGTTTGGGGTTTAGGGTTTAAGGTTTAGGGTGCGGGGTTCTTTTTTTAAATTAAGTAAATCGATAGGTTTAGGTTTATTTAGTTTAGTTAGTTCATTTATTATTTATTTTAGTTTTTTTATTTAGGTTTATTTTTTATTTTTATGATTAGTATATTTTTTTTAGGTTTATTTTCTTTTATTTTTGGATTTTTGTTGTAGTTTATTTTTCAGGCTTTGGTTTAGGTTTATGTTTATTTTAAAGTTCAGTTTTATTTTTATTTTATTTTTTAGGTTTAGGTTTTATTTTTTAATTTTAAGTTTAGGATTAAGTTTTTATTTTATGTTTTTAGGTTTAGGTTTTAGGTTTTTATTTTAGGTTTATTTTTATGTTTTATTTTTTCGTTTAGGTTTAGGTTTATTTTTAGTTTATTTTATTTTATTTAGTTCAGAGTTTAGGTTTACTTTATTTTTAGTTTTGGTTTAGGTTTTATTTATTTTAGTTAAGTTTATTTTAGTTTAGGTCTAGGTTTTTTTATTTTGTTTATTTTAGGTTTAGGTTTTTTTTAGTTTAGGGTTTACGTTATATTTTTTATTTATTTTTAGATTCTATTTTTAGGCTTATTTTTTAGGTTTAGGTTTTATTTTATTACATTTTAGTTTTATTTTATTTTTATTTTACGTTTAGGTTTTATTTTATTTTGGTTTTTTTTAGTTTAGCTTAGGTTTTAATTAATTTTATTTTAGTTTAGTTTTTATTTTTTATTATATAATATTATTAGATTTAAGTTTTAGTTTGGGTTTTTATTTTATTTTATTTTATTATTTTATTCATGTTTAGGGTTTTTTATTATTTTAGTTTTAGGTTTTATTTAGTTTAGGTTTATGTTTTTAGGTTTTAGGGTTTAGGATTTAGGATTTAGGGTTTAGGATTTAGGGTTTGGGGTTTAGAGTTTAGGGTTTAGGGTTGTAGGTTTTAGGGTTTAAGATTTATGGTTTAGGGTTTAGGATTTAGGATTTAGGGTTTAGGGTTTAGGGTTTAGGGTTTTTTTTTTCTTTTTGGGGAAACCCCTAGGGGTATTTTATTGCCACAAAAAGAGGGTTACAAGGTCCTTAAAGGGGATAAACTCCAGAACTACCACTCAAAGAGCTACAATCAGCCTAAGGAGTAAATCCCCTATCTAATTACATCCAAAAGCAAAAGAAGGCATTAAAGCAATCAAAAGATATAATGAGATTAACATAAAAAGCCAAAGGAAGATTAGGGCCAATGCTCTGCAGGACGTGAGAATGCATGACATTATGGAGCAAGCCTGCAAGAGGACAATAGAGAAGCACCTATATAACATCTATTTGGTAAAAGTCTTGATATCCTTAGTACCTGCAAATATAATCAAAACCATATACAGGGCAGATAGAGAGTCAGCAAAAGACAGAATGAGAAAGGGGTTCCCATCCTGATTATAGGACCCTATATATGACACCATGCCAATGAATTCCTAGCCCAATACAAGTAGTTCATCATATTGACATTAAAAGCTCACTATAAGTCCACCCATTGATAGAGCATGATAAGGTTTGAATATGAATTAGTTAAGATCATCTTAACGGATCGCATAAGTCTAACAAAGCTAGCAAAAGATAAGAGAAGCAAAAAGTAAAATGGTTTTCAAAGAAAGACCATAAGAAGCAAACAACAAATAGGCAACACCACATTGCCAGCCAGGTGAATTAAGGATGCTACAAGAAACCAGAAAGTCAAACCCCACCCAAACAGGTTGGAATGAAAGTAGCAGATAGTAAAAATAAGGTAGAGAGTAGCTTCTCCTTTATTTAGGTGCTCTCCCCACCACAAAAAAAAATTCCAGTAAGAGATAATCAGAGAAAAAAGTTCAGTAATAGGTTGCTTAGTAGCAAACAAGAATCCAGTCGCCAAAAGCAATAATTAACAACAAGGTGACCAATAACCCAACTATATATAAAAGTTAAAACAGTGATTAAGACCAGGTAAAGCAAAAGAGTAGGTTTAGGTTTTAGCATTTAGGGCTTAGGGTTTATGGTTAGTTTTAGGATTTAGGACTTAGGGTTAAGGTTTTTTTTATATATTTTTATATTTTTTATTTAGGGTTTAGGGTTTAGGGTTTAGGGTTTAGGATTGGTTTTAGGGTTTAGGGTTTAGAGTTTTATGGTTTGAAGTTTAGGGTTTAGGATTGTAATTTAGGGTTGTAGGTTTAGGGTTATAAGGTGGTCAGGTTTAGGTTTTTGTGGTTTAAGGTAGTGAAGATTTAAGGTTTAGAGTTTTTTTTTAAAAGTAGGTAGGTTTAGGTTTGGGCCTGGGAGGGTAGGTTTTTTAGGTTGGTAGCTAGGGTTTGTTTATTTTAAATTTTTTATTTAGGATTGAGGGTTTAGTGTAGTTTAGGGTAGGGGTTTATGGTTTTAGGATTTAGGGTTTAATGTTTTTTGTTAAATTAAGTAAACCGATATGTTAGGCTTATTTACTATATTTAGTTTATTTTTTATTTATTTTAGTCCACTTTATTTGTTTTATTTAGGTTTATATTTTATTTTTATTTAGTTTAATTTACTTATTTTAGGTTTATTTATTTTAATTTAGGTTTTTTATTTTAGTTTATTTTTAAGGTTTAGGTTTAGGTTTATTTTTTAGTTGAGTTTTATTTTTGTTTTGTTTTTTAGGTTTAGGTTTTATTTTTTATTTTATTTTTTTAGGTTTAGATTATAGGGTTTTATTTCAGGTTTATTTTTAGGTTTTATTTTTTTCTTTAGGTTTAGGTTTATTTTTAGTCTATTTTATTTTATTTAGATTAGGTTTAGGTTTAGGTTTAGTTGATCTTAGGTTTAGGTTTAGGTTCTATTTATTTTAGTTTAGTTTATTTTAGTTTAGGTTTAGGTTTATTTTATTTTTTTTATTTTATTTTTATTTTAGGTTAAGTTTCTTATAGTTTAGGGTTTAGGTTTTATTTTTTATTTAGTTTTATGTTTATTTTTTCGATTTAGGTTTTTTTATTTAGTTTTTATTTTATTTTATTTTAGGTTTAATTTATTTTTATTTTACGTTTAGTTTGTTGAGAAGTTTGATTTAATTTTCGTCTCGTTGGGGAGGAATTTGATTTGATTTATTGATTTATTGATTTATGATTTGGTGCTCTACTAGGGATAAAAAAATGAACTCTCCACTAGGGGAGCATGTTTAAGTCATCCACTCAGGAAAAGAGGTTGTGAAATTCACTGGGGGATTAGAATTAGGGATCCGCTAGGGATGAAAATGTGAACTCTCTGCTAGGGCAGCAAGTTCAAATTTTAATGAATTGATTCTAGTTGTGGAACCAGAGAGATTTGCATATCACTGAGGAGAAGCAGGTTGATTTGATTGATTGATTATTTGATTGGTTTGACTATTTGATTGGATTTGTTATGTTTGTTTAGTTTGACTCTACCGATGGAGGAGGGTTGAATTTATTTTAGATTTTAATTTTAAAATTTTTTAGGGATTTTGAGATGGACCCTGTCAATTTGCGATGGATTGCACTTAGTAAAGTCCATGTTGGCCTTAATCTAGCTCAGATTCACCAATCCAAAGGGGTAGTCTACCAACCAAATGGTAGGGCTATCCAACCAAAGGGGTTGCCTTTCGGTGTGCAGCAACTGTACTAGGAAGAAAGCATAGTAGGCTTACATCCAGCAAAGTAGGGATCAGTTGCTGGGGTAATCCATTGGCGAGGCAACATATTGAGCCCAACTTTAGGCTAACTATTGAGTGAATGCCTCTGGGGGACTTAAAGCAGCTCAAAGATAGTCAAAGTTAGTTCATTTTTAGTTATTTTTGATGGATCCCATCGTGTTGGCCTTGGTCTACATTCAGGTTTACCAATCCAAAGGGGTAGTTTACCAACCACATAGTTGGACTATCCAACCGAAGGGATTGCCTTTCGATTTGTAATGGTCAAGTTAAGAAGAAAGTGCGGGAACTCACATCTTCCAAAATAAGGAACAACTGGGGTGACCGGTTGCTTGTGCAACAAATCGAACCCGACCTAGGGCTGACTTTTGAGTGAATATCTCTGAGGGACTTAATTTAGCTCAAAGATAGTCAAGATTAATTTTAATTTTTAATTGTTTTTGATGGATCCCATCGGTTTGCGATGGACTACACTGAGTAGGAGCCATATTGACCTTGGTCTAACTCAGATTTACCAATCCAAGGGAGTAGCTTCCAGGCTGAGGGGAGAACTATCCAACCAAAATGGGTGCCTTTCGATTTGCAATGGTTAATGCATGGAAGAAATCACAGGGACTCACATCTTTCTTGAATAAAAGATCACGGTGCAACACATTAGCCAGGTAACATGTTAACTCGACTGTGGTGAAAAATTTTTATAGAGGAGTCACCTTCAAATATGTGGGGAGAAATGAAAGAGAGGAAAGCATATAGAAATTCATCTATTTAGGATGCCACGCAGATCCGCAGATGTACTTATTCAAGTGATCAAGTACCTCAATAAGGAAATAGTGTACTATCTCGAGAGATAGAAGTCACAACCCTTTAATGGACCAAATCATCAATAAGGACTCTAAGGATGATGGTGATACAGATTCTTCCCTACATTATGTGGAAAAAGTAAATCAAGGTTTATTTTAAACGGGTTCATTAAGTTTCCTACAGGGCAAGCCTCCATAATTACATCCTAAGAATGCAATTTCTTAGGAAAACTCTGATTAAGGTAAATGATTGTCTTCAAAGATTTCAATAGGAAAGGAATATCAATCGATTAGTTCATTTTGAAAGATCAAATGGGATTGGTCAAAGAGAGTTATTATCAAAGCCAAAATGGGAGATAAGTAGGAGATGCCCATAATGCTAGGAAACTTAGCGAGCATCTCAAACTATTCTATAATTAGGCTTTACATTTTTGAAATTGATTTAGTTTGTTTGAGTTGCATTTTTTTTTAGAAATTTAGGACTTATGATTCCTTAACACAAGATTAAGAAAATGCCTAAGAGGTGAGGAATTAAGTTTAGGGCCCACAAAGGGGAGAAGCAACCTCAAAACCTAAATCTAGGGAGCTTTGGCGATGGCCGAAAGCACAACCTAAATCTAAGGAGAAAAATGGGTATTTAGTTTGTCTCCACAAGAGAGGACAAACCACCCGACTACTTAGACTTACAACCACCTGGGGGTGGCCACCAACTAACTCCTCCTATGATTTTAAATACATGTGGGCAAGTCTTTATGCTTATGAAAGATAGCTAGGCTATTATTTATTAGAAAGAGACTAAGTCCTTAAACTCACTCCCTAAAGAGACTAGATCATGTAAAGGGACATGCTTTAAATGACCTAAATCTAATGCAATTCAAATTTCATTTTATTTTCATTTTGGATAATTATTTTGACTCGGGCTTAATAGGATTCATATGACTAATGCATGAGAAATGAGTTATTGGCCAAAATCCACGAAGGGAGGATGAGTTTCCACCATGGCTCTCAAAGGTCAAGCCAAGTTTCTCAGCAAGGTGGAAGCCCTCCAATCAAGAGTGAAATAAGATGCATGTGCATGATATTACAAAAGAAATACTCATCCAGCTAAGGGGTTGCTAATTATTTTATCTTGATTTTAAACCTAAGCTTTAGGTGAGGTTATGAGTTCTTTATTCTAATTTAAATTATTAAATTGGGTAAAAGATTTACTTTTTTCTAAAGAGCCTAATCCACATCCAGGTCATACATAAAGCAAGGAACAAGCTAGTAAAAATATGCCACTTAATGCAAAAGCTATACAAATCATCAACCAATTTATAAAGCTAATTACAAAAAAATAAAAGGCCGTTGTGGACGGGCACCACCTCACAAACCCAAAAATATCAAATTGGGTAGCCGAGATCTACCCTTATACAACCCGGATTACAAATGAATTATATTACAATTAAGCAAGGAATTCATTGTTATGAGGGTCTTCAAGCTTTATTTCTTCTTTCTTCTTTTCTCCTTTTTTCTTTCTTCTTCTTTTCTTCTTTTTTCTATGGTTCCTTCTTTTGGATGGTTGGAAGGTAGATGCTCCAAGGCTTCACATGGAACATAAGATATGATCTTATGACCAATGATCATCCTAATCCTCGTAATAATCATTCCAAAATCCTAATTGCACAAATTTACATGAAGACGAAGAGTAGAAATCTAACTAACACCTGCAAAATAAAATTTAGCTAAAATAAACCACACAAATCCCAAGCATTTATATTGGACTTATCACCCCACACATAGGTGACTAAGTCCACTTGGCCTATTTGAATATGCTTAGGGGTATAAAGCACCTGCAAGCAAAAGCATTTATATTTTTATTTATGATAGCGCTCCTTAAGCACAAAAAAGAATAGTTAGACTAAGAGTGTCCTACCCTTCATTCTACGAGCATACACCCTAACATCCAGTCTAAAACATATATCACAAAAAAAAATAAAACATCAAACCATGCACCAACCTAACCTAAAGCTAGAAGTGGTGACTTAGGTTAATGTGTGTGCTTTGAAGGTTTGTGTGGTATGCTTAGCTATGGCTTTAGGTTCAAATTTTCTAAGTGTGAAAACATATTAAACTTAGAGGAGGATTTCATTTATGTTGTTTAATTATTTTAAGTTGATTTTATTTCATATTTTGATTAGATTAAAGTGAATCCTACAATTAATTACTAAGTTATGAAGAGAGGGAAAGAGAAGACAAACTTCTCTTTCCATCCCTAACCTAAGTAATTTTTAAAGTAGATTCACATTTTAGTTCTATTTAGGTGAATGATTTGATTAAATCTTTTAATTAATCCTAAGTTTAGATGAACTCCAAATAAACCTATTCAAAAAGAAAGGCATTTTAAAATTAAATAAAATGAATCAAAATTCACATAGCACACATTACTCCATTTCTTTCCCAACATGTATAACATGTATGGATGAATCCTAAGCATATCTATACACACAAATGAGAATATTTAACATACTTCATGATGCATGCTAAGTAATCCATTTAAAGAAATTTAGAGGATTAAGATGCATGATTTTCTTTAGTAGAAAAGGGTTTCTTTATCCAATTTTTCATATACACACATAAGAGTAAGAATGGCATAAGTGAGTACAGCACCATTGTTAACCAGAGGTGTAAGGTACAATACCTATTTAGGGATACTTAAAGCCTCATAACCTCAGGGTTGTCCAGACTAATATACCACTTTCCTTAAATACAAACATGTGTATAAAAGAAGTGATATGAAAAAGAAAATGCAAAAGTTGTGTAAATGGATTCATTTTATTTATGCAACTTATGTATGCAAGCATAGGTAGCCCCTCTTAGGTGTTAGCATAGGGATTAATAGGATATGGAATTAGGTGAGTATTAGGTCCTTTTCAAATGAGCTATATATCTCACAAAATTCTTATTTAAACTATATCGACATAAGAGAGAAAGGAAACCTATGCTAAGCATACCTTTATAATCTTTCACATGCAAGCCTATAATTAAAATATAAGTAGCACACTTTCAGATTTGATAATTGATTTATATGTTTTTAAAAAATAATTTGGATTTAGTAATGATAATAGCCACTCATATTTCTACTTTAGCCAACACATGGAAATTTGACATAAAGTAAACAATTTCATTTTTAAATTTGTATTTCAAAAATATGAATGCATGAAACCACATAAAATACAAATTTAACATGTTGGGGAAAGATTTAAAATAATGAAAGCATGTAAAAAAATTCACTTTAATTAAATCCTAATGGCATTCTTATGGAATAAGAAAGTTTAAAATTAATCAAAGTGTATTGAAATTTTTTTTTATTTAGTTTGAAGTTTGACTTAGTTTTGAAAAAGTGAGTTGAGTTTCTTGTTTTTAACTCATTCCCACATATGTTTGATATTTTTGTTTAATTTTTAGATGATTAGATTTATTTTTAAGTATTGATTTGGTTAAGGTATGAATTAAGTAACTTAATTAAACCTTACCTACACCACCTTCACATAGTTAACCAAATAATTATGAGCCAATGAGATGACATAAAAACTCACAAGGAATTTAAATTTGTAATGCACCTAATAAGAATAACACCTATGCCATTTGGCTCATAATTAATGGTTAATTAAACTAAGGGGTTTGGCTTAAGTAATTTCAAAACACCATTTCACACATATGAATTGGGTTTTGATTTCTTTAATTGAACTTAAGCTATTAAACACCTAAGTATTTACCAAAAGTAGATTAATTAAGTTCTAGAAATTTTTAGAATTTTTAGAAATTAATTAAGTTGATAATTAGTGAATTAACCCTTAATTAAGATAAGATTAATAAAAAAAAGAGAGGTATTTAGGGAATAGCTTAGGGGAGAAGCCCCAAAATTATTCCATAAACCTCCTATCTACTAGATCTAACCTTAATCAACCCTAATAGAAAATTAATGGCTTAAGAAGATTTTAAATTGGGAATTTAATTTTTGCCTTTGATTTGATTGATTTATATTTATATTTCATTTATATATGTGAATATAAATTGGAATATTAATGAGTTTTGAGAAAATCCCATGAGTTTGATATGGTTTGATGATGGTTTAGGCTAAGTTAATTAATGGAAAATTAATGACTTAAGGAGGTTTTAAATTTGGGAATATAATTTTTTCCTTTGATTTGATTTATTTATATTTATATTTCATTTATATATGTGAATATAAATGAGTTTTGAGAAAATCCCATGAGTTTGAAATGGTTTGATCAAGGTTTAGCTAAGTTCATTAATGGAAAATTAATGACTTAAAGAATTTCAAAATTGGAAATTAATTTGAGGGTTTGATTTGATTGATTTGAATTTATATTTCATTTATATATGTGAATATAAATGAGAATATAAATGGGTTATGAGAAAATCTCAATGGTTTGAATAGGTTTTGAACATTATTTTGGTTAAGTCCTTAAGGGAAGGATTAAGGACTTAGGAAATTTGAACTTAGGAATTTTTTATGGATTTTGGTCATAGGTTTCAAACATAGATTTTAATCATGGATTTGAATCATGGAATTGATTTGAGTTTGGAGAAAATCAAATGAGACTGATTTGGAGTTTGACTTAAAAGAAAGAAAGTGTGGAATGGTTTAAGCTAAGGGCAGGAAATTAACCTAACACCCCTAAGGCATGACCTATTCCTATGTCTAACTCTTCTAAGTCTTCTAGTTGGTTGAGTGTCCACCTAATCACTAGATGTGTCTTAAGACTAAGGAACTCTTAAGGTCTAAGAGGATGTCAAGATGGAGGTTGAGCTCATCTAAAAATAAGGTCAACACTTGCTCTATGGACCAACACCACTTCAAGATCCTTGAGGCTTTGATCCAATTGCTCTTCTCCTTATAATGGGAACTCGAATGGAAGCTTGAGTGAGCTTATTGGTCCTTAGAAGAAGTGTGTAAGAGGAATTGAGGTGGTTTTTAGTGTGGAGGAAGTTCAAGATTGGATTGAGCTCCCCTATTTTCACACTGTGCAAAATCAAGAAGTTGAAGTTCGATTTCAATCTAGAAAGCTTAAGGAGGCTAAAGAATTGCTTCTCTAACTTCCCTAGGTTCAATCAAAATGAGGAATGATTATTTTGAATTCAATTATGGGGAGTATATCTCCCCCTTGAAGGATCGGATGAACGCAAGCTTATTTTCCATTTTGATCCAATTGTCCACAATGGCAGGGTTGTTTGATCAGTTAGATGTTTGCACATGGTCGGTTTGAGGCCTTGAGTGGATTGCCAACCTCCCATGTGTTTGAAATTGAGTGGAAGAGGGAGTTTGAATATGCCATTTTGACCCATGGTGAGTTTGGCCTATGTCAAAAACCCATTAGGTTGGGTGCACCACTCTTCATTAGGTTCCCTTGAGCTATTAGGAAGGCATCAAGTGGATATGAAGAGAGAGGGAAGAATCCATTAAGGGATAGAGTGTGACCCTTCCACTAGGGAAGCAAGTTCAAGTCATCCACAAGGGGATGAGAGGTTTGATTTGATTTGAATCTCGCTAAGGAGAAAAAGATTTGTTTAAGTTCCACTCAGGAAGATGGTTGAATTTATTTCAATTTTTGTTAGGTTTAAATTTTGAGATTAATCATGTTGGTTTGCAATAGACTGCACTAAGTAGGAGCTATAGAGGCTAAGACCTAACTCAGATTTACCTATCCAAAGGGGTAGTCTACCAAGAACATAGTAGGACTAGCCAACCAAAGGAATGCCCTTCGATATACAACAACTATAATAGAAAGAAAGCATAGTAGAATTACATCCTCCAAAGTAGAGACCAGTTACTAGGATAATCTATTGAGAAGACAATAGATTAAACCTAACCTAGGGCTAACTATTGGGTGAATGCCACTGGGGGACTTAGATCAACTCAAAGATAGTCAAGATTGATTTCATTTTTCAAATTTGTTTGTTTTGATTATGATGGATCCCATAGGTTTGCGATGAACTGCACTAAGTAGGGGCCATGAAGGCCTAGACCTAACTCAGATTTATAAATTCAAAGTGAGTAGTCTACCAACTACAAGGTAAAACTATCCAACCAAGGGAAATGCATTTTGGTATACAATGGTTAAGTTAGGAAGAAAGCACGAGGACTCACATCTTCCACAATAAGAAACCACTAGGGTGATTGGTTGCTTAAGGCAACAAATCGAACCCAACCTAGGGTTGATTATTGAGTGAATGCCTCAGGGGGACTTAGATCAACTTGAAGATAGTGAAAGATTAATTTCCATTTTAATTTTTTTTTGATGGATTCCGTTGGTTTGCGATGGATCACACTGAGAAGTGGCTTATAGAAGCCTAGACCTATCTCAAATTTACTAAACCAAAAGGAGTAGCTTCCCAGCCGAGGGGAGAACTATCCAACCAAAGGAGTGCCTTCCAGTTCATAATAATCAATTAAAGGGAAGAAAGCTTGAGGACTCACATCTTCCACTAAAAAAGATCATTGGGGTGATTGGTTACTTTGGGCAACAAATTGAACCCGACCAAGGGCTACCCATCAGTTTACGATAATTAGGCTAGAAAGAATGCACCACAGTCTTATATCTTCAAAGTGGAATGATTATCGAGGTAACCTGCTTATGGAAAAATAAATTGAACCCAACTTAAGGGTGACTACAGAGTGAGTACCGACCCTGGGGTTTATCTTAACTCAAGTAGTCAAGCAATTCCTATAGGGAGTTCTGTTGACACTGCCCTATAGATAGGATGCTTGCTTGGGAAAAGGGGCCCTTTGGGGGCTTGAATTCTTAATCCACAAGAAAATTTATTTTGTTTATTTTGTTTATTTTAATTATTTATTTATTTAAGTGTGGATCCTATTAATTTGCGAGGGATCAAACTGAGAAGAGCTTATATCAGCCTAGACCTATCTTAGATCTATTGAACCAAGGGAGAATCTATGCATCTGTTGAAGATTTTCCAACCACGTGGGTGGCTACTAGGAAAGGAAGCCCAATCCAAAAGTAACTGGTAGTGTCTAAATGGGGTTGTAAAGGACATGTTCCAAATAGAGTGCCCGCATGGGATGGGGCGATCTTGGGTTAATCCAACACCCTGGAGAAAATGACATGGCTAGTCATATATCCAATAGGTATTCGATGTCCAACTCAAGGAGAAAGCACACGGACTCATATCTACCAAGAGTGGTGTACTCACCGGGTGAGTCGGTATCAGCATAGCGAACATCAACCAACCTAAGGTGTCTGTTAGTTTGCAATCAGCTTAGGAAGAAAGCTCTGGGACTCACATCCTCCTATAGCAGAACTGATTGCCAGGATAGTCTATCTTCAGCTGGATAGGTGTTATCCGACCTAGGGCGACTACTAAGTGAATGCTACTAGGGGACTTTGATCAAATCATAAGTACTCAAAAGGAAAGGACCCTCAGGGGGACTTATCCTAAACCTCAAATATACTCAACCTAGCTAGAACATGATAGCTAGTTCAAGAAGAAAGCACAGGGACTCACATCTTCTTAAGCAAAGTCAAAATGAGGTAGCTTACTGGCTGGGCAGTGAAGCCTGTCATACTAACAAGTGCTCGTTGGTTTGCAATGGTCAAGTTAGGAAGAAAGCAGGGACTCACATCTTCCAAACAAGTGATCACTAGGGTGACATACTAGCGAGGTAGCATGTATTATCGACCTATAGTATCTAATGAGTGAGTCCTACAGGGGGTTTTTTCCCACATCAAATAGCTTGAGATAAAATATTTATGTTTGTTGTTGTGCATGTGTTAAAAAGGAATAGGATGCCTCTGAGGGACTCATACACGTACCTTAAACATGCTAAGGGTTTGATGGAATGGTGCCATAGATGGAAAAAGGATTACCACTAAGAAAGGATGCTACTTAGGTTCTCTCACACTTATCTTAGTTATGTTAATTGAAAGAGGATGCCTCTTAGGCTCTCTTACACCTAGTCTAATACCATTGGGGGGATTGTGTTTGTGTTGTGAAATGGGGATAGGATGCCACTGGGGGACTCTTACACCTACCCTAAACACATCACGGTAGATTCGCAAGACAAGCAAACAATGCTTCAAAAAGAAGAGAAGATTTGATGAATGGAATCAGATTATGTTCTTTTTATTAGTGATTGTTTTTCAAACATGATTTGTTTCATGGGTAATATTTCTTTAGATAGAGCCCATTAACAGGAAGCATCGAGTTTTCCCCTTTACAATCAATAAGCTGATAAGATCCTCCTTGGTAGGCTTTCTCTATAACATAAGGGCCTTTCCAAGTGGGTTCAAACTTACCTCCCATCTTTCGATGAGCAACAATTGGTCTCCTTAGGACTAACACAAGATCTCCTACTCAAAAAAACCTAGGGCAGACCATCTTGTTGTGAGCTTGAATCATTTTGGCCTTCTACAACTCAAGGTTCTGGCACGCCCGTAGGTGACTCTCCTCCAAACCTTCGAGCTCTTCTAACCGCAACTTTGTATTTTGCTCTGTAGTGATCTTGCTATCCAATGCTATCCTAAGTGACGTGAGTTAAACTTCTAAAGGAAGAATGGCTTCGGAACCATACGCTATGAAAAATGGGGTAGACTGAGTTGGAGTTCAGTATGTGGTGTGGTAGGCCCACAAAGCTTCAACCAACTATGCGTTTCATTATCATTTGTTATCATCAAGAGTCTTCTTTAGTATCTGGATGAGAGTTTTGTTGAATGCTTCTGCTAAGCCATTTTCGATAAGGAAATAGATGGTGGAGTATCTCCAATCTATGCCATGTCTTTTGGAAAAGCTATTTATCTTGGTGCTTTTGAATGCAGTACCATTATCAAATATAATTCATTGAGGCACCCTGAACCTATATACGATATGATTCCTGAAAAATTGAAGCACATGGTGAGTTGTGACCTCTCTGAGCGGGATGTCTTCTGCCAACTTGGAAAAGTAGAATGGCTAGAATAAATCGATTCCAATCTATGCCATGTCTTTTTTGGAAAAGCTATTTATCTTGGTGCTTTTGAATGCATTACATTATCAATATAATTCATTGAGGCACCTCAACCTATATACGATATGGTTCCTAAAAAAACTGAAGCACATGGTGAGTTGTGACCTCTCAGTGGATTTCCCACTTGAAAAGAAAAGTCGATGGTAGCTAGAATAAATCGATGCCCCTTGGAAGAAGGAGGATCGATCGGACCTACAATGTCAGTACCCCAACACTCAAATGGCCATGAGACCAATGTAGGGTGTAGAATGTTGGGTTGCTGGTGGAGGACCACACCGTGTACTTAACACTGATGACATCTCCTAGCTACATCAATGCAGTTTGTAATCATCGAAGGCTAGTAGTATCCAAGTCTCTTGATCTTTGTCTTCATCTTTGGACTAGATTGATGAGCTTCACATAGACTTGAGTGTACCTCAGTTACAATGCCATGGGCTTCGTGTTTATCCAAATAGTGTAACCACATTTGGTCAAAGGACCGGTGGTACAAGGTGCCATCAACAAGATCGTAGGAGGGAGCTCTCTATTTCACCTGATGGGCTTGTGACTTTTCTTGAGGTAGTTTGCTGGTATTCAAGTAATCTACAAATGATTGGCTCCAATCCAACTCCTTGTCCATTTTGGCAATGGCAACTCTCCCTTCAAGAGAAAGTCTCTCGATGAGTTCAGCATCAATAAGGGATAAGACTTATTTATTTTGGACCCTTATTGAAATGGACTCATCTTCTAGACATGCCAACTCCTTGGCAAGTTTGGCCAAAGCATCTACTACTGCATTCTCTGCTCGGGGAACCTTGTAGATGGTGACTTCGGGAATCTAAGCCAACAGCTTCATGGTATACTCATAGTAATGATGAAGCTTAGGCTTGAGGACCTAGACAACTGTTGATGACCAACCGAGAATCCCCAAAGATGTTGATGCTCTTGAATGAGCAGTAATTGCTAACCCTAGATTGACAATCAAAGCCTCATACTCAGCTTGGTTGTTGGTGTAGGGGTTGGAAAGATAGTATGAGAATCTCATCAAATCATAGATTGGAGTTGGAAGAACTATTCCTACCCCTACCTTTCTTGGAAGAAAAGATCATGGTGCTTCACCTTTAAGAAAAGAAGCAGCACCATCAAAATACATCTCCCATCGGCAGTTGTCGCCTCTCCTAAGTCATGATTTATTCATTAGGGAGATCGTCACTAAGTGGAGAATTAGCAGGAAGTGGTTGTGCTGCTAAGAAATCTAGTTCTGCCCTTTTACCACAGAGGGTAATGTGATATCAAACTGTGAGAGTATCATGGACCAATGAGCCAAACATTCGGATAGCATTGGCCGTGTCATGAGATACTACAGTGGATTGATTTGAGAGATCAAGTTCACCTTATGAGAAAGCATATAGTGTCATAACTTATAAGATGCAAAGATCAAAGCAAATGTTTCAATAGGTGGATAGTTTACTTCAACAGAATCGATGATGATCGAGGTAGTAGAGACTCACCTTCCTTCATCATTGGCTAAATAAGAAAGAGTCATCCAATAGAGTAGTGTAAAGGATGAGTGGCCTACCCAGGATAGGGGCTACTAGAACTAGCGGCTTCACCAAGTACTCTTTGATATCTTAGAAGGCATGTTGACACTTGTCATCCCACTTGAACTTGGTGTCCTTTATGATAAGTGCTGAAAATGGCTTGCATCGCCTTGATAGGTTTAAGATAAAGCATCTTAGATATGCTCCTTAAAAGGATCTGAATTGAGTTAAACTCTCAGGAGGTGGAATTTCTAAGATAGCTTTAATCTTTTCAGGATTTATTTCTATTCCCCAGTGTTGAACAACAAACCCAAGGATTTTCCCTAAAGCTACATCGAATGCACACTTCAGAGGATTCATTTTGAGGTTATATTGTCTTAAGCGTTGAAAACTACTCTCATGTCAAAGCGGTGGTCTTCCTTTTCTCTGCTCTTGACTACTAGATCATCAACGTAGCACTCAACCTGATGATGGATGAGTTCGTTGAAGATCTGAGTCATGGCCCGTTGGTATGTAGCACCAACATTTTAAAGGTCGAAAGGCATGACCCTATAATAGAAGATTCTAATCGGGGTTTGAAAAGAAGTGTTTCTTTCATCTTCAGGAGACATGTTGATTTGGTTATAGCCAGATGACCCATCCATGAAAGAGGAAACTACATGAGATAAGGCAATGTCCACCATTAATTCTGGTATAGGAAGAGGAAACTCATCCTTAGGACATACCTTATTTAAGTCCCTAAAATTGACATATTAGAATTTGGCCATTCTTCTTCTTAATTGGGATGACACTAGCTAACTAGGTAGGATATTATTCTTCCCTGATGAAATCAACATCGATCAGTTTCTTGACTTCAAAAATTACTTGTTGTTCAATTTCTAATCACATGTATCTAGGAGCTTGCTTAATAGGGTAACATTAGGGTCTATTGCTAGCTTATGGACTGCTACGTCATGAGAAAATCTAGGCAATTCTTCATAACTCCATGCAAAGTAGTCTTTAAACTCAGTTAATAGCCTAACTAAGTCATTGGTTTCTTCTTCATTCAGTAACGAACTGATGTATGTCAGGCGTGGATTTTCTTCTATCCTCGAGGTTGATTTCTTTAAGCTTGTCGATTGTTGAATGAATCCCCTCTTCAAATTCTGGCAGTGCCTCTTTGACTTGGAGATCATCTAGATCATCTGAGATTTCTAAACACACATTTTCATAAGAGTTGGGGATGTGTGAGAAGAAACTATCAGACTCCAAATGGTTGGTAACAACTAAGCAATAATCTTCATCATCTAGGACCCACTATCAATCCTAGTCTTTCCTCTTGATTATGCTTCCTATTATTCCATAGCTTTTCAAAGTATTCGAACCTGTGCTTGGACCATGTGTGAGGAACTAAACCTTTCTGTATAAGATTTTGAACACAAGGCGAGTAAAAGTCAAAAGGCAATTCCATTAATTCTTTAAAAGTATCTTCCTCAAGCTCTACATCAACTTTAGGGCTTGAGGATGATGATCCCAAAAAGGGCTTCTTCTGCTTAATGTCACTGGAAGACTTAGAGACTTTCTTAACTACTAAACCTTCAAATTTTTGAGATGTAAGTGAGGTAAGAGTTAAGGTTTCCAACTACTACCTAATAGTTTCACATAAACTAGATTCGAATTCTTTGCTTTGCTTGGAGGCCTGGTCTTCATCTCCGTCTGGATCAAAAGTCACCTCCAATGGAACCCGCTGAGAGGGGTTGGCTGGTATACTAATCGCATTAGACTCATCCTCCGAGGTGGATTCCAAGTCTATGTGAATAGCAGGGGTACTCATATGAACTGGAACACGACCTCTATTGGCTAAAGCCCAACTAAGGGGTCTCCCACCTCTAGACGCCTCTATTTCTCGCCTCTCGGTGGAGGTTGAGCCATCCTACCCACATGTCCATATGATGGAATGAACTGTGGGTGGAATGTGATATGCAGATCTATTTCTTCTTCATTTCCCCTTTCTTGTTCACTTGGACTTTTATTTTTCTTTTCATTTTCTTTTAACTTTTCTTTTACTTCATTTTCTTTTTTCTTTTGGTTTTGCATTTGCATTTTGTCCAAGTTCATGAGAAAGGGTGTTTTGAGGAAGATAATAGGTTGCATCCTCATAAATCTCAACCTCTCTAACTGAAAATGGCTTTTCATCTCCATTGACACGGTACTCAATTCCATCTTTTTTGAACTTGATGCACTGATGAAGGGAGGATGGAATGATTTTGTTTTGATGTATCCAAGGCCTACCAAGCAAAGCAGTGAACGAAGTATTCAAATCAATGATGTAGAACTTGGCTTTAGTCTTCTAGTCACCTATCTCCAATGGTAACACTATGGAACCTAAAGCTCGCTCACCTTGATCATTGAATCCTCTCAACATCATCCTATCTCCTCAAAGTGTGGAGATGACCAATCATCAAATAGGCAAGGGTCTTTAGACTTATAATGTTCATCGATGCACTTGAATCCATGAGAACCTAGTGAGTCTGAACCTGTCCATGTCGACTGTGATGTAGAGGGGACAGTTGTGCTCCAAGTCCCCTAGAAGAAGGTTTTCATCTGGAAGGTGATCCCTTGGGCTTTTTTTGCATAATGTGCTTCCTCACCTATAGCAGTCAGCTAAGCTAAGCATATCTCATGATCAAGGAGAGCCTTGATTAGTGATTCCCTCATCTCTTTGGATAAGACAAGGGCATCATGTATGCTTAGCTTAGATGATAACTTTCTTAGATGAGAAAGGACATTCTAGTACCTTGCTTCTTCCACAAGCATATACAAGGATGGAGCATCTTGTGGAATGGCTTCTCGAAGTACCAATGACTTATTTCCTTTATCTTGAGGTGCTTCCTAGTAGAACCTTCCACTAGAGTTTGACTTTGGTGATCTCTTGAGGCAAGTGGTGGAAGGTTCTACTTACACTTCAGGCTCACCTACAGCTTCTCCTATGGGACCCACAAAATTTGATGATTCTAAGTCTATCTCAAGAGGTGAACCCATAATATTCAGAGTTTGAAATTCTAACTTTGAATTAGAAAGATGAAGATCAGAATTGTTATAGTTATTTAGACTTGAAGAGTTATCATTAGGAATAGAAGAAGATAACCCATCATAAGTGACATAGATGTAATTCAAACTAGCTTTATTCTTCAATTTCTTGGAGTTATTTGTGGGTACAAAGTAGATGTCAAGTAAAGTGAGTGGAGTAAGGGATTTGATGCCCTTATCCGCTGATACAAGAGTTCTACTAGTAGAAGAAGAAGAGGTAGCTGAAGTTGAAGAAGTCGCCTGTGTGGAAGTTGCAATTGAAGGATAGAGGCTGGACATGCTCGGTGGCAATGCTAAAGGGCTATCACAGGCCGACACATGCTTCTGCTGCTATTGCTGAGCTCCCACTTTCATAGAGTTGGCACTGCCAACTTGCAAACCTTCCTTAGTGTTGGAGGTTTGAGCTAACTCAGGCACCTGTAAGGAAAGCTTCTTGATCTTATGAATGATTTTCTTAGAGGTTTTGGATAGGGAAATATCCCAACCTTCTTAAGTTTTGGTAGGATCACATGTATCCCCAAGGATTACCCTAATGGAACTAGAAGGTTATTCCATAAGATATTCCTTTGGGATAACTATAGCACTAGTCTTGAAACTGTGTTCAAGCCAGTCCTTGAATGTGAAGCAATCCTCCAAAATGTGGCCTAACATATGGTGGTAAGGGTTTGGATCATGACTTTTGCCTACTTCCTCATGTCTCCTAGGCTTGGGTAGCAGAAAGTGAGGTTTCTTTAAGAGATTCTTAAAGATTTTCCTAATTACCTCCCTCTTAAAATAATAAGGTTTGTTTAACTTATCTAAAAGAGTAGGTGGACCATAGCTACTTGGCGATGGGTATGCATGC
This sequence comes from Cymbidium sinense, assembly GCA_021442155.1. Taxonomy (NCBI): domain Eukaryota; kingdom Viridiplantae; phylum Streptophyta; class Magnoliopsida; order Asparagales; family Orchidaceae; genus Cymbidium; species Cymbidium sinense. The sequence continues at coordinate 14,320,774 of CM038229.1, read as the reverse complement.
ATGCTACTTATGGTGGTGGTCGAGGTGGCCGTGGAGGCCGGGGAGTGGAGGCCAGAGGCTACCGGTGGTGGTAAAGGAGGTGGAGGTGGATGTGGTCTCACTGATCTCTAGCTGCTTCCCTTGTCATCGCTATATTGTGCAGCTTCTTTTCATAGGCCTTCTGTGGCTTCTGCTTAGGCAACTAATCTTGAAAAGGAAATTATTTGGCCTCTCCTTGTAGACTAGCCGCCTTGTTGATTACCTTCTCAAATATCTTGATAGTGAAGCCCTTAAGCATGAAGGTGATTGAGCCATGGATATTCTTCAAGAGAATCTCAATGGCATGCTATTCAAATAGCTATGGTTCACACTTCATACTCAGGTTATGCCATCAGAGATTATAATCAATAAGGGACTCACCGGGGTGTTATTGTGCTACAAAGAGATCACCTACAGTAACCTTTTGCTGAGCTCTGGCAAATCTCTTGATGAAGAGTTGCTCTAACTCAGCAAATGTCTTTACTGAACTATTGGGCGCTCAAAGATACACCAATCAAAAGTAATACCACTAAAAGAGGCGAAAAGCAAAGCATCGCCACTACGCTGTAAACAATGGCTCTAAAATATGCTATATGATGCCTTGGGTTTCCACTGCCATCAAAGCTTTTGAAGGAAGGAGGCACAAAACCCTTGGGATATTGGAGAGCATTGAATTCCTCTAGGTAGGGTCTACCCTTTGGAACCAATGATCCTCCTCGGGCTTGAGCCAAAGCTTTCTTCACCTACTCCTCAACCATGGATGTTTTATGTCCTTTTCTTGTATGGAGGTACTTTCCACTACCTTCTTATACAGGCTAGTGCTACTTGCTCAACATTAGGTAGAGTCTTGGTTGGGTCCAAGACATGCACTAATTCAGGTTGACTGACATTGACTAGAGTAGGATGAACTAAAGGGGCTTGTTTCTGAAGAACTAACACTACTGCTAACAAGTCTTGTAATTGATGTGTCATTCTATCAATCTTCTCATTCTTCTGTCTCAATTGATGTCAGAAGTGCTGGCTTGATTCTGTGGTGTCTTCCTGATCAACCTCATCACCTTCCATAGCTTGTTGTTCCCTAAGAAGAGATCCTCTAGTGTCACCATGTAGACTCCCAAGTCATCTTCTTTGGGATCAAGCCGACTTTCTCTTCATCGACCAATTACCCCAAGATCTCCTTCTCCATGAAATAATGTGCAACTATCTCATCTAAAGTGATCCATCGAAAGGTACACATGGTCAGTTGATCATCATGCACCGAGAGGCACCAAGCTTTCCTCACTAGAGAGTCAATCCTATGTGGACTCATTGGATGAATGACACTCCCACTATTGCTATAAGAGGTAACAATCCTAGTATGTTCCACTACCACCGTGTAGCTGACTCCATCCGGAATATCTATCACCATCTCTACATTCTTGTATAAGTTGGTGAAGGGACAACCATGATGTTTCGTGTTCCACTCTTCCGCACCACCATTAGGTACAAAGGTGAGAGGCCCTACCATAATGGTTGGTGTAGAAGGGATAGGATCCCTTGACTGTAGCTGGATCACCAACGGGGTGCACTTTTCCCAGGATGTGGCCTTCATGGCCTTAGATGAAATAAGAGATGATGTAACCTGAACTGGCGATGGTGGACAAGGGGTAGAGCAGTGGGGTGGAGACACCATCGACTCTCTATGCACAGGAACTGCCCTCCTATGGTGGCTAGTCCTAGTGAGAATGATACTATCAGTATGGTCAGCACGGGTAGCATGTAGAGTTAGAAAATCAATCAGGACAGTGACGGAACCTACATCTGCTAGTATTATATGTTGTATGGGCTTCATGGGCCCTCTCCTGGTAAATCTACTTTCCCATGCTGTGAGGAATGATGGATCAAAGATTAAACTGATGAACAGGTATGCTCCACCCACTTAAGAAGATCGAAGGTCATATTCCCCGCTGGAAATCGGCTGGCTAAAATGAACCATTGGAGGATGTGATGAGCGGATCCTCCCGACGTCCTCTTTTTGATCCAGAGGAAGGATGGAATTGGTTTTCTATAACCAGTGTTGAAGTAACAATGAGAAACTCATTCACAGCTAAATGGGCTAATGTCTCTAGCTCCCTGGTGATCCTGGTGTGGTACCGCTTGATCATGCAGTTCTTATTCCAATGCTGTGTACGGGTAGGATGAGAGGAGTGTGAGCTAGATCCATACTCAAATGTAAGGGAGGGAAGCCTTGAGACCAGGGGAGCCATACCCTTAGAGGGTATAGATGAGATGGTGCTAGCCCTCACTGGGGCAGCATGAGAAACCCTGGGTTGTATTGCAACCAGAGCTGGTACTACTCACACTGTTGGCATTGCTATAACTAGAGCCTGTGGTACTACCACATCTTTCTTCTTCAGTGAGGAGACAATAGAGTCAAAGGGTATGTCAATCGACCGCCCGCCTCACAGTGGTCCTACTAATCAGTGAGGAGTGCCCTCACAAGTAATTAGCTCCCTCAATGACCAAAGTGAATCCATGCATGGTCCAAGGGGAAGTTGTTTGATCCAAAGATCCACACCGTAAGAGACCGAACTAAGCATTGATTGTAAGAATTAGCAATGAGAAATGAGTTTGTATCAGATTTTTGTCTTTATATATTTTTAAATTTTGAATTTAAAAATTTGAACCCGCATCCAATAACTTGGAAGTGTTAAGTGTGGTTCAAATGGATTTGAGAAAATTGATTGAAAGAGGAATTTGAATATGAATCCAACTTTAACAAATTTAGGTATGTTGAAATATGAATTCAAATTTTTGACAAGGATGGTTCCATAGGTTCATGTTTGTTTTTGAATTTGAATTTTTGATTTGAGGACCCTTTTTTTAACAAATTTAGGTATGTTTAAGTAAGGGTCATTTGATATTGTTTTTGTTTGATTGTTTTGGAATTTTTACTTACTTGGAAAATTTAGGTATGCTAAGTGAAGTATTTGAGAAAGTGATTGTTTCTTTTGTGAATTTTTGTTTTGATTTTGAAAATGAATTCTCATTAGCAAATTTAGGTATGCTAAGTGAAGAATCCAAGTGTTTTGTTTGATTTTTTGAAAATAGGATTCTTAGCAAATTTAGGTATGCTAAGAAAATCCTAAGTGTTTCATTTTTGTTTTGATGTTTTGATTTTTTTTGAAAGGTAGGATCCTTAGCAAATTTAGGTATGCTAAGAAAATCCTAAGTGTTTCATTTGTTTTGATGTGATTGAAAGTGGAGACTTTACTTTAGCAAATTTGGTATGCTAAAGATGAAGTCCTACTTAGTTTTGTGAAATGGAAATTTCACTTAGCAAATTTGTGTATGCTAAATGCAACTCCAAATGGTGTGTTCAAATTTTTTTGATTTGTTTTGGTTTTAAAAATGGAAACTTCTCCTTAGCAAATTTGGTATGCTAAGGAAGGGAGTTCCAAAAGGTGTTTGAAGATTTTTGTTTTGATTTTGGAAACTTCACTTAGCAAAATGAAGTTCCAAAAAAAATGTGTTTGAAAATTTTGATTTTAGATTTGGATACTCTACTTAATAAATTTGGGTATTTTAAATAAAGTTCCAAATGTGCTTCGAAAACTTTTTTCTTTGGATTTTGGATTTGGAGACTTCACTTAACAAATTTAGGTATGTTAAATGAAGTTCCAAAAAGTTATTTGAACATTTTGAAATATGATTGTTGATTTTTTGATTTTGGATTTGGAAACTTCACTTAGCAAATTTGAGTATGCTAAATGAAGTTCAAAAATATATTTTGAAAATTTTTGAATTTTGGATTTGGGGACTTCACTTAACAAATTTAGTTATGTTAAATGAAGTTCCAAAAAGTGGTTTAAATTTTTTGAAATATGATTGTTGATGGTTGATTTTGGATTTGGAAACTTCACTTAGCAAATTTGAGTATGCTAAATGAAGTTCAAAAATATGTTTTGAAAAATTTTGAATTTTGGATTTGGGGACTTCACATAACAAATTATGTTCCAAAATGTGTTTAAATTTTTTTTAAAAAAATGATTGTTAGGTTCTAATTTTTGAAAGAGAGGACTCCCATTCAATTATTACTTTGTGTGTAATTATTGCTTTTTTGAAAGAGAGGAATTCGAATTTAATCATATGTGAGATATGTTTAAGTGGGATTTCCCAAATGATATTTATTTTTAATTGAGAATGAAATCTTCATTTAATAAATTTGAGTATATTAAATGAAGATGTTCATGTGTGCTTTTGAAAAGTTTAATTTTATTTGAAGATGAAACTTCCATCGAATATGTGTGATGATATTGAATGGAAATATTCATGTATGCTTTTTGAAAACAAAATTTTTATTTTTTTTTTGAAAAGATGATTGTTTGTTTAAAATGAAATCTTCATCAAAGTGAATTGAAAAGAGATATTCATTTGTGCTTTTGGAAAAATTTATTAGTTTTATTTTTGAAAACTCCTACATGTAATAATTATGAGAATTGTTAAATGAAAAAGATAAAACTTTGTGGAAAATATTTTTTTAACCTTTTTTTTGAAAAGATGCTTTTTGAAAAGCAAAGTCTTTATGGAAGATCTATTTTATCTTTATTATTTTAAGATGAACCTTTCCTTATCATGAAAATGATAAGGAGGGAGTCGTTATAATGTTTTCTTTTAATTTGATTTTTTTATTTTTACCCATTGAGAACAACTTTTTTAAGACCAACAAGGAATGCAGTCCTAAAACCTAAATTGGCTAACTCAACTTAAGAATGAAATGAGCTAAGTGGCAATGGAAAGAAGGATAGTCTTGGACTCATACCAAAATACAAATCCACTATCGATACTCAAAGACAACGATCATTTACAAAAGATGGAGAGAGGAACCATCCCCAGTGGAGTCACAAAAAACATTTGTGGTAAAAAATTTCTATAGAGGAGTCACCTTCAAATCTATGGGGAGAAAGGAAAGCATATAGAAATTTGTCTTTTTAGGATGCCATGTCGATCCATAGATGTACTTATTCAGGTGATCGAGTACATTATCAAGGAAATAGTGTACTATCTTGAGAGGTAGAACTCACTACCCTTTAATGAAACTAATCATCATAATAAGGACTCCTAAAGATGATGGGTCTGCATATGTACTAGAGATTCTTCCCCACTTTACATGGAAAAGTAAAGCAAAGTTTATTTTAAATTTTTGTTCTAAAGCAAGCCCCATAGTTTATTACATCCTAAGGCATGGGGATTCCTTAAGAAAACTCTCAATTAAGGTAAATGATCATCGTCTTCAAAGATTTTAATAAGAAAGGACTACCAGCCGATTAGTTCATTTTTGAAAGATCAAGTGAGATTGATTAAAGAGAGGGAGTTATTATCGAAGCCAAAATGGGAGATTAGTAGGATACCATTTAGAAACCTGGGCATCTCAAACTATCCTATAGTTGGGCTTTACATTTTTGAAATTAATTTAGTTTGTTTGAGTTGCATTTTTCTTTAAATATTTAGGACTTATGATTCCTTAACACAAGATTAAGGAAATGCCTAAGAGGTGGGGAATTAAGTTTAGGGCCCATAAAGGAGAAAAGCAACCTGAGAACCTAAATCTATGGAGCTTTGGCGAGGGCCAAAAGCACAACCTATACCTAAGGAAAAAAATGAGTATTTGGTTTGTCTCCATAAGAGAGGACAAACCACCCGATAGCATGGACTTACAACCTCCTGGGGTTTCGCTAACTAAATCCTCCTATGATTTTAAATACATGTAGGCAAGTCTTTATGCTTATGCAAGATAGCTAGGTTGTTATTTATTAGAAAGAGACAAAGTCCTTAAACTCACTCTCTAAAGAGACTAGATCATGTAAAAAAACATGCTTCAACTGACCTAAAAGTAATGAAATTCAAATTTCATTTTATTTCATTTTTGATAATTATTTTGCCTCAGGCTTAATAGGATTCATATGACTAATGCATGAGAAATAAAGTTATTGGCCAAAATCAGTGAGAAGGGAGGAGGTGAGTTTCCACCATGGCTCAAAGGTCAAGACAAGTTTCTCCGCAAAGGTGGAAGCCCAATCAAGAGTGAAATAGATGAGTTTGTGCATGATATTATAAAAGAAATACCAAAGGGGTTGCTAATTCTTTTATCTGGATTTTAAACCTAAGCTTTAGGTGACACTATGAGTTCTTTATTTTTAATTTGAATTGTTAAATTGGGTAAAAGATTTATTTTTTCCTAAATATCCTAATCCACATCCAGGCCATACATAAAGCAAAGAAGAAACTTAATACACATTACTCTTTCCTTACCTAACTTAAGTAATTTCTAAAGTAGATTCACATTTTAGTTTTATTTAGGTGAATGCTTTGATTAAGTATTTTAATTAATCCTAAGTTTAGATGAACTCTAAACAAACCTATTCAAAAGAAATGCATTTTATGATTAAATAAAATGAATCAAACTTCACATAACACACATTACTCCATTTCTTTCCCAACATGTATAACATGCATATGGATGAATCCTAAGCATATCTATACACACAAATGAGAATATTTAACATACTTCATGACACATGCTAAGTATTCCATTTAAGGAAATTTAGAGGATTAAGATGCATGATTTTCTTTAGTAGAAAAGGGTTTCTTTATCCAATTTTTCACATACACACATAAGAGTAAGAAAGTCATAAGTGAGTATAGCACCATTGTTAACCAGAGGTGTAAGGTACAAGACCTACTTAGTGCTACTTAAATCCTCACAACTTTGGGGTTGTCCAGACTAATATACAACTTTCCTTAAATACAAACATGTGTATAAAAGAATTGAAATGGAAAAGAAGAATGCAAAAGTTGTATAAATGGATTCATTTTCTTTATGCAATTTATGTATGCAAGTATAGGTAGCCCCTCTTAGGTGATAGCATAAGGTTGAATAGGATATGGAACTAGGTGAGTATTAGATCCTTTTCAAATGAATCATATATCTCACCAAATTCCTATTCAAAACTATACCAACAAAAGAGAGATAGAAAACCTATGCTAAGCATACCTTTATAATCTTTCACATGCAAGCCTATAATTAAAATATAAGTAGCACACTTCCATATTTGATAATTGATTTATATGTTTTTAAAGAAAATAATTTGGATTTAGTAGTGGTAAAAGCCCCTCATATTTCTACTTTAGCCAACACATGCAAATTTGACATAAAGTAAATAATTCCATTTTTAAATTTGAATTTGAAAAATATGAATGCATGAAACCACATGACATAAAAATTTAACATGGTGGAGAAAGATTCAAAGCAATGAAAGAATGTAAACAAATTCACTTTATTTAAATCCTAAAGACATTCTTATGGAATAAGAAAGTTTAAAATAAATCAAAGTGTATTCAATATGATTTTTATTTAGTTTGAAGTTTGACTTAATTTTGAAAAGGTGAGTTGAGTTTGCTGTTCTTAACCCATTCCCACATATGTTTGATATTTTTTTTAATTTTTAGATGATTAGATTCATTTTTAAGTATTGATTAGGTTAAGGTATGAATTAAGTAACCTAATTAAACCTTACCTACACCATCTTAACATAGTTAACCAAATAATTATGAGCCAATGAGATGACATAAAAACTCACAAAGAATTTAAATTTATAATACACCTAATAAGAAAAGGCCTAATGCAATTTGGCTCATAATTAATGGTTAATTAAACTAAGGGGTTTAGCTTAAGTAATTTCAAAACACCCTTTCACAAATATGAATTGGGTTTTGATTTTCTTAATTGACCTTAGGCTATTAAACACCTAAGTATCTACCTAAAGTAGATTAATTAAGTTATGGAACTTTTTAGAATTTTTATAAATTAATTAAGGGGATAATTAGTGAATTAAATTAATTAAGAGAGGATTAAGGAAAGAAGAGGTGATTAGTTTTAATAAAAATCACCACAAAAAGTTAATTAGGAAATCCATATGCAATTCTTCTAATTAAGCCTTCAATAAATCCCAAGAAAATTTGGGGAGGTAGAGGTCATCCCCTAAACATATCCAATAAGTTTGGGATTATCAAAGGCTTAATTAAAAGATAATTAGCAAAATAATGTTTCCAATAAAATCCAAAATCAGAGAATAGCATAATTCAAAATCCATTGAAATTAATTTTAAAATACTCTAGGTTGAATTATCTTTCCATAAATTTATTTAGTAATTTTTTTAAGTTTTATTGAGAGAGATATGAATTTTAGAAGATCCCTAGATTAATTAGAATTAAATAAAGATATCAATTTAATCCCTCTGCTCACAGCACGATGCGTGGCAACAACGGTCAGTGCGCTTTACTCGCATCACATGGTGAGCATCTCACGTAATCATCAAATCTAAAAGGTGGCGTGATGGTGGACGCACTTTGATCTCGACCGTTCGATTAAAGATCGGGTGACTAGAGATTTCCCCATGATTTTAAAAGGGATAAAAGAAATTTTAAACGTGGGAATAATCTTAGCCGTCCATCTAAAATATGCAGATGGATGGCCAAGATCTCCCCAGTTCTTCCCCTTAGATAAATAGAGATCGTGCATGATCTAGGGGAGGATCCGAGCTCGATTGAGCTTGATTTCAAACAAGACTTAACCCACACCATCTAAAGCCAATGAGCAACACATCCAATGGTGGGATTTGCATGAATTGAAAATTTCCTTCATAAAGGACTAACACTTCCTATGCTAGGTGGTTGGAAAATTCCATACCCCACCGGAGGTAATCACCGGCGCTCGAGATCGAGGAGGTAGCTTCCTCTAGTAGAGACGAAGCCCTGTTAAAATTCCTAGGCCTTGGGGTTGAGTGACTTGCTCTATGGACTAACACCACTTCAAGATCCTTTTAGCTTTGATCCAATTGCTCCTCTCCTTGCTATGGGAACTCCAATGGAAGTTTGAGTGAGCCTGTCCTTAGAAGTGTGCAAGAGGAATTGAGGTGGTTTTCAGTGTGGAGGAAGTTCAAGATTGGATTGAGCTCCCCTATTTTCACACTATGCAAAATTGAGAAGATGAAGTTTGATTGCACTCTAGGAATTGCTTCTCTGACTTCCCTAGGTTCAATCTAAATGAGGAATGATTATTTTGAATTCAATTAGGGGGAGTATATCTCCTACTTGAAGGATCAGACGACCGCAAGCATATTTTCCATTTTGATCTAATTATTCAAAATGGGAGGGTTGCTTGATCAGTTAGATGTTTGTACATGGTTAGTTTGAGGCCTTGAGTGGATTGCCAACCTCCCATGTGCTTGAAATTGAGTGGAAGAGGGAGTTTGAATTTGTCATTTTGACCCATGGGGTAGGGTTTGGCCTTGGGGCCAATTGGGCTAACCCAAACCCATTGGGTTGGGTGGACAACTCTTCATTAGGTCTCCTTGAGCTACTAGGAAGGCATCAAGTGGATATGAAGAGGGTATGACCATATTACTAATTTATTAAGCCAAAATTTGTTCTATGGCCTAGGTATAGGATAGTCATTTTGCTAATTTTTCAATTTGGATAAGTTGGGTATGTGGAGAAACTAGGTTTGGCCAAGTTTCATGAGATTTGGAATTCATTTGATAAGGTTTGGCTCATGTTGACCCATTTAGGTCAAAAATGGGTCAACTTGGGTCAAGTTGACCAATTGGTCAAACTGGGTCAAAAAAATGGGTTGTCTTAAGTTCTTATGACCATTTGAAATGTTTTGGTGGCTTCAATTTGATTCAATTTGATATAGTTTTGAATTTGGCTCATATGACTTCATTTAGGTCAAATGGGTCAAGTTGACCTATTTGACCCATTTGACCTATTTGAGGTAGGTGAAGGGTAGGTTTAGGTTAGGTTAGTCATATGGAGTGGATTGGTATTTTTATTTCCAATCAATTTTGGTTAAGTTCAAATTTGGCTCAACATGACCCTTTAGTCATGTTCGTAAGGTCAATTGGGCTAGGTTAGTCTAGTTGGCCAATTGACTTTGGTCAAGTTCAAAAAGTGATTTGGAATGAACTTGACCCATTGGTTTGGAACAATTTGGCTTAGATCAAGTTCTGACACATTTTGACTTTTTAGGTCAAGTTGGGTCAACTTGGGTTAAGTAACCAATTGGGCTAGGTTAGGCTCAAATGTTGGCTTGGTCAAGTTCAAACATAAGTCATGAGTGAACTTAGATCAATGGTTTTAATTAATTTGGCCTATGGTGGAGTTTGGCTATGTTAGGTTTCATTTTGGGCTAAATGTTGACTTGGTCAACCCTTAGGTTTGACTTGGTTTGACCCAATTTGATTCATTGATCATCCTATGATGATTGTTGATCATGATGAGAGATATAAATGAGTTTGATTCAATCCAATTTGGTTAGGATTAGAATTTGGCTCATAAGGGTACTTTAGGTCACTTTGGGTCAAGTGAGTCTAAGTGGGTCAAATGGCTTGGTCAAAGCTTGATTTGAGCTTGATTGATCTTGTCTATGGACTTATGATTGAAATATAAATCCATTTAAGTCAAATGGGTTTTGATCTATTTGACAATTTCATATTCAAAGGAAGAACATGAATGGATTTTGGCTTTGATTTTTGAACTAGGTTTTGATTTGGTGATTGAAGTTCGGATTTATATATGGGTTCATGATTGTAGGGTTGATTGAATCATGAAGGAAAATCAAGAGTTTGGCTTGATTTGAAGTTGACTTGGCTAAGTTTAAGATTTTAATTGAAAGGCTTGGGTTGGATTTTGAGTGGGTTTGAGTTTGATTTTTGGAATTGGTTTGATTGATTTATATTTAAATTTTATTTTTATATGTTAATATAAATGAGAATATAAATGGATCATGAGAAAATTTCATGGATTTGAAGGGGTTTAATCATGATTTGGGCTAAGTCCATTAAGAAGGATTTAAAGGACTTAGGAAAATTTCATGAAGTTTGGAGTTTGAATTTTTGAATTTGGTTTGATTGATTTATATCTAAGAATATAAATGAGAATATAAAAGAATTATGAGAAAATCCCATGACTTTGAGATGATTTGATCAAGATTTAGGCTAAGTCCATTAATGGAAAATTATGGACTTAAGAAAGATTTTAGATTTGGAATTTAATTTGAGAATTTGATTTGATTGATTTGTATTTATATTTCATTTATATATGTGAATATAAATGAAAATATAAATGTGTTTCCCATGAGTTTGAATTAGTTTGATTAAGGTTTTGGATAAGTCCTTTAATGTAAAATTAAAGGGACTTAGGGAATTTCATGAATTGAGTTGGAATTTTAAGTTTAGTTTGATTGATTTGAATTTATATTTCATTTATATATGCGAATATAAAAGAATTATGAGAAAATCTCAAAGATTTGAATTGGTTTTGATCATGATTTTGGTTAAGTCCTTAAGGGAAGATTAAGGACTTAGAAGTATTTGGACTTATGAATTTTGATGGATTTTAATCATGGGTTTCAATCATAGATTTCAATCATGGATTTCAATCATGGATTTCAATCATATGGAGTTGATTGGAGCTTAGAGAAAATCGAATAGAATTGATTAGCAGTTTGACTTGACATAATGAAAGTGAGGAAAGGTTTAAGGTAAGCGTTGGAAATTTTCCTAACACCCTTAAGGCATTACCTATTCCAATGGATAACTCTTCTAAGTCTCTAGGGCTAGGTTGAGTGTCCACCTAATCACTAGTTGTATCTTAAGACTAAGGAACTCTTAAAGTCTAAGATGGGTCCTATGTCTAAGATGGAAGGTTGAGAGCTCATCCTAAAAATGAGGTCAACAGACTAGGCTGCTGCTGCATACAATCATGCTACAAAAGAATGGGTAGTAAACTTACATCTTCCAAAGCTGAATGACTGTCGGGGCAACCTATTTGTGAAAAAATAGATTGAACCCGATCTAAGGGAGACTACGGACAGAGTGCCAACCCGGGGACTTATCTCAATTCAAGTGTAGTCAGACAATTCCTATAGGGAGTTCTGCTGACACTGCCCTAAAGATAGGATGCATGTTTGGGAAAGGGGCCACTAAGGGCTTGAATTCCTAATCCACAAGTGAATAGATTTGTTTGTTTATTTGTTTATTTATCATGGACCGTGTTGGTTTGCAAGGGATCATACTAAGAATGAGCTTATATCAGCCTAGACCTATTTCAAATTTACTAAACTAAGGGAGAATCTGCGAATCCGTTGAACAAATTCTTCAACCACAGGGGTGGCTCCTAAGAAGGGGGGACTGTCCAATCCAAGAGTAACCCGGGTAGAGTTTAAATGGGGTCACAAAGGACGTGATCCAAGTAAAGTGCCCGGGGAGAGGGGCCACTAAGGGGTTGATCCAAAACCTTGGAGAAGATAATATCTGTAGGTATTCGGTGGCCAACTTAAGGAGAAATCATGGGGACTCACATCTATGAAGAGTGGTGTATCCACCGGGTGAGTCGCTATTAGCATAAAGAACATCAACCAACCTAAGGTGCCCATCAGTTTGCAATAATCATCCTAAGAAGAAAGGATCTGGGACTCACATCCTCCTATAGGAGAACTGATTGTTGGGATAGTCTTTCAGCCGACTATCAGGGCTTACTACTGAGTGAATGCCACTAGGGGACTTATATTAACTCAAGAGTAGTCAAGAGGAAAGGAGTCTCTAGGGGACTTATCCTAAACCTTAGATATACTCGATCTAGTCAGTGAATAATAGTTAATTCAAGAAGAAAGCACGTGGACACATCTTCTTAAACAAAATCAACATGAAGTAGCTTAATAGCTAGGTAGTGAGGTCTACCAAACTAAGAAGGTGCTCATTGGTTTGCAATGGTCAAGTAAGGAAGAAAGCATGGGACTCACATCCACTGGACAAGTGACCACTAGGGTGACATACTAACAAGGTAGCATGTTAGCCCAACTTAGAGCAGCTAATGAGTGAGTGCCACAGGGGGCTTACTCCCACATCAAAATAGCTCATAATTTGATTTGTGTTTGTGTTAGAAGAAAAAGGATGCCTCTTAGGTTCTTTATACCTATCCTAAAAATATGCTGGGGAAATAATGAAATGGTGCCATGAATGGCAGTTGTGATCCCACCAAGAAAGGATGCTGCTTGGGTTCTCTTACACCTAACTTAGTTGTGCTAGTCAAAATAAGATGCCTCTTGAGGTCTCTCAAACCTATTCTAGTAGCGTTGGGGAATTGTGTTTGATTATATTTATGTTGTGAAAGAGGGATAGGATGCCACTTGGGTTCTCTTACACCTATCTTAAACACGTCATGGAAAATTCACAAAATAAGCAAACAACACTTCGAAAGAAGGGAAGATTTTGATGAATTGGAATGAAATTTTTTTCTTTTGATGATAATTATTTTCAAATATGTTTTTATGTATAATATTTCTTCAAATAGAGCTCATTAATTAGAAGCATAAGGTGTTCCCATTTAGAATCAATAAGCTGATAAGATCATCCTTGGTAGGCTTTTTTCTATGATAGAAGGGTCTTCCCAAGTGGGTTCAAACTTGCCTCCCATCTTTCAATAGGCAACAATTGCTCTCCTTAGAACTAGGACAAGCTCTTAAACTTGAAAAGCTCTAGGGTGGACTAGCTTGTTATGAGCTTGAATCATTTTGGCTTTGTATAACTGAGGTTCTGCACCTGTAGGCATCTCTCCTCTAAACCTTCGAGCTCTTCTAACCATAACTTTGCATTATGCTCTGTAGTGATTTTGCTACCCATTACTATCTTTAGTGATGGGAGTTGAACTTCTAATGGTAGAATAGCTTTAGACCCATACACTAAGGAGAACGGGGTAGATTGAGGTGGAGTTTTGTATGTGATGTGGTAGGCTCACAAGGCTTCAACCAATTGCTCATGACAGCTAGTTATCATCGAGTGTCTTCTTTAGTATCTAGATGAGAGTTTTGTTGAATGCTTCTACTAGGCCATTTTTTTTGGGATAGTAGATGGTGGAGTATCTTCAATCTATACTGTATCTCCTAGCGAAGCTGTTAATCTTGGTGCTCTTGAATGTAGTACCATTATCAGATATAATTCATCGAGGCACCCAGAACCTATATACGATATGATTCTTGAAAAACTAGCACATGCTGAGCTGTGACCTCTCTGAGTGGGATTTCCTTCACCCACTTGCAAAAGTAGTCATTGGTAGCTAAGATGAATCGATGACCCTTAGAAGAAGGAGGATCGATTAGATCCACTATGTTGGTACCCCAACACTAAAATGGCCATGAGGCTAATGTAAGATGTAAAACATTGGGTGGTTGATGCAAGACCACATTGTGTACCTGACATTGATGACATCTCCTAGTCATGTTTATGCAGTCTATACTCATCGAAGACTAGCAGTATCCTAGTCTCTTGATCTTTACTTTCATCTTCAGACTGGAATGATGCACTCTGCATAGAACTGAATGTACCTCGATCATGATCCTATGGGCTTCATGTTTGTCTAAAGAACGTAACCAAATTTAATCGAAAGATCATCGGTACAAGGTGCCATCCACGAGAGCATAAGAAGAGCTCTTTGCTTCATCTGATGGGCTTGTGATTTCTCTTGAGGTAGTTTGCCAGTGTTCAAATAATCTATGAATGGTTGCCTCTAATCCAACTCCTCATCTTTGTTGGCAAAGGAAACCTCCCCTTCAAGAGAAAGTCTCTCAACGAGTTCATCATTAATAAGGGATAGGATTTTTCTATTTTGGACCCTTATTGGAATGAACTCATCTTCTAGACATGCCAATTCCTTGGCAAGTTTGGCCAAATCATCTACTATTGCATTCTCTCCTCGAGGGACCTTGTAGATGGTGACCTCAGGGATTTGGGCCAACAGCTTCATGGTATACTCTTGGTAGTGATGAAGCTTAAGTTTTAGAACCTTGTAGGACCCGGTAATCTGGTTGATAACCAGCTGAGATTCCCCATAGATGTTGATGTTCTTGATGCACACTGTAATGGCTAACTCCAGACCGGTAATCAAAGCCTCATACTCGGCTTCATTATTGGTGTAGGGATTAGAGAGATAGTAAGAGAATCTCATCACATCGCGATCTAGAGTTAAGAGAACTATTCTTTCTCATGCCTTTCCTAGAAGAGTAGACCAGGTTCTTCTCTTTTGTGAAAGGAAGCCAACTTTAGAATGATAAAGCATTTTAGATACGCCAACCACCCTTGGAATGATCTGAGTTGAGTTAAAGGTGGTGGCATTTCTAAGATAGCTTTGATCTTTTCTGGATCTATCTCTATTCCCTGGTGTCGGACAACAACCCAAGGAACATCCTTAGCCATTACAAAGGGAAGAACTTGGGAGATCTCAATCATCCATCCGTACATTTTGGATGGACGGCTGAGATAATTACGCTTAGAATTTTGCCATTTTAAAACAGTGGGGAGATCTTTGGACGTTCGATCTTTGATCAAAAGACAAAGATTAAATCGTGTGCACGCCAGCCACCATTTGGGATTTGACAACTTAAGTAAACACCTCACGCACGTAAAGCGCGACCGCCACCAACACAGTCGCCATGAAGCTAGGGATTAATTAAAAATGTATTAATTAATTTTTATTAATCTAGGGAACTTCTAAAATTCATAACTCTCTCTAGAAAATTTAGAAAAATATGAAATATAATCCAATGGAAAGATAATTCAACCTAAAATATTTTTAAATTAATTTTAATGGCTTTAGGATTATTATTTTCTTTAAATTTGGGTTTTATTGGATTCTTTATTTTGCTAATTATTGCTTAATTAAGCCTCTGATTAATCCCAAATTTCTTGGGTATGTTTTAGGGGATGACTTCTACCTCTCCTAATTTTCTTGAAATTTATTAAAGACATGATTAGAAGAATTGCATATGATATTATTAATTACCCTCCTTATGTAATTAAGCATAATTAGGGTATGATTAGTGATTTTAAAACATGATTAGGGTTGATTAAGGTCAGATCTAGTAGATAAAAGGTTTAGGGAATAATTTTGGGGTATTTCCCCTAAGCTATTCCCTAAACCTCCTTTTTCTCTCCTGTATCTCCTATTCATTAATTATCTGCTTAATTAATTTCTAAAAATTTTAAAAGTACCGTAACTTAAATCTACTTTGGGTAGATGGTTAGGTGTTTAATAGCCTAAGTTCAATTAAGGAAAGCAAAACTCAATTCATATGTATGAAAGGGTGTTTTGAAATTACTTAAGCTAAACCCCTTAGCTTAATTAACTTTTAATTGTTAGCCAAATTGTATTAGGCCTTTTCCTTATTAGGTGCATTGCAAATTTAAATTCCTTGTGAGGTTTTTATGTCATCTCATTGGCTCATAATTATTTGGTTAATTATTCTAAGGTGGTGTAGATGAGGGTTAATTAAGTTACTTAATTCATACCTTAACTTAATTAAAGCATAAAATGGATCTAATTATCTAAAAATTAAACAAAAATATCAAACACATGTAGGAATAAGTTAGGAACAACAAACTCTCACCTTTTCAAAATTAAATTAAACAAACTAAACAAAAATAACTTTGAATTCACTTTGATTTATTTTAAACTTTCTTATTCCATAAGAATGTCTTTAGGATTTAAGTGAAGCGAACTTGTTTACATGCTTTCATTACTTTGAATCTTTCCCCAACATGTTAAATTTGTATGTCATGTGGTTTCATGCATTCATATTTTTCAAATTCAAAATTTAAAAATGAAATTGTTTACTTTATGTCAAATTTGCATGTGTTGGCTAAAGTAGAAATATGAGTGGCTATTATCACTACTAAATCTAAATTATTTTCAAAACATTTGAATCAAATACCAGATCTGAAAGTATGCTACTTATATTTTAATTATGAGTTTGCATGTGATGGATTATAATGACGTGCTTAGCATAGGTTTCTTTTCTTTCTTATGTTGGTATAGTTTTGAATAGGAATTTGGTGAGGTGTATGGTTCATTTGAAAAGAACCTATCACTCACCTAATCCAATATATTATTCATATCTATGCTACCACTTAAGGAGGGTTACCTATACTAGCATACATAAATTGCATAAATAAAAATGAATCCATTAATACAACTTTTGCATTCTCCTTTTCTATTTCATTTCTTTTATACACATGTTTGTATTTAAGGAAAGTGGTATATTAGTCTGGACAACCCTGAGGTTGGAAGACTTTAAGTAGCCCTAAGTAGGTCTTGTACCTTACACCTCTGGTTAACAATGACACTGTACTCACATATGTATTTCTTACTTTCATGTGTGTATGTGAAGATTTGGATAAGGAAAACCCTTTCTACTTAAGAAAAATCATGCATCTCAACTTCTAAATTTCCTTAAATGGATTGCTTATCATGGATCATAAAGTGTGTTAAATACTCTCATTTGTATGTATAGATATGCTTAGGGTCTATCCATATACATGTTATATATGTTGGGAAATAAATGAAGTAATGTGTATTATGTGAATTTTGATTCATTTTATTTAATCCTAAAATGCCTATCTTTTTGAATAGGTTAGTTTAGAGTTTATCTAATTTTCAGATTAATTAAAAGGTTTAATCAAAATATTCACCTAAACAAAACTAAAATGTGAACCTACTCTAGAAATTACTTAGGTTAGGGAAGGAAAGAGAAGTTCCCTTCTCTTTCCCTCTCTTCATAACTTAGTAATTAATTGTAGGATCCACATAAACCAAATCAAAACATGAAACAAAATCAACCCAAAATAATTAAGCAACTTAAATGAAACCCTCCTCTAAGTTGAACATATTCTTCACACTAAGAAAATGTGAGCCTAAAGCCATAGCTAAGCATAACACACACGCCTTCAAAGCACAGACATTAGCCTAAGTCACCACTTCTAGCCTTAGGTCGGTGCATGGTTTGATGTTTGTTTTATTTTGTGATATATGTTTTAAACTGGATGTTAGGGTGTATGCACATAGAATGAATGGTAGGATGCTCTTAGTCTAACTATTCTTTTCTGCAAGGGCTTATGCTTAAGGGGCGCTATCATAAATAAAAATATTAATACTTTTGCTTACAGGTGATTTATACCCCTAAGCATAATCAAATAGGCCAGGTGGACTTAGTCACCCATGTGTGGGGTGATAAGTCTAATATACATGCTTGGGATTTGTGTGGTTTATTTTATCTAACCTTTGTTTTATAGGTGTTAGTTAGATAACCACTTTTCCTTTTCATGTAAATTTGTGCAATTAGGATTTTGGAATGATTGTTATGGGGATTATGATGAACATTGGTCATAAGATCTTATCTTATGTACCATGTGAAGCCTTGGAGCATCCACCTTCCAACCATCCAAAAGAAGGAACCAAAAGAAGAAAGGAAAAGAAAAGAAGAAGAAAGAAGAAAAGAAGAAAGAAGAATAAAGCTTGAAGACCCCCATAACAATGAATTCCTTCTTAATTGTAATTTAATTCATTTGTAGTCTAGGTTTTACAAGGGTAGAGCTCGGCTACCCACATTTGATATTTTTGGGTTTGTGTGGTGCCCACCCACAATCCTTTATTCTTTTATGATTAACTTTATAAATTGATTGATGATTTGTTTAGCTTTTGCATTAAGTGGCATTTTGCTAGTTTATTTCTTGCTTTATGTATGGATTGGATGTGGATTAGGCTCTTTAGGAAAAATAAATTTTTTACCCAACTTAACAAGTCAAAATAAAATTAAAACAACTAACCTCACCTAAAGCTTAGTTTAAAATCAAGATAGAAGAATTAGCAACCCTTAGATGGATGAGCATTTCTTTTGTAATATCATGCACAAATGCATCTTATTTTACTCTTCATTTGAGGGCTTCCACCTTGCAAGAGAAACTTGGCTTTGAGAGCCATGGTGGAAACTGACCTCCTCCTTTTTCACTGATTTTGGCCAATAACTCTATTTCTCATGCATTAGTCACATGAATCCTATTAGCCTGAGTCAAAATAATTGTCCAAAATGAAAATAAAATGAAATTTGGATTGCATTAGATTTAGGTTCTTTGAAGCATGTCCCTTTACATGATCTAGTCTCTTTAGGGAGTGAGTTTAAGGACTTAGTTTCTTTCTAAATAAACAACAACCTAGCTATCTTGCATAAGCATAAAGACTTGCCTACATGTATTTCAAATCGTAGGAGGAGTTATTTGGTGACCACTCCCAGGCGGTTATAAGTCTAAGCTGTCAGGTGATTTGTCCTCTCTTATGGAGGCAAACCAATTACCCATTTTTGCCTTAGATTTAGGTTAAGCTTCCAGCCCTCATGGAAGCTCCCTAGATTTAGGTTCTCAGGTTGGTTCTCCCCTTTGTGAGCCATAAGCATAATTCCTCACCACTTATGCATTTTCTTCATCTTGTGTTAAAGAATCTTAAGTCCTAAATTTCTAATGAAAAATGTAACTTAAACAAACTAAATCAATTTCAAAAATATAAATCCCAACTATAGGATAGTTTGAAATGCTCACTAGGCTTCCTAGCATCATGGGCATCTCCTACTTATCTCCCATTTTGGCTTTGCTAATAACTCCCTCTTTTGATCAATCCCATTTGATCTTTCAAAATAAACCAATTGATTGATAGTCCTTCCTATTGAAATCTTCAAAGACAATGATCATTTACCTTAATCGAGAGTTTTCCTAAGGAATCCCCATTCCTTAGGATGTAATTAACTATGGAGGCTTGCCCCTATAGGGAACTTAACGAACCTGATTTAAAATAAACCATTCTTTACTTTTCCATGTAAAGTAGAGGAAGAATCTATGGTACATATACAGACCCATCATCCTTAGGAGTCTTTATTTGAGGTGATTAGTTCCATTAAAGGGTAGTGACTTATGTCTTTCGAGATAGTACACTATTTTCTTGATGATGTACTTGATCACCTGAATAAGTACATCTATAGATCTGCATGACATCCTAAAAAGATGAATTTTCTATAAGTCTTGCCTTTCATTTCTCCCCAATAGATTTGAAAGGTGACACCCCTAATAGGAATTTTTCTCCACATCAATCTGATTTTCTACAGTGGAGTTAAAACACACCCTTCTCCCCAGTGGAGCACTAAATCATATAAAAACAAGTCAAAGAAACAAATCAAATTCAAAACTAACCTCCCAGTGGAGCCAAATTAAACCAATGCCCCTAGCAGAGTCTAAATCAAAGAAATCCAATCGAACTCTTTTTCCTAGCCGATACTTCCCCAAACAAATATATGAAAGCAAACTCAAATCCCAATCCCTAATGGATAGCCCAAACCTGCTTCCTTACTAGAAGGTTCATATACCCGATCCCTAGTAGACTCGAGCCCATATCTCCAGCAGATATGCCTCCAAATCAGTTTAAACAAAACAAATTAAAGTCAATTTGATCTTAATCCCCAGTGGATTATAGATTCTTATCACTTTATCCCTAAAAGATATTCTTCTTTTATTCCCTTGACATAGACCCCTCACATGTCATGTCCAATGCATGTGTGATCCCCTTGCGGATCTCCATCCATGTCCTTGACATGGAATTCTCATCAAATCTTATTTCTTCTCTTATGCACACTTTTAATACTTCAACCAAAA
The DNA here is from genome assembly GCA_021442155.1 of Cymbidium sinense. NCBI lineage: Eukaryota > Viridiplantae > Streptophyta > Magnoliopsida > Asparagales > Orchidaceae > Cymbidium > Cymbidium sinense. Next base: position 14,300,192 of record CM038229.1, on the reverse strand, counting down.
TTTGACTAATGTATTCATTAAAATTACATAATCTTAACATTGTAATCAACATTTTATGATTTGTGATGGTGCAAGCTCAAACTAACTATACAATATCATGCTAAACATATTATAGTGTGAATTAACACACCATATTATATTATAATATATGATGTTATGTTATAATTTGCTATAATATAATTTATTGTCTAACATTAGACCTCATTAAAATCACTTAAAAGGAACACTTAACAAAGTTTTCTCAAAATATGAATAATATTTATATTGAATGTAAAATTATTAATTTTCTATTAGAAATGGTACAAAATAGCATAATTTTGGTGTTGCTTCTTGGTGGGTGCCATGAATTTGGCCAAATTCTTCCATCTCATCCTTCAAATTAACATGTTTTGTGAGTTTTGACCCAATGTATTATAACAAAAGTAAAACATACTAAAATGTACAATAGCATTTAGTAACACACCACCACATTCATATATATATGAAGTTATATTGTTATGTACATTATATTTTAATATGCTTTCATAAAATATATTATCTTACATCACACCTTAAAATGAATCACTTTAAGCAAAAAATTTGGTTGAAAAATAAACATTTATTTTGGATTGTAAATTCCATTCTTTTGATTAAATGACACACCATAGCACACCCCCAATGATATTCCCTAAAGATTACCTTAAATTTTGCCGAATAACATCATGTCAACCCATAAATCAATATTTTTATGAATTATACTAGTACAAACTCTACTATGTCATACTATAATAAACTAAAATATGCTAAATAAGAAGTTGTAATACAAAATAGTTTGTTATAATGCATGATGCTACACTATGTTATGGCATCCTATATTATAATACATTATAACATATTATATTATATTATATTATATTGCATATCACATCACAAGGGACTGCTTAAGATAAAAAATCATAAAATTAGTCTAAATAATAAAAAACTATATATTTTAGTTGTATCACTAATATATTTTAAATTAGAACAATATATTATGATGTCATGCTCTTCCAATTATGAATTTGGCCAAATTCCACCATTTTAAAGTCTAAATCAACATTTTTATAAATAATTCTAGTGTTGGCTTGACTGCATGATTGTAATGCACAGAATAATATATTATGATAAAATATTAAAAGAATTTGAAATGCACAGAACAATATATTATGATATGTGATGCTATACTATGTTACAACATATAATATTTATTTTGAATATAAAATCTTACTTGTTAGACTATATGGCTACACACCTTTGGTACTATCCTAATTCTACTTCAAATTTAACAAATTTCATCATTTTATTAAATCAATATTTTGATTTATATTAATATAGACTATAGGCACACCATAATATATTAAAACATTTTGAAACATCTTATAACATTCAAAAATACATCACTACATGCTCAAATATATGATGCTACATTATACTATAATATATGGTATTATAATATGATTTAAGGTTAGGGTTTAGGATATTCAAATCTCTAATAGCCAAGGGAAAGTCTCTTGAAGAAATTTATTTATACCATAACTGATTAGCCAATATTTAGATCTACCCAATGACATCTTATTTGGGTTTAGAAGTTTAAGGTTGGGTTTAGAGCTTAGGGTTTAGGTTTAGGGCTTTGAGTTTGGGCCTAGGTTTAGGGTGTGGATTAGGTTAGGGTAGATTTATTTTGTAGGGGATTAGAGTTTAGTGGTTTGGGAAGGAGGGTTTAGTGGTTTAGGGTTAGGGTTTAGGGTTTAGGGTAATGTGGGATTTAGGGTCAGGTAGGATTTTTTGGTAGTTTTAGGAGTTTAGGAGTTTAGTTTAGGGTTTTAAGTTTTGTAGGTTTAGGTTTTTTTTAATAGAGAACAAATGATTCAACATTTCTTCTTATTTCATCAACCAAGAAGCACCCCAAGTTTTCTAAGACACAAGTACATAGATAATAAATGAGCACCCATAAAGCTAATCAAAAACCCTAGATAAGTAGAACCATCCCTACTGTAAAGACATAGTTCCATAAGCAGCAGAATGGATCAACCATTCTTTAGTTTCTCCAGCTCTGATCAGAACCACCCCCACCTCTCGAGAGCGAGATCCACCATCATATCCCCAATCTCTCCCTCCGCCACCACCATGGCTATAACCGCCTTTCCTCGCCTCCATAACCAGTCACACCACCACCTCAATATCCACCAAGACCTCCAGACCCCACCACCAATGTGATAATCACCTCGCCTTCACCTCCACCTGATCTAGATATATTTATCATCATGATTTTTCCATTCTTTTTTAGGTTTAGTTAGGTTTTGGTTTTAGGTTTATTTTTAATTTATTTAGTTAATTTAGGGTTTAGGTTTAGGTTTAGGGTTTGTTGTCAGGTTATTTAATTTATTTAAGTTTAGGGTTTAGTTTAGGGTTGTATTTAGGGTTTTGTGTTTTATGATTTTGGGTAGCATTTAGGATTTTGGGGGTGGTTAGGGTTTAGTTTTTTTTAAAATAAAAAAAAGGCAGATTTAGGTTTATTTAGTTTATTTTATTTATTTTAGTTTATTTTATTTATTATTATATTTTATTTTATATAGTTTATTATTTAAGATTTATATGAGTATAATTATTGTTTATATTTATTTTTAGTTTTTAGGTTTTATTTTATATTTATGTAGGTTTAGTTTAGGTATTTAGATTTTATTTATTTATTTTTAGTTTAGGTTTAATATTTTAAGTATATTTTATTTTTAGGGCCTAGTTTAGGTTTATTTAAGTTTAGATTTATTTTAGTTTAGCTTATTTTTAGTATTTATCTTTTATAGGTTTAGATAGGTCTTTTATCTATTTATCTTAGTTTAGTTATATTTATTTTTATCTTTAAGCTAGGTCTTAGTTTAGGTATATTTTATTTATTTAGGTTTATAGCCTATCTTTAGCTTAGTTTTATAATATCTGAGATCTTTAATCTTTTAATTAGGTCTATAAGTTTATTTATTTCTTAACACATTTAGAAGTTTTATTTTATATTTATCTTATATTTAGTTAGGTCATTGTGGCCCAGGAGGTTAGGTTTATGGTCTCAGTGCCTTAAGGGCTCAGTGGGCTGCATTCATCTATGGCCCAGTGTCTATGTCTGGCCTATCATGCTGATCAGCTCAGTGGTCAGGTATTAAGCCATTAGTATAGGGCTCAGGGCCCAGGCTCAGTTTAGGGCCTTTTAGAGGCCCAGGATCAGAGCCTCAGTTTTATTATGGCTTTTTGGTCTTTTAAAGCATGCAAATTAGTTAGTTTAGTTATATCATTGTTAGCCATTTTTATTTTATCTTATTTAGTTGTTTAATTTATTTAGTTATTTTATTTTATATTTTAGTTTATTTATTTATATTTTAGCCTACATTTATTTTTATAGTTTTATTTTATTTATTTTTTAGTTAGATTTTATGTTATTTTGTGTATTTAGGGTTTATTTTATTTTAGGTTTAGTTTTAAATGTTATTTAGGTTTATTTTGCTTTATTTTAGTTTAGTTTTAGTTTATTTTATTTTATTTATTTATTTTAGTTTTATTTAGGTTTAGGTATTTATTTTACATAGTTTAGTTTTAATTTTATTTAGTTTATTTTTTATTTTTAGTTTAGATTTATTTTATTTTTTATTTTATTTTTTATTTTAGGTTTTATTTATTTTATTTTATGTTTTATTTTTTATATCATGTTTATTTTATTTTATTTTTTTTATTTTAGGTTTATTTTTTATTTTATTTATTTTAGTTTAAGTTTTATTTTAATCTAGTTTAGTTTTTATTTTTTTTTATTTTATTTTATCTAGTAAGTTTAGTGATTTTTTATATTTTATATGATTATTTTAGGTGTATTTTTATATTTATAAGTTTATTATTGTGGGCTCAGTCCCAGGTCAGTGGAGTGGGTGAGTAGGCTTCAGGATTTAGGAGGATCAGGGTCAGATTTTCTCCTGTGGCTCAGGCCTGGGTCAAGATCTGAGCCAGGAGGCCCAGGGTCATTGATGTGGCTCAATATGGTCAGGCCTGGGGATCAGTAGGGTCAGGAGGGTCAGGGAGGTTATCAGGTGTGTTTCAGGGCCTAGGGCTTGATTTTTGTGTTTTATATTTATTTTATCTTTTAAACCAAGCAGTATGGTAGTTAATTTAATTTTATTTAGTTATTTATTTTAGTTATTACTCTTTAGTTTATTTTTTAGGCTCAGTTTTATTTTTTTGTTTAGTTTTTATTTATTTTTTTAAATATTTTATTTTAGGATAGGTTTTATTTGAATTTTAGGTTTTAGGTTTAGTTTTGTATATTTTATTTTATATTATTTTATTTAGTTTATATTTTTAATTTTTATAGCCTAGGTAGTTTATTAGCTCAGTTTATTTATTTTATTAGTTTTAGTTAGTTTAGGTTTATTAATTTTAGTTTAGTTATTATTACATTTAGGTTTATATTATTATTTTTAGTTTTTTTTTAGGTTTTATTTTATTTAGGTTTTATTATTTATTTATTTAGCTTTAGGTTTTATTATTTATTTTTTAGTCCAGTTTATTTTAATTTATTTTTTTAGGTTTAGGTTAGTTTAGGTAGTTTTAGTTTATGTTTTATTTTCTTTTAAGCCTATATTTATTTTATTTTGGTTTTATTTTATTTTAGTTTATTTATTTTTATATTTTATGTTTTATTTTATTTTGGTCATTTTTAGGTTTTATTTAGTAGGTTTAGGTTTTATTTTATTTTTATGTTATTTAGTTTAGGATAGGTTTAGGTTTAAGATTTTAATTGTTTTAGTTATTTATTCTTTTAGTTTAGTTATATTTTATTATTTATTTATTTATTTTTAGTTTATTTTATTTATTTATTTTATTTTTTAGGTTGAGTTTTATTTTAGTTTATTATTTTTATCTTTATTTTATTTTATTTTTTATATTTAGTTTTTATTTTATTTATTTTATTAATTATTTTATCTTAATTTATTAGGTTTTATTTATTTTATTTTAGTTTATTTTATTTATTTTATTCATGTTTTAGTTTTTTAGCTTCATTATTATTTATATAGGAGGTTTAATTTATTAGTTTATATGTCAGTTGGTTTTAGAGGTCAGTGTATAGGGCCCATTAGAAGATAGGGAGGGCCCAGGGCCCAGGCCTATAGGGTCAGTGTGTGGTGAGCCCATGAAGGCCAGGGCTATGGTTAGGCTGTGGTAGGTCAGCCTAGGTAGGGCCCAGGCCCAGGGTGTGGATCAGGGCCCATGATCTGTCAGGGGCCAAAGCTCAGGTCATGGAAAGATCAGTTTAGGGCCCAGTTATTTGTGGTCATCAGGGTTAGGCTCATTAGCCTGAGGTAGGAGGTCAGGCCCAGGATCAGGGTTTTAGGTTTTCTTTTATTTAAACCATTAGGTTTTATTTGTTTAGTTTATTTTTTTTATTTATTTATTAATTATATTTAATTTTATTTAGGTTTATTCTTTTTATTTTTATTTTGTTTATTTTATTTTATCTAGGTTTATTTATTTTATTTACTCTTTTAGTTTATTTTATTTTTTTAGTTTTAGTTTTATTTTTATTTTTATAGTTTAGGTTTTATTTTATTTTTGTGTTTTAGTTTTTTTTTTATTTTGTTTAGGTTTTGTTATTTTTAGTTTATTTTTATTTTATTTTTAGTTTAGTTTAGTTTAGATTTATTTTATTTTATTTTATTTTAGTTTACTATTTTGGTTTTATTCATTTTAGTTTAGTTTATTTTAGTTTAGGTTTAGGTTTTATTTTATTTTATTTATTTTATTTTTTTATTTTTATTTAGTTTTTATTTTAGTTTTTTTTTATTATTTATTATATTTTATTTTATAAGTTTTATTCATTTTATTTATTTTATTTATTTTATTTATTTATTTTTTAAGTTCATATTTTAGTTTTTATTTATCTTATTTAGTTTATTTTATTTTATTTATTTATTTAGGTTTATAGTTTAGTTTAGGTGTGGTAGGGTTATAGCTAGCTCATGGTTTTGGAGCACCTTTGGTGTGGGCCCAGGGCCCAGGGTTTAGGGCTCAGCCTAGGTTTACCACCATAGGTTTAGGGCCTGTGGCCATGTTAGGGCTCAGGTCAGGCCCAGGGCCCAGAACCCAGCCTGTGGTTGTGGTCATCTGGCCCAGTTTATCTGGTTTAGAGGGCCTAGGGCTCAGAATCAGGCCCAGGGTATTAGTGGTTAGATTATCAAGGTTAACTAGGGCCTAGTGTCAAGCCTAGGGCCATAGCCTGGGCTCATATTTCATGGTTTATTATTATTTATTTAATCAGAGCCCAGAGAGTCATTTATTAGTGGCCTAGCTTTTATTTTAGGGCTCAGGATTATGGTAGGCCCAGGATCTTTAAAAAACCAAACAAGCATGGTATAGTTATTTCTTTACATTTTATCTTATTATTTATTTTTATCTTTTTTTATTTATAGTTTATTATATAGGTTTATATTTTATTATATTTTTTTTTAGGTTTTATCTTTTATTTTTTTGTTAGTTAGTTTATGTTAGTGATCAGGTAGGGCCCATTTATCAGGAGGTTTAGTTTTATTTTAGTGCTAGTTTTAAATTTTAGGGCCTATTTATCAGGATTTTAAGTTTTTATAGTTTAGGTTATTTATTGGCCTAGGGTCAACTAGGGTTTAACCCAGGGTTTTGTTGGTATTTAGGATTTAGTTTAGTTTATTTTTATTTTAGTTTATTTTATTTTATTTTATTTAGGTTTATTTTTATTTTATTAGTTTAATTTTTTAGGTAGTTTAGTTTTTATTTAGTTATTTTATTTTATTTAGTTTGGTTTATATTTTATTTTAGTAGGTTTATCTTATTTTTTTTAGTTTTTTTAGTTTATTTTATTTATTTTTAAGTTTAGGTTTTAGTTTATTATTATTTATTATTTGGTAGTTTATTTAGTAGTTTATAATTAGCTAGCTCAGGTTTTAGATCTTTGTGGGCTCAGTTTGGGCCTGGGCTCAGTTTAGGCCCAGTTTTAAAGTTTAGGCCTGGGTGGGCCTAGGGCTCAGGTCACCTGGGCTGGAGTCAGATAGTAGGTGTGTAGGTTGGGTAGTAGGTCAGTTGGTAGGCCCAGGGGGTTAGGGTCAGGGCCTGAACTCAGTGGCCTGCTTAGGTTAAGTTTAGGCTCAGTTAGTAGGGTAGGGCCAGATCATGGTTAGGTCAGGTGGCTAGTGGATGGATCAGGATTCATTTTTGTGGGTGTGGTAGGATTTTAAAATACAAACCAAAGATTTATTTTATTTATTTTATTATTTATTATTCTAAACCATTTCCATTTTATTTTAGTTTTATTTATTTTTAGTATTTATTTTAGTTTTTATTAGTTTATTTTTTATAGGTTTATTATGTTTATTTAGTAAGTTTATTTTTATTTTATTTTAGTAGTTTTATTTTATTGTTAGGTTTAAGGTTTTGGTTTATTATGTTTTTTTGTTTTATTATATTTTTTAGGTTTATTTTTTAGGTTTTATTTTTTAGTTTAGTTTAGGTTTATTTTTAGTTTAATTTATTATATTTAGTTTAAGGTTTAGGTTTAGTTCATTTTAGATTTAACTTTAGGTTTTACTTATTTTAGTTTAGTTTATTTTAGTTTAAGTTTAGATTTATTTTATTTTATTTATTTTAGGTTTACATTTTTTAGTTTAGGGTTTAGGTTTTATTATTTATTTATTTTTAGGTTTATTTTTTATTGAGTTTATTTTATTTTATTTTTATGTTCATTTTATTTTTATTTAATGTTTAGGTTTAATTTTATTTAAGTTTTTTATTTTTAAGTTTATTTTATTTTTTGGTTTAGTTTAGGTTTTTATTTATTTTATTTTTGTTTAGTTTGTATTTTTTATTTTATTAAATTTTGGGTTTAGTTTAGGTTTAGGTTAGGTTTTATTTTATTTTTTTATTTAGTTTAGTTTTATTTGTTTTATTTAGTTTAAGTTTAGCTTAGGTTTGTGGTCCAGTGAGCTTGTGGTTTTATAGGGTATGGTATGGTTAGTTTAGTAGTCAGGGTTGGTTTTAGTCAGGGTTTATGGTTAGTTTATCAGGTATGGTTAGGGTCAGTTAGGGTTTAGTTATTTATATTTTTTAAAATCTTTGAAGAGTTTATTTTATATTTTTAGATTTTAATTTTTTTTTTTATTTCTTTTTTTTTTTATTTTTATTTTATTTTATTTTAGTTTAATTTAGTTTTATTTTAATTTATTTGTAGGTTTATTTTATTTTTTATTTTATTTTTATTTTTTTAGTTTAGTTTAGTTTTATTTTTATTTTTTATGTTTTAGGTCATTTAAGATCTAGTTTAGGTTTCTTTTTTTATCTTTTAATGCTTTATTTTTTAGGTTTTTTTTAGTTTTTAGGGTTTAGGGTCATTTAGGGTTTATGTTTTTATGGTTTAGTTTTGTGGGTTTATCTGGTTTAGTGCTAGGCTCAGGCTTAGGGTTTGTGGTTCATAGGGTTTAATTTGAGCCTAGGGTTTAGGGTTTAGTGTCAGTTTTGGTTCAAGCTAGTTTAGGGTTTTTCCCTTTTTAAGGAGAACAACCAACCAACATTTCTTCTTTGTTTATTTAGTTTATTTTATTTTTTTATTTTATTTATGTTTTATTTTATTTTATTTAGTTTAGTTTACAAATTAGATTAATTTATTTTAGTTTAGGTTTTAATTATTTTTAGGTTTAGGTTTAAGTTATTTTTTTTTAGTTGAGTTTAATTTTATTTTATTTTTTAGGTTTTATTTTTTTTATTTTAAGTATAGGTTTAGTTTTTTATTTTTATTTTTAGGTTTTGATTTTAGGTTTATTATTAGGTTTTATTTTTAGTTTAGTTTAGGTTTATTTTATTTTATTTATTTAGGTTTTAGGTTTTTTTTAATTTATCTCATTATTTATTTATGTTTTTTTAGGTTTAGATTTTAATTAGTTTTATTTTATTTTATTTTAGGTTTTCTAGGTTTATTTTATTTTTATTTTTTTAGTTTTATTTTATTTAGGTTTTAATTCTTAGTATATTTTATTTTATTTTTTTTAGGTTTTTAATTATTTTATTAGTTTAATTTTATTTATTTTATTTTATTTTAGGTTCATTAGGTCTAGTTTATCTCAGTGGCCACTCAAGATTCCAGTGGCCTCATCTCATTACCTCCTAGTAGGGTCTGGGGCCCATGGCTCATTGTGGCTCAGTGGCCTGCCCAAAGTGTCACTCATTTCACTTACTGGCCCAGCAGGTCTCAGGGTCAGGGCTCAGGCTTAGGTCTGGGTCATCTCAGTACCATGGCTCCATTTCATTCCTGTGCCCATCGGCCAGCTCAGTGGCTATCTGGATTCTCATGTGGCTAGGCCTGTGTGGGCTCAGTGGCTTAGTGGCCTGTGGCTCAGTTTTGTGCCAGTATGGATCAGTGGCTCTTCCAGGATCTTGGCTCAGGGTTCACTTCAGTGGCTCAGGCCTTGGGCTCAGTGGCCTTGGGGCTCAGTGGCTAGTGGTCAGTTTTATCTAGGGCCTAGGCTTCAGTGGCCTGTGAGCTCTTTTAGTTTGTGCCTAGTTTATTTCAGTGGCTTTAGTGTTTTATTTTATCTTTATTTATTTATTTTCTTTTTATTTATCTTTTTAAATAAAAAACCAGTTAGCCTATTATTTATCTTTTTTATTTAGCTCATTATTATATTTGATTTAGTTTATTTTATTTTATTTAGTTTATTTTATTTATTTTATATTTTATTTTAGTTTATTTTTAAGTTTTATTTTTTAGTTTATTTTTAGTTTTGTTTTATTTTTGTTTTATTTCTGTTTTGTTTTATTTTTTATTTTTGGTTTAGATTAGTTTTTATTTTATTTTTTTTTGGTTTAGGTTTTATTTTATTATAGGTTTTATTTTTAGGTTATTTTATATTTTATTTTTTATTTCTTTAGATTTAGGTTTAGTTTATTTTTGTTTTAGGTTTTTTTTTTATTTTAGTTAGTTTATTTTAGTGTTAGTTTAACTTATTTTTATTTTAGGTTTTGGGTTTAGAATTTCTTTTATTATTTTATTTTATTTTAGTTTTTGTTTTAGGTTTAGGTTATTATTTAGTTACATTCAACATGAAGAAACTTAGACTAAGAGCACAACCTCTTTAAATTAAGTGGATGCTGGCGATATAGCTATCTGAGTTGTGGTTTACCTGTGTATCACAACATTATGAGTCTAAGAACCCTACATCCAAACTCCAAAAAATAAAGGATGACAAGAGATTGAATAAACAAGGCAATATTTGGTGTTTATTTTGGATGTATGGGGTGGGGTACTTTTGATACAACATTGAGGTATGATGTACTATCTCAAAGATGAGGCATCACCCAATAATGGACCCACATAATAAGGACTCTGAGGCATGGTGGGTCTCAATGTAATGAGATTTTTCCCTACTTTACATAGCTAAATAAAGTAGGTTTATGTTAAACTTCTTAAGTTCTCTATGGAGATAAGCCTCCAAGTTAATTACATATCCAAGGAAATAAAATTTCTAAGAATACTCGATTAAAGTAGACAATTATCATCTCCAAAGATTTCAAGGTTAGACTATCAAAGGATTTGTTGTATTTGGAAAATCAATTAGAATGTTCAAGGAGAAGACATATTTTGGAATCCAAATGAAATAAGTAGAAATGCTAATGATTAGAAGCTTAGTGAGCATTCCAATCCCATGGTTGGGCTTTATAATTTTGAAGTTGAGGAGATTTATATGTTTTGAGTTGAAATTTAATTAGATTACTAGGCTTGTAATCCACCAACACAAGGTTGTGGGAATGCCTAAGAGGTGAGGATTTATGCTCAGTAGTCAAGGAAATAGCTACCTAAGATACTAGGGAGTTTTAAAAGCACGCCCTAAATCTAAGCAAAGTGGACATAAGGGTTTACTTCCACAAGAGACATAAATTGTCTCGACTCTGACTTATAGAGAGTGGCACCCCTAACTCCTCCTATAATTTTAAAACCATGTAGTCCTCTTATGAATTGCAAGATAGCTAGTTATTTAATTAAAAGAGACTAAAGTCCTAAACACTCCCAAGAGACTAGAGCATGAGTGGTATAAGCATATGACTTAATCTATAGATGCAAAATCTTTTCAAATTTTATTTCATTTTAGACATTATTTTGATAGAGGCTTTAGGATTTCTTATGCCTAAATGCATGATGAAATAGGTTATGGGTCAAATCAGCTAGAAGAAGGTGTTCTCCACCACAAGGGATGCCCTCATAAGTTAAGCATTCCTTTATCGTGTAAGGATGGAGATCCTTCATGTTCAAGAGAGAAAGAATATACATGTATGATGTGAAACATACAACCATACAGCTAAGGGGTTGCTAAATCTTTTAGTTATCTTATTTATGTCTTAGGTTTATGATGAGGTTTTGAGTTGTTTAAAATTTAGTTATGAGTGATTTGTTGGGTAGAAAAGTTATTTTTATTCTAAGAGCCTAATCGTATCCAAGCCACACATTAAAGCATCAATCATTTAAGAAACTATGAAAAGCATGTCGTCCTAATGCACAATGTAAATATAACATCAAATAATTATATAAACTATCGTAAGAGAATAAAAGGCTAGTGCGGTCGGGTACCGCCATACTACCCAAAGAGAGAAAAGATGGGTAGCTGAGCTCTACTCTTATACAACCTGGAATATGAAAGAATAATTATAATTGTACTATGGGGTCTTCTTCATATCTCCATTTAATTTGGTTCCTTCTTTGATTTGATGGTGCTTGCTTCAAAGGCATCATAGGGCACCCCGTGATAAAGCCTTATGGCCACACTCATCCTAATCCCCATAGCACCCTAATTCCTATTGAAAAATTACATTTATGTGGAAAAGTAAATCTAACTACACATGCAAAGTAGAGGTTAGGTAAATATACATATAATCCCAAGCAATTATATTTATAATTTGGACTTAGCACCCTACACATGGGTAACTAAGCCCACCCTATTATTATGCTTAAGGATTTAAGCAACCTGTAAAAAGAGCATTCACATTTATTTTTAAGTATCCCTTAAGCTTAATCTCCTAAAAAAAATATGATTAAGCTAATATTGTCCTATCATCTAGTCTATGAAGCATACACCCTAACAACCAATCTAAAATAATACGTCATAAAACATACATCACATCATACACCATCCTAACTAAGACGTAGAAGTGGTGACTTAATTCTAATGTGTGTTAAGGCTGTGTGGTAAGTCTTGTTAAGCATTAGTGTTTATATTTTCTAAGTGTAGAAGATTCAATTTAACATGAAAGGTTGATTTCACTTGAAGTAGTTTAATTGATTTGGAAATTTTAATTTGTGTTCTTTGTTTCATTTGATTACACTTAGCAACTAAGTTATAAAGAGAGGATTCTTTCATCCCTACCTTAAGTCATTTCTAAAGCATATTAATTTGATTTAGTTCTCTTTAGTGAATGGCTTATTAAATGAATTTAATCCTAAGTTTAGGTTCACTTTAAATAATCCTATAAAAAATGAAAGATTAATTTAATTCAATTACTACCACATGACATATATTAAATCATTCCTTTCCATCACATGTAACATGCATATGATTTAATCCTAAGTGTATCTATACATGCAACATATATTTAGCACACTTAAATGATGAATGTATGTGTATGTTTATAATTTATATTTTATTTGATTGAATTATTTAATTAATTTAAAACTTTATCCAAATTATTTATACAAAAGGATAAAAAAATGAAATTAAATAAGCATGTGCTGTTGTTAAACTAGGGAAGTGAGGTAATCAAATGACCTCCTTGGAGCTAGCTAAAGCCTTGTATTTTCTGGATGTCTAGACTATATACCCATTTGCATTCAAACATATGTAAATTCGTATACATGAACATAGGAAGTAAGCTCCAAATCATATGGATAATTAATTTAACCACTTAGTCAATTATGAATGCATGCAATTTTAATGTAGAATGGGATTTTCATTCACTAATCACATATACATATACATGTACAAAGATATAGGCAAGTACGTGTCAATGTTAAACCAGGAAAGTGAGGTAATCAAATGACCTCCTTGGGGCTAGTTAAAGCATTGTATTCCTTGGATGTCCACACTATATACATGCTTTTCTTGGACACACATGGATGTATACATAAATGAGGGAAAGAAAACCATGCAAAGATTGTATTTTTTTTGATTGAATCATTTACATATATGAATTAAAGCTCTATCAAAATTGTAATGTTGAAATACATAAGAATAAAATCAAATGGGTACATGCCATTGTTAAACCAGAGAAGTGAGGTAATCAAATGACCTCCATGGGGCTAGCTAAAGCCTCGGTTCCTGTGGATGTCCACTATATACCTATTGCCATTCAATCTTATATAAATCAACACATGAATAGAGGAAAGAGAACTCAACATTCATACACTTAATCTATAAACACATGCATTTCTTATGTATTTATAACTAGCATCATAACACATTATTATTCATTTATAAGCTTTTGAAAAATACATTTGGATTTAATAGTGATAATTGCCATGCATATATTAAATTAAAGACAAAGAAGTTTACATAAAGAAAATCATTTTATTTTACTTGATTTTGAAAAGATGGATGCATGAATTCAAATGACATACCAAATTTAACATGATTGGAAAAGGATAATCAAATATAAGCATGTGATTCATTTTACCAAACTAGTAGTTCTTGGGACAATCAAATCAAATAAGATTATTTAAAGCAAACCAAAGCTTCTTTATTAATTAAGTTTTGGACTTGAGTTTATTTAAAGAGGAGAAGAGAAATCATCACTTGTTGTTCTAAACCCATTCCCACATTAGTGATTTGATTTAATATATGAAAATGTAATTAAGTTGATTTTATGGGTTAATTAAGTTGAACCCTTAATTAGATGAATTAATTACCCTTACATATGTCACCTTAAAATAATTAACTAAATAGTTATGAGCCAACATGATATGAATGAAAAAAAACTTGCAATGATCCTATGAAATAAAAGGGGTCTAATACAATTGCCTCATGATTAATAGTTAATTACACTAAGGGACTTAATTAATTACTCTTATAATTTTTCCACACATGTGGACTAGCCATAATTTCATTAAACTCCTTTAGGTTATTAAACACCTAAAGATCTACCCCATGATGTAATTAATTAAGGTTTAATGTGATTATGATTTTTATTTGATTAAGTGATTTAATTAATTAGTTAAATCTTAATTAGTTTCATTTTAAAAAAGGGTGAAATGAACTTAGGGAAAGGGGTCCCAACCCTATTCCTTAGTTCACTTACTGTTGAACAATGATTAATAAACTTAATTAACCAAATTATTACTGTTCATGGGATTAATTAACCATTAATTAACTTAAAAGAGTAGTTAAGGTTTAATTAGTCAATTTTCCTAATTAAATGAGTAATAAATCCCAAGAAAATCATGGGAGGTAGAGGTCATCCAATTAAATTAACCCATAAAATTTGCGATTAATTGCTCAAGTAATTAAGAAGTAATTAAGCTAATTAATTTTGTAATTAAATCTGAATTACTATTCAAAATTAGTTCAGATCATTTTAAATTGGTTCTCCTGTAAAATACCTCTCAAATGAGCATTTATTTGCATTTTTTTATTTCTCTATATTTTTTTATAATTTTTAGGAGTTTTCGCAGTGAAAAATAATTAATTAATCCTAATTAAAGCCTAATCTTGTTGGCGCCTTGTGGCACCAGCGGGATTGGCTACTTAAAACTTATCCAACTCAGTGCCTGCATGGTGGTGATAAACACGCTTTCTTGTCTGCTGTCCCATCTAAGATCGGATGGGTATAATTAATCTCATAGCTTAATAGGATTAAATAAAATTGATCTAGCAAATTTAAACATGACCGTTCATTCCGATCATATGGAATGGATGGTGTGTGATCTAACGTTACATGAGTGAGAGAGAATGGAGTCCATCCACCATTACTGACTTGACCCAAGCTTCCCAAGCTCGGATCAACTCCAAAGGATCCTGCACCTTCACAAAATCAATCAAAGGGGATCCAATGGTCAAGATCACATGAGATGCAGGTTTTCATCTAAAAGCTCCAACCCATTTTTGCCAAAGGATCAATTTTGGAAGCTTACTAAGGACGAAGCTCAAGATCGATGGCTCAAATGATTGAGGAAGCTTCATATAGTGGAGACAATTCCTTATTGAGCAGCAATTGGATCAATTTCTCAATGTTCATTGAGAAGGCTACAAACTGATGATTTGGAGCTCAACTTTGATCAAGTCCTACCTTCGGTGCTCGAGAAACTTGGGAGATGATTTATTCTTGCTCGATGAGGCCTAGAAGGTGTGTTCAAAGTTAATTTGAGTTTGATGGAGAAATGGAAAAGTTAGGTCAGAAATGAGAGTGTCTTATTTCTGGATGGATGGGAATGGCATTTTTTGATCGAGGAATGAGCTTGGGGACTTAAAGAATGGTTCTAGCAACTTCTCTTGGGTAGCTAGGGCTCTAAGGAATGATTTTTGTGTTTGTTTGAGTGGAAACAAAGGGGTATATACCCCCCTTCATCTTGATTGGATGGTGGGATCGGGTTTGGCTTCTAGTGGCCGTCCGACCATCGCTGGGAGTCATGGGTGGCAGGAGGGAGGTGAGTTAGCTCCGTTTGGTTGGTTGAAGGTGTGGAGGTGGCTTCTAAGGAGTAATCATGGGTGTCCTATGGGTTTCAAATGCTCCAATGGGGAGGGTGAGGTGATTTCACCTCCCATGGGTCATGGCCAACCCAACCACCCCTTGGGTCAGGTTGGGCAATGTCCTAGGTGCCTAGGTGGATCATTCAGAGAGTACCAAGTGGCCAAGGAATAGAAATGACCAGTTATATAAGTGATTTGTCTCATGTGATGCTCTTAACCCAAGGGTATAATGATCATTTGGCATTAGATTTGATTTGGGCAGATTTGAAATGAGCCAAAAGTGGGTTAGCCCAAATTTCAAGTCAATTGGAGTTGATTAGGTTAGGTTTGGATCAATTTGACTCATTTAGGTCAAATTGAGTTATGTTGGGTCAAGTTGACCAACTGGTCATATTGGGTCAAACTAAGGGTTAGACCAAGTTCATATGATCATTAGGGATGTTTTAGTTCAATAGGTTTAGTTTAGTTTGGGTTAGAATTGATTTTGGCTCATTTGAATTCATTTGGGTCAAATGGGTTAAGTTGAACAATTTGACCAAATTGGCCAAATTGGCCAAATTGGCTTCGGTTGGGTGTTGGTTTGGGTTTAGTTGACCAATTGAAGAAGGTTGTAGGCTTTGGTTTCAATTAATTTGGATTTGGTTTTGATTTAGGCCAACTTGAACCTTTAGGTAAACTTGGGCTA
Organism: Cymbidium sinense; assembly: GCA_021442155.1. NCBI lineage: Eukaryota > Viridiplantae > Streptophyta > Magnoliopsida > Asparagales > Orchidaceae > Cymbidium > Cymbidium sinense. Next base: position 14,283,767 of record CM038229.1, on the reverse strand, counting down.
AATATATCAATTGTGTTCAATTGGGTCCAATCATGGCTTTGGCCAAGTTTAACAATAAATTTAGAATTAACTTGAGCCATTGGTTGCAATCAATTTGGTTTATATTTTGATTTGACCCAATTTAGTCTTTTAGGTCAATTTGGGTCAACTTGGGTCAAGAGGGCCAATTGGGTTTGGTTTGACTCAATTGAAGGTCAAGTCATATTCAAATATTGATTTTGAATTGGTATGAATCATTAGTTTCAAGGGATTTGGCTTAGGTTGCAATTTGGCTAGTTTGGGTTCATATGGGTTAAGTGGTTGACTTGGTGAAATGACAAAGTTGACTTGGTTTGTTCCAATTTGAATATTTCAAGTCAGAAGGATTAAGCTGGGTTTGACTTGGGTTGATTTTGGTTTGGCTTGATGATTGAATATTTCATTTATATTTGTGAATATGATTGAAGGCACGATTGATTCATGAGAAAATCAATTGAATTTGGGTTTCGGAATGAAGGAATTTGGCTAAGTCCATGGAGTTGGGCCATGTGGCTTAGGTTTGGATTTTGATTTTGTTTGATTTAGTTTCGATTATTTAAATGTATATTTCATTTAAATTTGTAAAGATGATTAAAAATATGATTAATTTGTGAGAAAATCAATTGAGTTTGACTTGATTTGTATTAATATTTGGCTAAGTCCATGGGATAGGTCATATGGCTTAGGAAGGGTTTTGATTTAATTTGATTTAGTTTTATTTAGTTTGGATTATTTGAATGTAGATTCGATTTATGTTTAGGAAGTTGATTGAAGATATAAATGGATTATGAGAAAATCAATTGATTTTGGATTGATTTGGATTAAGATTTGGCTATGTCCATGTGATAGGTCATATAACTTAGGAAGGGTTTCAAGTTTGGATTTGATCATGGGGTTCAATCATTTGGTTTTGGAATTTGGGTTTGGATTTGGATTTAAATTTGATGTTTGAATTAAACTTAAGGTTTGGTTTGAGAAGGTCAACATGGATTGGATTTGGGTTGTAGGGTAGGTGGATTATCTTAATCCTAAAGGCATAACCTAATCCTATGGTTAACCCATCTAAGTCTTTTATCTTAGGTTAAGTGTTTACCTAATTATTAGAAGTGTCTTATGACTAGGGAAGTCTTAGTATCAAGAAGACTCCTAAGTCTAAGATGGGAAGATTGAATCCGCACTCCAAAAGTGATGTCAACAAGCCTTAGGCTCCATAGTGTTGCCCTTGGAGATAGATGATTAGAAGACCGAAGTTGAGTTTCACATTGTAGACTTGGATACGACTTGACCTCCACTAGGAAGATAAAAAGGCCAGTTCAGAGGAAGTTCTAGGAGTGGAAATCCTCCTTATTGGCCACCTTACACCTGCTATCTGTATAGACTTAGAATCTAATTCATAGGATGAGTGTTATATGGTTAGCACACCAGACATCCCTTCTCAGCAGTAGATTCCATTGGAGGTGACACTTGAGCTAGATAGCGATGAAGACCAGGCTCCAAAGCAAACCATAACTCTATCCAAGTCTATATGTGAAATAATTAGGTATCAGTTAGGAACCTTAGCTCTAACCCCACTTTCCTTTCAAAAAGCTAAGGGTTTTGTAGTTAAGGAAGTCCCTAAGTCATCCACAGTTGTAAAGACTCAGAGGTTTTTTTCTGGGAGCATCATCCTCAAGTCAAGAAGTTGATGTAGAGCTTGAGAATGATTCATATAAAGATTTAATAGAATTACCTTTTGATTGGTACTTGCCTTGTGTTCATAATTTAGCAAAGAAAGGTTTAATCCCAAATACTTGGTCAAAGCAGGTTAAACTACCTCAAAATATTATGGAAAAACAAATTCAAAGGATCTCAATCAAGACTGAGACTAAAATTCGATACAGTGGGTCCAGTCGATGATGACGATTAGTCATTACCAATCATTTGGAATCTGATAGGTTCTTTTCAAATCACATTAAATCATATGTGGAGCATTGCTTAGAAACTTTAGATGATCCAGATGTTTTTGATGTCAAAGATGCACCACCATAGTTCAAAGAAGAGATCAAGTCAACCATCAACGAGCTCAAGGAAATCAACTTAGAACTGAAGAAGATCCAAGCCCGACATATATCAGTTCTTTGTTGAATGAAATTGAAACCAATGACTTAGTTAGGCTATTAACAGAGTTTAAGGACTACTTTTCATGGAGTTATGAAGAGATGCCTGGATTGGCTCCTGATGTAGCATTCCATAAACTAGCAATAGGGCATACTGCTAACCCTATCAAGCACGCTCCTAGATAGATGTGATTATACATAGAACAGTAGGTCATTTATAAAGTCAAGAAACTAATCGATGCTGGCTTAATCCAAGAAGAAAAATACCCTACCTTGTTAGCCATTGTCATCCCTATTAAGAAAAAGAATGACCAAATTCTCATATGCATCAATTTTAGAGATTTACATAAGGCATATCCAAAAGATGAATTTTCATTACCAATCCTAGATGGTGGACATTGGCTCATCTCATGTAGTCTTCTCCTTCATGGATGCTTCATCTAGACATAATCAAATAAAGATGGCCCCTAAAGATGAAAGAAACACTGCTTCTAAAATCTTGATCAAAATCTATTACTGTAAGGTCATGCCTTTCAGCCTTAAAAATGATGGTGCTACATATCAGTGGGCAATGACTCGAATGTTTGATGAACTCATTCATCATCAAGTTGAGTGCTATGTTAATGATCTCATGGTCAAAAGTAGAGAAAAAGAAGATCAACTCTTTGACTTGAGAGTAGTTTTTGAATAGTTAAGATAATTTAACCTCAAAATGAACCCCCTAGAGTGTGCATTCAGAGTAGCTTCAGGGAAATTCCTTTTGTTTTTTGTCTGATACTAGGGAATCAAAATCAATCCAAAAAAGATCAAGGCGATATTAGAAATGCCACCCCCTAAAAGTTTAGCTCAACTCAGATCATTCTAAGGGTGGTAGGCATCTCTAAGATGCATTATAACCAACTTATCGAGAAGATGTCAGCCATTCTCAGCCCTTATCAAAAAGGATGCCAAGTTCAAGTGGGATGATAAGTGTAAGCATGCCTTCAAAGATATCAAGCATTAACTAATGATGCCATCGGTTCTAGTAGCCCCTATCCCAGGCACGTCACTTATACTTTACACTATTGCGTTAGACGACTCTCTTGGTGCTTTGTTGGCCCAAGCCAATGATGAAGGGATGGAAAATGCACTCTACTACCTCAACTATCATCTAATCCCTACTGAGGCTAATTATCCACCCATTGAGAAGCATTTCCTAGATTTAATCTTTGCATCCCAAAAGCTACAACATTACATGCTTCCTCATAAGGTGAATTTAATCTCTATCATCAATCCACTACAGTATCTCATGACACGGCCAAGGCTATCCAGACGGTTGGCATCACGGTCCATGATCCTCTTGTAATTTGACATTACCTTCATACCCCTCAGTGCAGTGATAGTACAAGAACTAGCAAATTTCTTAGCAGCACACCCACTTCCTGCTGACTCTTTGCTTAGTGAGGATCTCCCTAATGAATAAATCATGAACTTAGGGGATACTAGCATTCACCATTAGGAGATGTAATTTGATGGCATGGCTTCTTCTCAAAGAGGAGAACTACAATCTGCTATTCCAGGAAAGGCAGGGGTAGGAATAATTCTCTTAACTCTAGACTGATGTGATGAGATTATTATATCATCCGTCCAATCCTTGCACTAACAACAAAGCAAAACTCAGTACCTTTTCCCAAGTAGGCATCCTATCTTTACGGCAGTGTCAGAAAAACTCCTTATAGGAATTTCCTAATTACTCTTGAGTTGATATAAGTTCCAATGAAATTCACTCAGTAGTCTTCCCTAAGTCAGGTTCGATTTATTGTGCTACCATCAAGTCACCCTAGCGGTTGTTCCCTGCCTTAGAAGATGTAAGTATGCTACTTCTTCTTCCTAGCATAGCCATTGCACACTGAAAGACAACCCCTTAGGTTGGCTAGCTCTACCCCATAGCCAGTAGACTATCCCTTTAGATTTGTAAATCTGAGGCATGATAAGTCCCATATAGCCCCTTCTCAATTGGTCCATTGCAAACTGACATGGTCCATAAATTAAATCTATCAAATTTGATCGAGCTCACATCCCTAGCAAATATGCCCTCAATTTGAAATCAAACTAAACTAAACAAACCATATCTAATCTAATGAAATTAAGATAAAATTAATCCTGACTACTTTTGAGTTTGGTAGTTGACCTAGGTTAGGTTCGATTACTTCCAAAAGGTCACCCCAGCTATTGTTCCTTGCTTTGGAAGATGTAAGCCTGTTACGCCATCTTCCTAGCACAGCCATTGCACAATGAAAGGCAACCCATAAGGTTGGCTAGCTCTACCCCACATCCGGTAGGCTATCCTTTTGGATTTGTAAACCTAAGGTAGGTCAAGGCTGATATAGCCCCTTCTTGGTGACTCCATCGCACACCAATAGGGGCCATACATGAACTCAGATTAAATTAAACCTAATATAATTTTCTCTAGTGGAGTTAAATCACACCCTTCTCCTCAATGGAGCCCCAAATCATATATAAAGTGGTCAAGCAAACAAATCAAATTCAAAACCAACCTCCCTAGTGGAGCCAAGTTAGACTCCCCAGTAGAGTCTAAATTAAAGAAATACAACCAAACTCTTATTCCCAGTGGATACACCCCCAAATAAATCTATGAAATCTAACTCAAATCCCAATCCCTAGTGGATAGCCTGAACCTGCTTCCCTAGTGGAAGGTTTATATACCTGATCCCTTGCAGACTCTAGCCCATATCTCTAGCATATGCCTCCACATCAATTAAAACAAAACAAATTTAAGTCGATTCGATCTTAATCCCTGGTGGATTATAGATTCTTATTCCCAGCGGATCCTCTTTCCATAAATCATATAATCAAATTGAATTCAAACCTTATCCCTAGCAGATATTCCTCTTCTATGCCCTTGACATAGATAACTCGCATGTCATGTCCAATTCATGTGTGATCCCCTAGTGGATCTCCCTCCATGTATTTGATATGGAATTTTAATCAATTATTCTATCTTCACTTATGCATAACTTTAATACTTCAACCAAAAGCCAAACAATGTATTCGTTCAACCTTCAAATTAATATGTTTGTGAGTTTTGACATAATGTACTATAACAAAAGCAAACTATACTAAATTGTACAATACCATTTAGTAACACACAACCATATTCATATATATGTGAAGTTATATTGTTATGTACATTATAGTTTAATATGCTTTCATATAATATATTATCTTACATTACACCTTAAAATAAATCACTTTAAGCAAAAAAATTATAAAATTTGGTTTAAAATTGAACATTTATTTTAGATGCAAAATTCCATTCTTTTGATTAAATGACACACCATAGCACACCGCCAATGATGTTCCCTAAATTTTACCTTAAATTTGGCCAAATGCCATCATCTCAGCCTATAAATCAATATTTTTATAAATTATACTAGTACAAACTCTACTACATCATACTATTACAAACTAAAATATGTTAAACAATAAGTAGTAATACATAATAGTATGCTATAATGCAGGATGTTACACTATGTTATGGCATCCAATATTATAATACACTATAACATATTATATTATATTATATAACATATCACATCACAAGGGATTGCATAAGATAAAAAATCATAAAATTAGTCTAAATAATAAAAAATTATTTATTTTATTTATATCACTTACATATTTTAATTTGAAACAATACATTATGATGCCATGCTCTACCTATTATGAATTTGGCCAAATTCCACCATTTTAAAGTCTAAATCAACAATTTTATAAATAACGCTAATGTAGGCTCGACTGCATGATTATAAAATACTAAAAGAATTTAAAATGGGTAGAACAATATATTATGATATATGATGATATACTTTTACAACATATAATATTTATTTTGAACATAAAATCTTACTTTTTTAGACTACAAGTGAGCTACCTTTGGTACTACAACCTAATTTTCAAATTTAACAAATTTCATCATCTAATTTATTAAATCAATATTTTTATGATTTATATTAATAGAAATGTAGGGCACAATACCATAATATATTAGAACATTTAAAAACATCTTATAACATCCAAAAACACATCACTACATGCTCAAATATATGATGCTACATTATACTATAATATATGGTATTATAATATGATTTAGGGGTAGGGTTTAGGGTATTCAAATCTCTAGTAGTCAAGGGAAAGTCTCTTGAAGACATTATATTTAGCTACCATAATTATGTTAGGATTAGGTCATTCTTTAGATCTACTACTAATGACATTATATTTAGGGTTTAGGGTTTAGGGTTAGGGTTTAGGGTTAATTTAGGGTTTAGCGTTTAGGGTTAGTATTTATTTTTATTTATTTTAGTTTATTTTATATTTTTTCTTTATTTAGGTTAATTTTTTATTTTTATTTTGTTTAGTTTATTTATTTTAGTTTTGGTTTGTTATTTTAGTTTATTTTTTAAGTTTAGGTTTATGTTTATGCTTTTTTTTAGTTTAGTTTTATTTTTAGTTTATTTTTTATGTTTTGGTTCTAATTTTTTTTTTAGGCTTAGATTTAGGTTTTTGTAGGTTTATGTTTTAAGTTTTTATTTTAGGTTTATTTTTAGGTTTTATTTTTTAGTTAAGGTTTAGGTTTATTTTTTGTTTAGTTTATTTTATATATTTTAGGGTTTAGGTTTAGTTTATTTTACGTTTAGGTTTAGGATTAGGTTTTATTTATTTTAGTTTAGTTTATTTTATTTTAGATTTAGATTTATTTTATGTTGTTTTTTTAGGTTTAGGTTTTTTTTAGTTTAAGGTTAAGGTTTTATTTTTTATTTATTTTTAGGTTTATTTTTAGGTTTATGTTTTTATTTAGTTTTTATTTTCTTTTATTTTTGGTTTATTTTATTTTTATTTTACGTTTAGTTTTAATTTTATTATTGTTTTTTATTTATTAGTTTAGTTTTGGCATTTATTTATTTTACTTTGGTTTAGTTATTATTATTTATTTTAATTTATTTTTATGTTTTGGTTTAGGTTTAAGTTTACATTTTGGTTTTGGTTTTAGATTAGGTTTTTATTTTTCTATTTTTTTTATTTTATTTAGGTTTTGTTTTCTATTTATTCTATTTTTAGGTTTAATTTAGTTCAGGTTTACATTTTTAAGTTTTTAGAGTTTAGGGTTTAGTGTTTAGGGTTTGGGATTTAGAGTTTAGGGTTTAGGGTTGAAGGTTTTAGGGTTTAGGGTTTAGGGTTTAGAGTTTAGGGTTTAAGGTTTAGCATTTAGGGTTAGCTTAGGGTTTAGGGATAGTTTAAGGTTTAGGTTTTAGGGTTTAGGGTTTTAATGTTTTAGGTTGTAGGTTTAGGGTTAGGGTTTTTTCATTTTATTTTTTTTATATTTTTATATTTTTTTAAAAAAATTAAGTAAACTAGTAGGATAAGGTTTATTTAGTTCATTTAGTTTTTATTTATTTATTTTAGTTCTTTTTTATTTTTATTTTAGTTTATTTTTATTTTTTCATTTAGTTTATTAATTTTAGGTTTTTACTTTAGTTTATGTATTTTATTTTTATTTTTTTAGGTTTAGGTTTATGTTCAATTTATTTATTAATTTAGTTTTATTTTATTTTATTTTTAGGTTTATGTTTTATTTTTTATTTTCATGTTTAGCTTAAGTTTTATTTTATTTTTTTTTTTTTTATGTTTAGGTTTGAGCTTTTTATTTTAGATTTATTATTAGGTTTTATTTTTTTAGTTTAGGTTTAGGTTTATTTTTAGTTTATTTTATTTTATTTAGGTTTTAGGTTTAGGTTTAGGTTTCATTCATTTCAAGTTTAGGTTTTATTTATTTTAGTTTAGTTTATTTTAGTTTAGGTTTAGGTTCATTTTTTTAGTTTAAGGTTTAGGTTTTTGTTTATTTATCTTTAGGTTTTATTTTTAGGTTTATTTTTTAGTTTAAGTTTTATTTTATTTTAGATTTATTCTATTTTAGGTTTAGTTTTATTTTATTTTGGTTTTATTTTATTTTTTAGTTTTATTTATTTATTTTATTTTATTTTTATTTTTATTTTTTATTTTATTTTCTTTTTAGGTTTATGTTTAGATTTATGTTTAGGTTTAGATTTTAGTTTAGGTTTTTATTTTATATTATTTTTTATTTATTTTAGTTTAGATTTTTTATTTACTTTATTTTTAGGTTTTATTTAGTTTATGTTTGGGTTTAGCCTTTTAGGGTTTAGGGTTCAGGGTTAGTTGAGGGTTTAGGGTTTAGGGTTTAGGGTTTATAGTTTAGAGTTTAGGGTTTAGGGTTTAAGTTTTGGGTTTTAGGGTTTAGGCTTTAGGGTTTAGGTTTTAGGGTACAGGGTTTTGGGTTTAGGCTTTTAGGGTTTAGGGTTTAGGTTTAGGGTTTAGGGTTATTAGGATTTAGGGTTTAGGGTTGAGTGTTTAGGTTTTAAGTCAAGGGTTCAAGTTTTAGTTTAGGGTTTAAGGTTTTTGGTTTTTTTTAACAGAGAATAAATTCAAATTCAATAATTCTTCTTTTTGATTTCATCAACCAAGTAAAACACCAAGTTTTCAAAGACACAAGCAACGACATAGATAAAAAATGAGCATGCATAGAGCAAATCAAAAACCCTAGATAACTAGAATCATCTCTACTATAAAGATACAGTTCCATAATCAGCAGATCAGTTCAGTCTTTCTTTAGTTTCTCCAGCTCTCATCAGAACTACCTCGATCTCTTGAGTAGCAGGATCCACAATCATATCCCCGATCTCTCCCTCCGCCACCACCACAGCTACAACCTCCATCGCTCCTCCCACCTCCATAACCACCATTGCTCCAACCACCACCTCCATATCCACCAGCACGTTCAGATCCCCCACCACCGCTACGATAATTGATGCCTTCACCTTCATCTCCATCGCTAGATTTAGACTAAGCCTGGTTGACGGTGAAGTTCCTACCGTCAAGGTTATGCCCATTCTTAGGGTATAGATTTAAGTTTAGGTTTATTAGGTTTTAAGATTTAAGTTTATTTTTTAATTTATTTAGTTACTTTTGGTTTAGGTTTAGGGTTTGGGGTTTAAGGTTTAAGGTTTAGGGTTTAGGGTTTAGGGTGTATTGCTTAAGGTTTAGTATTTAGGGTTTTAGGGTTTAGGGTTCAGATTAGGGTTTAGGGTTTAGGGCTTAGGGTTGTAGGTTTAGGGTTGTAGGTTTAGGGTTTAGGGTTAGTTTTAGGGTTTAGGGTTTATGGTTTAGTATTTAGGGTTTAAGGTTTTTTTTTTTAAAAAAATAGTAAGCCAGTATGTTTAGGTTTATTTAGTTTATTTTGTTTATTTTTATTTATTTTAGTTTATTTATTTTTATTTTCATTTAGATTTATTTTTTAATTTTATTTAGTTTAGTTTATTTATTTTAGTTTAATTTTTTAGGTTTATGTTTATTTTTAGTTTTATTTTATTTTAATTTTCTTTTAGGTTTAGGATTTATTTTTTAATTTTAGGTTTAGGTTTAGGTTTTTATTTTATTTTTTTAGGTTTAGGTTTTAGGTTTTTATTTTAGGATTATTTTCAGGTTTTAATTTTTATTTTAAGTGTAGGTTTATGTTTAGTTTATTTTATTTTATTTAGTTTATGGTTTCAGTATAGGTTTTATTTATTTTAGTTTAGGTTTAGGTTTATTTTTTTTTGTTAATTTTATTTTTATTTTAGGTTAAGTTTTTATTTTTAGTATAGGGTTTGGGTATTATTTATTATTTATTATTAGGTTTTACTTTAAGGTTTATTTTTAAGGTTTATGTTTTTATTTAGTTTTATTTTACGTTTAGTATTTTCTTTATTTAAGTTTTTTATTCTTACCTTTATTTTAATTTTTTGTTAGTCTAGGTTTTTATTTATTTTATTTTAGTTTATTTTTATTTTTGTACTTTGTTTTCTTTTTAGGTTTAGGTTTAGGTTTTAGTTTATGTTTTTATTTTATTTTATTTTATTTAAGTTTTTTTCTTATTTTATTTTTAGGTATTATTTACTTTAACTTTAGCTTTTTAGGTTTTTAGGGTTTATGGTTTAGGTTTTAAGATTTAGGGTTTTAGGGTTTAGGGTTTAGGGTTTTAGGTAGTTTAGTAGGTTTATGGTTCACAGTTAGTTTAGTATTTAGGGTTTAGGGTTTAGGGTTTAGGTTTTAGTCCCAGCTTTAGCTTTAGGGTTCTGATTAAGCAGATCAGGTTAGTTTAGGATCAGTGGGATTAGGGTTTAGGTTTAACTTTAAGGTTAGGGTTTTAGTTTAGTTAGTTTAGGGTTTATGGTTTAGGGTTTAGGGTTTAGGGTTTAGTATTTTGGGTTAGGGTTAGGGTTTAGGGTTTAGGGTTTAGTGTTTAGGGTTTAGGTTTAGGGTTGTAGGCTTTGGGTTTAGGTTAAATTTTAGGGTTTTGGATTTAGGTTTACAGTTTAGGGTTTAGGCTTTTTTTTAAAAAAAATTTAGTAAATTAGTAGGTTTAGCTTTATTTAGTTTTTTTTATTCGTTTTTAATTTATTTTATTTTTTAGTTTTATTTAGGTTTATTTTTTATTTTTATTTAGTTTAGTTTATTTATTATAGGTTTATTTATTTTAGTTTTAGCTTTTTATTTTAGTTTATTTTTTTGGTTTAGGTTTAGGTTTATTTTTTTAGTTTAGTGGTATATTTATTTTATTTTTTTATTTGGTTTAGGTTTTATTTTTTATTTTTAGGTTTATGTTTAGGTTTTTATTTTATATTTTTAGGTTTAGGTTTTAGGTTTTTATTTTAGGTTTATTTTTAGGTTTTATATTTTAGTTTAGGTTTAGGTTTACTTTTAGTTTATTTTATTTTTTTTATTTTACGGTTTATGTATAGTTTATTTTAGGCTTAGGTTTAGGTTTTATTTATTTTAGTTTTGTTTATTTAAATTTTGGTTTAGGTTTATATTTATTTTGGTTTTTTTTAATTAGGGTTTAGGTTTTATTTTTTATTTATTTTTAGGTTTATCTTTAGGCTTAGGTTTTTAGTTATTTTTTATTTTATTTTCATTTTATGTTTAGTTTTTATTTTATTTAGGTTTTTTATTTTTAAGTTTTTTTAGTTTAGTTTAGGCTTATATTTCATTTATTTTAGTTTAGTTTTATTTTTTATTTTAATTTATTTTACATTTAGGTTTAGGTTTAGGTTTTTTTTATTTTACTTTATTTTATTATTTTATTGAGGTTTAGGTTTTTTAATTTATTTTATTTTTAGGTTTTATTTAATTTAGGTTTAGGTTTTAAGGTTTTTAGGGTTTAGGGTTTGGTGTTTTGAATTTGGGGCTTAGGGTTTAGGGTTTATGGTTTTAGGTTGTAGGGTTTAGGGTTTAGGGTTTAGGGTTTAGGGTTTTAGTGTTTAGGGCTTAGGGTTTAGGGTTTAGGGCTTAGGGTTTAGGGTTTTAAGGTTTATTGTTTAGGGTTTAGGGTTGTGGTTTAGGGTTTATGGTTAGTTTTAGGATTTAGGGTTTAGGGTTAGGGTTTTTTTATTTTTTATTTTTGTATTTTCTTTAAATTAAGTAAACTGGTAGGTTTAGGTTTATTTAGTTTATTTTATATTTATTTTAGTTTATTTTATTTTTTATTTTTTATTTAGGTTTATTTTTATTTTTATTCAATTTATTTTCTTTATGGAGTGTAATTTTAGTTGTAGAAGTTATAGTGGTCGTGTTGTGACTTTAAGTGAATAAGTCATTAAAAGGAGTGAGCGATTTAGATATTTAGCCTCTATTGTTCAAAATGATGGTGAAATAGATGGAGATGTTATTAGTGGAATTCAAGTTGGATGGTTGAAGTGATGGAAGGCATCTGGCCTGTTGTGTGATAGAAAAGTACTGCTTAAACTTAAGGAAAAATTTTATAAGATGGTGGTAAGACCTGCAATGATTTATGGTGCTGAATGTTGGCTAATAAAAGAGAAGCATGAGACTAAGCTAAGGGTTGCAGAGATGAGGATGCTCAAGAGGATGAGTGGCTTTACTCTTAGAGATAAAATGCAAAATGTTTATGTTCGAGAAAAAGTTGGAGTAGCTCCAGTGGCAGATAAAATTTCATATAATGGCCTTAGATGGTTTGTCCAGATAAAGCTTCGGCCGTCCAATGACCCGATTAGGAGAGTAGATGCATTAGATTTTCCTTATGCTAAGAAAGGTAGAAGTAGACCTAAAAAGACATGGTTAAGATGTATAAAAAATGACCTTAGTATACTTGAATTGAATGAGAATTTGACACATAATAGGATACAATGGAGACAAAGATTCTCTCGGGTCTGGAAGGGACCTTATTTTGCTCAGGTCAGATTCCTTTCCTCCCTATTTTGCTACTGGTCGGTTGGTGGTCCTCCTAGGCTTGCCTTTCCTTGGTTTTTGCTTGGCTGGGTGATTACCACAATTATTTCTTAGTTGTTTTTGGTGGCCTCCAATTGGGTTGTGGCTATGGTCTGCCATCGATCATTCCCTCTGAATGAGGTTTTCCTCATATTTAGGCTAGTTGCTTCCTTATCTGAGTTGGATCTTTTGCTATTGTCATGGTTGGTTGGGTGGCCTTGTTGGCTGGCTGAGCTGATTGGCTATGTTGGTTGGCTGGGTTAGTTTACTGGGTGGCTGTGTTGGCTGGTTTTACCTCCTCTATTGGTGGAAATTCTGGGGGGTTATTGGTGGTTTATCTTTGGTTTGGATTTGGCTTGGTCGAGGTTGTTTGTTGGCTATTATTTTTTCTATTTTATTGATTGGGGCTTCATGATCAGTTTCTCTGATTTTGGTTTGGTTTTGGTTATGTTTTTAGCCTCCACATATAATGGTCTTACTCTATTGGCTGTAGCTGCTTGTCTTTTTCTTTTTTTCCTATTTGGGTGGCAACATAGCTATGGGACTATTTTCCCTTGGCATAAATGTTGTTTGCTGGTGGGCTAGGTGACTTTATTGGTTGTTTGCTTCTATTTTGTTGCTAGTGAACTCTTGTGGTTTTTATTTTTCTTGGTTTCTGGTTTGATGTCCTTTCAGGTTGGCTGGTTGAATGTTGTTGAGTTGTTGTTGTTTTACCTTGTGTGCTGGTGACTTGGTTTGGTGTCTTGGTTTTTATTTTAGGTGTGTGCATTACCTCTTTCAAGTGTATTTTGCTCTCCTTGTTTCCTAATATCGGCCTCTTAGTTTGTGGTGGTGGTTTTGCTATTACAATGGCTATTCTTGGTGGTAGCCTTGCTTGACACTCCTTTGGTCTTTTTGTTTATCTATCTTTGTGGAGGTGAGGCACACCCTTTTATCTTTTGCTTGTCTACTTGGGTTATCCTCTACCTGGATTGGATTGGTGGCTATTGTTGGTGTTAGCTATCCCCTCTATTTGGGTATTGGTTTGTTGTTGCTATGGGGACAATCTTGGGATGGTTCTTTATCTTTGGGCCTATCTTTTTAATGAATGATTGTTATCCCTATTAATGGTGCTTGCTCTTTTTGGTATTTCTCCTCCCTTTTGGTGTTTGATTTGGTGGTTTTCCTACTGTATCGTTATTGTCCCTGATGGATGGCTATTGGTCGGCCTTACTGGGCTTGGTTATTTTGGTGGCTTTCTGCTTCAATGTTCTGTTTACTAGTTGGAAGACTTTGCAGCATTGTTGGATGATGATCTCTGGATGATTTCCTATATGAGGTATGCTGCCTATGATGGCCTTGATGTTTCCCTCTGTTTCTTATTTTGGCTGCTAGCACTATATGTAATTGTAACCCTTCATCTGATGTTTGGATGCTTACATAAAGTGTTGCTCCTTTAGATGATTGCGACTACGCCTGAGCCTTTTCTTCATATTGCTCTTTCTCTTTATGCCCACTTAATTGTACTCATCCTTTCCTTAGAATGTTGTAGAGTTCTTTTAAAGGTTGGCAGTCTAGCCAATGGATTTTCCTATTATCAAAGAAACAAAGTGGATTTTGCTATTGCACATATGGATCTTCTGTTGTTGCTGATTTGGTTTTTCTATTGCTTCTCTTTATTTAATATTGTAATAGTTTGGGGATTCATCTCTTTAGGTTTTATTATAGCTCTTTGAGCATTAGTTTAGATTTATCCCTTAAGGACTTTGTACTCCTTATTTTTGTGGCAATTAAATTCCCTTCTCAAAAACCTAAACCCCACTAAACCTAAACTAAACCTAAACCCTAAACCCTAAACCCTAAAATAAAACCTAAACCATCTAAAAACCCTAAACCTAAATAAATAAATAAATAAAATAAAATAAAATAAATTAAACTAAACCACTATAAACCTAAAACCTAAACCCAAACCAAACTCTAAACCTAAACCCTAAACCCACCCTAAACCTTAAACCCTAAAACTCTTCTAAATTCTAAACCCTAAACCTTAAACCCCAAAATCTAAATCCTCCACAACTAGACCCCAAACCCCAAACCCTAAACTTAAACTAAACTAACCCTACCCTAAACCAAAGCCTAAACTAAATAAAACTTAAAATTAAATAAATAAATAAATAAAATAAAATAAAATAAATTAAAATAACATAAAACTAAACCTAAATTTAAACCTAAATTAAAATATAATAAAATATAAAATAAACTAAAATAAATAAAATAAAATCCTAAACTAAACTAGAAAAATAAAATAAGCCTAAAAAAAAAAAACTAAATAAAATAAAAATAAACCTAAAAAAATAAAATAAAAATCAAAACCTAAATATAAAAAATAAAACTTAAACCTAAAAAATAAAATAAAATAAATAAAATTAAAATTAAACTAAAAGATAAACCTAAACCTTAATATAAACTAAAATAAATAATGCTAAAATAATTAAACTAAACTAAATAAAAATAAAAATAAAAAAATAAATACAAATAAAAAATAAACTAAATAAACCTACCTACCATTTTTTAATCTTTTTAAAATCCTAAACCTAAACTAAACCTTCTAAACCCTAAACCCACAATCCTAAACCTACCTAAAACCTCCCTAAACCCTAAACTTGCTGACCTCAAACCCCACCTAAACCTAAAATCTAAACTAACCCTAAACCCTCATACCCTCAAAATAATAAACCTAAACTCCTAAACCCTAACTAAACCCCAAACTCTAAACCTCTCTCAAACCCTAAAGCCTAAATCTAAACCCTAAACCTAAATGCTAATCCCTAAACCTAAACCACAAACCTAAACTAAACTAAACCCTAAACCTTAAACCCTCAACCCTAAACCCTAAACCCTAACCTTAAACTTAAAACCCAAAACCTAATCCTAAAGTAACTAAATAAATAAAAAATAAATCTAAACCCTAGAAATGGGTAGAACTTGACGGCAGGAATATCACCATCAAGGCAATGGCAGAGGCAGCGATTATCGCAATGGTGGTGGAGGATCTGGAGGTGCTGGTGGATATGCAAGTGGTGGTTATGGAGGAGGTAGGAGCGAAGGAGGTTACAACCGTGGTGGTGGCGGAGGGAGAAATTGTCGATATGTTGGGGGATCTCGTTACTCGAGAGGTCGGGGTGGTTTGATGGGAACTAGAGAAACTGAAGAACGGCCAATCTGATATGCTACTTATGGAACTATGTCTTTACAGTTGAGATGAATCTAGTTAACTAGGGTTTTTGATTTGCTCTATGTGTGCTCATTTTCTGTCTACATTATCACTTGCTTTAGAAAACTTCGTGTATTACTTGGTTGATGAAATTGAAAAGAAGAAATGTTGAATATGAATTTGTTCTCTGTTAAAAAAAAAATTTAAACCCTAAACCCTAAACCCTAAACCCTAAACCCTGAAACCTAAATAAAAAAATAAAATAAAAATAAAATAAAAACCTAAACTAAAACCAAAACCTTAGACCTAATCCCTAAACCCTAAACCCTAAACACTAAAAACCCTAAACCCTAAACCCTAAACCATAAACCCAAATCCCTAAACCCTAAGCCCAAAACTTCAAACCCTAAACCCTAAAACCCAGAAAAACTAAACTAAATAAAACCTAAAAATAAAATAAATAAATAAAACCTAAACTTAAATAAAATAAAATAAAAATCTAAACTAAAACCTAAATCTAAACCAAAATCTAGAAATAAAATAAAAAAAATAAAAACTAAACTAAAACAAAAAAATAAAAACCTAAACTAAACAAAAAATAAAAAAAATCTAAAAAACCTAAATATAATAAAAACTAAACCTAAAATAAAAATAAAATAATATGAAAAAATATATTAAAAATCAAAACTTAAACCTAAAAATAAAAAATAAAACCTAAACCTAAAAAATGAAATAAAACTAAGATGAAACTAAAAAATAAACTTGAACTTAAAACCAAAACCTAAAAAATAAACAAAAAAAAACCTAAAATAAAATAAACCTTAAATAAAATAAATAAATAAAATTAAACCTATATAAAAAATAAAATAAACTCAAATAAATTAAAAATTAAACTAAATAAACCTAAACCTATGAGTTTACTAAGTTTTCAAAAGAAAACCCTAACCCCTAAACCGTAAACCCTAAATCCTTAAAACCATAAACCTTAAATCCTAAACCCTAAACCCTAAACTAAATCCCTCCCTAAACTACCCCTAAACCCTAAACCTAAATCTTCCTAAACCCTAAACCTCCCTAAACCTAAACTACAAAACCATAAACTCATACCTGCTAAACCTTAAACTCTAAACTAACCTAAAGCTAAACTCTAAAACTCTAAATCTCCCTAAATGGAAACCATAAAAGCTAAACCTCAACCCTAAAACTAAACCCCTAAACCCTAAACATTGAACCTAACCCTAAAATCCTAAACCCTAATTCACTCCTAAACCCCAAGCCTAAAGCAAAACCTAAAGTAACTAAATAAATTAAATAAAATAAACATAAACCCTTAGATGGGCGGCGATGAACATTACTCACAATCTAGATCTAGTATGAGGCGGAGGTGGCGTTATCAGAGGTAGTGGGGATGGAGGTGGATGGATATGGATGTGGAGGTGATGGTGGTTATGGAGGTGGGAGGAGTGAGGTTACATCAATGGTGGTTGCGGAGGAGAGATCACAATTTGATGGTGGATCCCTACTGAGGCAGTTGATGGGAACTAGAAAGCGAAGAATAGGCAATCCAATATGCTGCTTATGGAACTGTGTCTTTACAGTAGAGACAGTTCTAGTTATCTAGGGTTATTCATTTGCTCTATGCATTCTCATTTTTTATCTATTTTATCACTCGTGTCTTAAAATACTTGGTGTGTTACTTGGTTGATGAAATCAAAAAGAAGAAATGTTTAATCTAAATTTGTTTTCTGTTAAAAAAAACCTTAAACTTAAACCTAAAAACTAAACCCCTACTAAAACCTAAACCCTAAACCCATCCCCAAAACTCTAATCCCTAAACACTAAACTATAAACCATAAACCTTAAACCGTAAAACCCTAAACCATAAACCCAAAACTCTAAACCATAAAACCTAAACCTAAATAAATAAAATAAAAACCTAAACCATAAACAATAAACTAACCCAAAACCTAAAACCCTAAGCCATAAAAACTCTAAACCCTAAACCCTAAACCTTAAAACTTAAAACCATACCCTAAATCTTAAACCCTAAACCCTAAACCATAAAACCCTAAATCCTAAACCCTAAATTCTAAAACAACCCTAAAATAAACCGTGACCCTAAGCCTAAATCCAAAAACCTCCACCCACCTAAACTCCACCCTAAACCCACTACCTAAACCCTAAAACCTAAAAGCCTAAACGTAAACTAAATAAAACATAACTAAACCTAGCCAGGCTAGATAAAACATAAATAAAATAAATAAATCAAAACTTAAACCTAAATAAACTAATAAAATAAAATAAAAATCTCTACCAAAACCTAAACTTAAACCTAAACCTAAAATAAAATAAAATAAAATAACAAATAAAATTTGAATTAAAATAAATTAAATAAAAACCTAAACTAAACTAAAAAAAATTAAAATAACCCTAAAAATAAAATACCTAAATAAAATAAAAACTAAACCTAAAATAAAAATAAAATAAACCTGAGAAAATAAAATAAATACCTAAACCTAAACCTAAAAATAAAAAATAAAACCTAAACATAAAAAAATAAATAAAAATAGAACTAAACTAAAAAGTAAACCTGAACTTAAACTTAAACTAAAAAATAAACTAAAATAAGTAAACCTAAAGTAAATAAAACTAAACTAGATAAAAATAAAAATAAACCTAAATAAAAATAAAATATATTCTAATAAATAAAATAAACTAAATAAACCTAAACTACTAGTTTACTTAATTATAAAATCCTCCTAAACCCTAAACCTACTAAACCCTAAATCCATCTCCACTAAACCCTATAAAACCATAAACCACTACCCAACCATACTAAACCATCATAAACCCTAAACTCCACCCTAAATAAACTCTAAACTAAAGCCTCCTAATCCCTCAAACAAAACTTAAACCAAACCATAAAAAACCTAAACACTAAAGCCTAAACACTAAACCCTAAAACCTAAATGCTAAACCTAAACCCTAACCCTAAACCCTAAACCCTAATACCAATCCCTAAACCCTAAACCCTAAACCCTAAGCCCAAAACCAAATCATAAAGTGATTAAATAAATAAAAAAATAAGCCTAAGCCCTAAGAATGTGCAGAAC
Organism: Cymbidium sinense; assembly: GCA_021442155.1. Taxonomy (NCBI): domain Eukaryota; kingdom Viridiplantae; phylum Streptophyta; class Magnoliopsida; order Asparagales; family Orchidaceae; genus Cymbidium; species Cymbidium sinense. The sequence goes on along the minus strand of CM038229.1, from coordinate 14,265,006 downwards.
TTTGATGGTAAGAACATCACAGTCAACTAGACTCAATTTAGATCTTGCGATGGAGGCGAAGGCAGAGGTGGTGGTTATCGTAGTGGTGGTGCAAGATCTGGAGGTGCAGATAGATATGGATGTGGTGGTCGGAGTAGTGGTGGTTATGGAGGTGGGAGGAGCGATAGAGGTTACAACCATGGTGGTGGTGGAGGGAGAGTTTCAAATTTGATGGTGGATCTCGCTACTCGAGAGGTGGGGGTGGTTCTGATGGGAACTGGACAAATTGAAGAACGGCTAATCTGATTTGCTATTTATGGAATTGTGTCTTCACAATAGTGACGGTTCTAGTAATCTAGGGTTTTTAATTTGCTCTATGCGTGCTCATTTTTATATATGTTATCACTTGTGTCAAAGAAAACTTGGTGAGATACTTGGTTGATGTAATTGATAAGAAGAAATGTTTAAACTAATTTTTTTTTGTTAAGAAAAAAAACCATAAACCCTAAACCTTAAACACTAAACCCTAAACCCTAAACCCTAAACCTAAAACCCACAAAACCCTAAAACCCTAACCTAAACCTAAAACAAACCTAACTGAAACCCTAAACCATAAAACCTAAACTCCAAACCATAAAACCTAAACTTAAATAAATAAAATAAAAACCTAAACTAAAACCTAAAAAAACCCTAAACCAAACAAACCTTAAACCTACCCCCCCCTAAACCTAAACCTAAACTCCTAAACCTTAAACCACAAAAACCACCCACACAAAAATCTAAGCCTTAAACCCTAAACCCTCAGATCCTTACAAAGCTTAAAACCTACAACCCTAAACCTCTACACTCCCCATTTAACCCTTAAAATCTAATCACCTTAAAACTTAAAACTTAACCTAAACTAAATAAACCTAAAATAAAATAATTAAAAAAACTTAAATAAATAAATAAGATAAAATAAATAAACATATTAAAACTTAAACCTAAACCTAAACTTAAATAAAATAAAATAAAGTAACAAATAAAAAATAAACCAAAATAAAATAAATAAAACCTAAACTATAAAAAAAATTAAAATAAACCTAAAAAAAAAAAAAATAATAAAACTAAAAAAATAAAATAAAAAAAGAAAATAAAACCTAAGCTAGCTAAAATAAAAAATAAACATACACCTAAAATATAAAATAAAATAAAACTAAACTAAAATAAACCTAAACTTAAACCTAAAAATAAACTAAAATAAAAATAAACTAAAATAAATAAATAAACTAAAAAAATAAGAATAAAATAAACCTAAATAAATAAATAAAATAAACTAAAATAAATAAAATATACTAAATGTAGTATTATCGGGTTTATTTTTTTTTTTTTTAAAATCTTAAGCCCAAAACTCTAAAAACCTTAAACCCTAAATATTAAACCCTAAAAAAACCCTAAAATACCCTAAACTATATGCCTAAAATAAAATCCCTAAACCCTAAACCATAAAAATAACCCAAACCATAAACCCTAAATACTAAAACCTGACCCTAAACCCCAAACCCTAAACTAAACCCACTAAACCCTGACACACCCTAACCTAAACCATAAATCTTAAAACTTATAACCCAAAACCATAAACCCAAAACCTCAAACCATAAACCCTAAACCCTAAACCCTAAACCCTAAACACTAAAAATCTAAAACCTAAACCTAAACTAAATAAAACCTAAAAAAAATAAATAAATAAACCTAAACATAAATAAAATAAAATAATAAATAAAATAAAAACCTCAACTGAAACCAAAACCTAAACCAAAACCTAAACTTAAACTTAAACCTAAAATAAAAATAAAATAAAAAAAAATCAAAACTAAACTAAAATAAATTAAATAAAAACCTATACTATACTAAAAAATATATAAAACCTAAATAAAATAAAAAGTAAACCTCAAATTAAAATAAAATAAACATAAAACTAAACTAAAATAAATTAAAACAAAGTAAATAAATCCTGAACCTAATCCTAAAATAAACTAAACATAAATCTTAAACTAAATAAAATAAAATAAACTAAAAATAAACCTAAACTGAAACTAAAAAATAAAACCTTAAAATAAACCTAAAATAGAAACCAAAAACCTAAACCTAAAAGAATAAAATAAAAACCTAAACCTAAACCTAAAAATAAAAAATAAAACCTAAACCTAAAAGATAAAATAAAAATAAAACTAAAATAAAAAAAATGAACATAAACCTAAACCTAAACCTAAAAGATAAAGTAAAATAAAAAACCTAAACAAAAATAAATTAACAAAAAATAAATAAACTAAACTAAATAAAAATAAAAATTAATCTTAAATAAAAATAGAAACTAAAATAAACTAAAATAAATAAAAAATAAACTAGATAAACTAAATAAATTTAAAACTACTAGTTTACCAAAATTTAAAGAAAAAAAACCTAAACCCTAAACCCTCCCACACTAAAGGCCCTAAACCTCTAAAATTAACCTACCACTAAACCTTAAACCTAAAACTCCACTTTAAATAATAAATTAACCCTCAACCCCCTCCCTCCCCCAAACCCTCCCAGACCCAGGCCTCCATAACCTTAAACTAACTGAGCCAAACCAGCTCACTAACAATAAACTGCTACAAAACCACTAAATCCTAAAGCCTAAACACTAAACCCTAAACCAAACCCCCTAACCTAAACCCTAAACCCTAAACTGAGCCCCTAAACCACTAAAACATAAACCCTAAACCATAACCTAAACCTAATAAATAAATAAAATAAATGAAAAAACCTAAATAAAATATAAGACAATAAAACCTAAAGTAAAACCTAAGCCTAAAAGTAAAATAAAATTAACTAATAAAAATAAAACAAAATAAAATAAATTAAAACCTAAACTAAACAAAAAACTTAAGAATAAAGAATCTACAAAAAAATAAAAACTAAATGTAAAATAAAAATTAAAATAAACCTAAAATAAAATAAAATAAAACTAAATAAAATCTTAACCTAAAATAAACCTTAAAATAAAACCGATAATAAAATTAAAATCTTAACCCTAAACTATAATAAAAAATGTAAACCTAAAAGAAAAAAATAAACAAAATAAAATAAACCTAAATCTAAACTAAAATAAACTAAATAAAATAAATAAAACCTAAACCTAAACCTAAAATAAACTAATTCTAATCCTAAACTTAAACTAAAAAAATAAAATAAACTAAAAATAAACTTAAACCTAAACTAAAAAATAAAACCTAAAAATAAACCCAAAATAAAAACCTAAAGCCTAAATCTAAAAAAATTAAATAAAATCTAAACCTAAATATAAAAATAAAAAGAAAACCTAAACCTAAACCTAAAAAAAACTAAAATAAAAAACCTAGAAAAAATACATAAACCTATAATAAATAAATTAAATTAAATAAAAATAAAAAATGAACCTAAATAAAATAAATAAATAAACTAAAATAAATAAAAAATAAACTAAATAAATTGAAACCTACTGGTTTACTTAATTTTAAAAATAACCATAAACCTAAATCCTAAATCACAAAACCCACTCTAAATACTAAACCTAACCCCAACCCTAAACCCTAATCCTCCTAAACCTAAACCCTAAACCCCTCCAAACACAAAAACCCTAAACTTAAAACTATCCCACTCCTAAACCTAAACCCCCCAAACCTAAACCTTAAAACTTAATAAATCTAAACCTAAACTCAAAGAATGGGTAAAACCTTGATGGTAGGAACATCATCATCAATTAGGTTCAGTTCGGATCTGGTGGTGGAGGAGAAGGCGGAGGCGGCGGTTATCGTAGTGGTGGAGGGGGATCAAGAGGTGTTGTTGGATATGGAGGTGGTGGTCAGAGTAGTGGTGGTTATGACAGAAGGAGCGATGATGGTTTCAATCATGATGGTGGCGGAGGAAGAGATCAGGGATATGATGGTGGATCTCGCTACTTGAGAGGCGTGGTTCTAATGGGAACTAGAGAAATTGAAGAATAGCCAATCCAATCTGCTGCTTATGGAATTGTGTCTTTATAATAGAGACAGTTCTAGTTATCAACGGATTTTGATTTTCTCTATGGGTACTTATTTTTTATCCATGTTGTCGTTTGTGTCTTAGAAAACTTGATGTGCTACTTGGTTGTTAAAATATAGAAGAAGAAAAGTTGCATCTGAATTTTTTCTCAATTAAAAAAAACTAAACCCTAAACCTAAAACATGAACCCTAATCCCTAAACCCTAAACCCAAAACACTAAAACCTAAACACTAAACCTTAAACCTTAAACCTTAAACCCTAAACCCTAAACCCTAAATCAAAAACCCTAAACCCTAAACCCTAACCCCTAAACTTAAACCCTAAGCTTTAAACCCTAAACCATAAACTTTATGCCTAAAACCCTAAACCATAAAAAGCTAAAAACCTAAACCTAAACTAAATAAAATTGAAAATTAAAATAAATAACAATTCATAAACAAAATGAAATAAAAGATAAAATAAAATAATAACATAAATTGAAACCTAAATCTAAACCTAAACCTAAACTTAAAGAAAATAAACTCTAAAATAAATAAAAATAAACCTAAAATAAAATAAATACTAAATTGAAACTAAACCAAAGTACCTAAAAATAAACTAAACCTAAACCCTAAACCTTGATCTAAACCCTAAACCCCAAAATCCTAACCCTCTCTAAACCTGGGCCCTGGGCCCTAAAACCCCCCCCAAAACCTAAACCCACCTAAAACTGGGCTCTGGGCCCTAAACTACCCACCCTGACCACCCTATAAAAACTACTGATCCATAAACCTGGGCTAAACAAATTAACCATCTATAAACTTTCTCCACCCCACTTTCTGGCCTGACTCTTACCCAGGCCTTACCACCCCTAAACCCTGGGCTAAAACCTTTAAAACCCTAAACCCTAAACCCTAAACTCCTAAAACTTAAACCTAAACTCTAAACCCTAAACTAAAACCCTAAACACTAAACTCTAATCTACCTTAAATCCTAAAACTATAAACCCTAAAGCCTAAACACTAAACCTTAAACTATAAACTAAATCTCTAAACCCTAAACCTAAACTCCTATAAATCTAAACCCTAAACCTAAGATGCTAAACTTAAAGTAACTAAATAAATTAAAATCAACTTAAACCTAAAATTTAATAAACTAAACCTAAACTTAACCTTAAGAATGCAACCTGACAACTAACATCACTATCAATCGCCTCTATATTACTTAAGTTATCAGCACAAGTGGTGGTGGGGATCCAAGGTCTGGATATGGACATGGTGGTCAGAGCAGTGGTGGTTATGGAGGCAGGATGGGAGATGGTGGTTACATTCATGGTGGTGGTGGTGGAGGGAGAGATCGGAGATATGATGGTGGATCCATAGCCAGTGGTTTTGATGGGAACTAAGATGAAGAATGGTCAATCCGATCCGCTACTTATGGAACTGTCTTTATAGTAGAGACAATTCTAGTTATCTAGGGTTTTTGATTTGCTTTATTCATGCTCATTTTTTATTTATGTTGTCACTTTTGTCTTAGAAAACCTTGTGTATTACTTGATTGATGAAATCAAAAATAAGAAATGTTGAAAATGAATTTGTTCTATAATAAAAAAAACCAAAAACCCTAAACCCTAATCTAAAACCAAAACCCTAAACCAACAACCTAAACCCTAAATTATAAAAAACTTTAACCATAAACCCTAAAACCCTTAAACCTTAAACCCTAATACCTAGAACCTAAACCCTCATACTTAAACCCTAAACCCTAAACCATAAACCCTAAACACTAATAATATTAAAAAATTAAAGTGAAAACCCCATGAGCCTCTCTCGTTCTAGCAATTTTCCTTTCTCGCTCTCATTTAAACTTTTTGGACACTCCTTGATGGCTATTTTGAGTGATTCTCACTGGATCCCATCTAGAATTGATAACCGCTGGCTAATTTCATGTCTTTATTAGAGTGATGTCATGGCTTAGCATCTTCTTTGATGATTCCTTGAGGAAAACTAAAGGATCCTATGGATCTTGCAAGGGCATCATCTACTTTGGCTTCGCTTCAAAACCATTCAAAGATGCCTGAGTGGTAAGGATGGCTATTCAAGTGAGTTCTGGAATGCTTGCTTCGCTTTGAATTCACCTTGGTTGGAATGTTTACTCTTCATGGCTAATCTAGAAAACATTTTCTCTATCTTTCATAGTCTGAAACTTTTGGGTGCTTTTATGATTGGTTTAATTGATCCCCACCACATTTTGATCCAGTTGAAAAATGATTTGGATTACTCTTATGTTTTCTCTCATCGTTCTTATTTTGTTTTCAATTGCCAAATGACGTTGTTGAAATGGTCTCCACTATTTGATATTAAGGAAGAATCCCCAATTATTCTGGTTTGGATTTCTCTCCCAAATATGCAAATTCATTTCGGTAACCATGGATTTCTTTTTATTGTGGTTCCTTGTTTGGTTGGCCATTGCAAATTGATCAAGCAACGACTACAAAATCTCATCCTTCAATGGCTAGAATCCTTATTGAATTGGACATTACCAAGGAACACCCAAAAGAAATCTAGTTGGGATCTAAAAATTACAGTTATATGCAAAGAATTGAATTTGAAAATTTTCCTGATTTTTGTTCTCACTGTAAAATCCATGGGGAAGATAATTTTGAAAGTTTCATTCTTCATTCTCTCCTAAAAAAGAAAATCCTTATCAAGGAAACTTCTATTCCTAAAATTCCACTATTAAATATCAAAAAACTACTTAAAAAGGATTCTTTAAATGTACCTAATAACGTTGATTTACCTTTTATTTCTTCTGAGCAATTGAAGGCTTCTAATATGAACAATAATAGCTTTTCTAAACTTTTAAATGAGGATTTTGTTTCCTTTAATTCGATCCTTGCAACCTTGTTGTTGATAGATGAAAATGAAGCTTTAATGGAGAACATAAATGAGGAATTTAATATTATGCATCATTCTAATTTAATGAAGAATATGGATTTTAATACCTCATGATAATCGTTGATAAATTTGATTCCATATTTCCAAATTTAGATGATTTAACTTCTCAAAAAGGTTTTTTTATTTAATAAATGATGAGGAAGGGTTTGGTTCCCACTTGCCTTCTTAATAAATCAATTTTACTCCCTCCCTTGCTATTCTCAAGCTCTTTTCTTTAATAAATTCTAGTGTCTTGGAAGAAGGAGAATTCACTTTTCATCAAGAGATTCTCCTAACTCTGTGAATAATGTTGCTAAATCCTCTTCAAATGATGATTCAAAGGGAAAATAAAATGGCTTCCACACTTTATATTCAAAATAGAAAAAAATGTTAAAAAGTTTCCTTCAAAATTACCAAGAAACACTAGAATTGCTGCAACCTCCCTCTCTTCTCTCAAGTAACTTTTATTCTTTTCTTTTCTTTATGTTTATTTTTTTAGTTAGGAATGTTAGAGGGATTGGTACCCTCTCTATTCATAACCATATTAGAAATTTTTGTTGTATTCATATTATTTATTTACATATTATTCTTGAGTAGCTTATTCATGCTAATAAAATTAACCATGTTGCTAGAATGATCAATTTCAATAAATTTTTCTCTAATGTTAGTAATAAGATTTGTTGTTTTTGGAATAACTTTGTAGGAATTTCTATTCTTGATGATTTTTATCAAGTTATCAATGCTCAAATATCTTGTGGTGATTATTGTGTTTTGGGGTCTTTTGCTTATGCATCTTGTAATTGATTCGGTAGAAATCTTCTTTGGGATAACTTGGCTAATTTTTCCACCTTTTTTAATCAACCTTGGTTTGTTGGTCATGATTTCAACACTATTTTGTTCCCTTCTGAATGAAGTGGTGGTTGCTCTCCTAATATTCATTCCATGGAAGAATATTCCAATATGATCCTTGATTGTAATTTGATTAATATTGGTTTTAAGGGTTCTAATTATACTTGGCAAAACTCTAGACTTTGGCAAAGGTTGGACCGAATTCTTTTTAATATCCATTGGATTACTCAGTGGCCTATTACTTCTATCAATCATTTAGGTAGAACCTTGTCTGATCATGGTCCTCTTTTGGTTTCTATTAAAGATAATTCTAATATATTATAAAATTTCTCTCCTTTTAGATTTCAGAACATGTGGATTCAGCATATTGAGTTTTTTTAATGTTGTTGCTAACAATTGGAAAGCTTCTTTACATTCTGATAATTCTATTAAGGGGATAAAAGACTTTGGTTTAAGCTTAAAATACTTAAACAAAATTTGGTTTGGTGGAACAAGCATTGTTTTAAAATCCTTTTTGCTAATATCAAAGATATGGAAAAATTGGTTTGTGATCTTGAAGTCTATTATGTCCGATCCTTCTAAGATTAAGAACTTGACGAGGAGAAAGATAAGCATGTTAATTTTCAAAATATGGAAGAGACTTATTGCCAAAATGTTGCTAGTAAACACATTATGGATGGCATGAAAAACTAGTTTTTTTCCATGCTTTAGTTAATAAAAAAGAGAGCCTTAAATAATATTCAAAAAATTAAAGATGACAATGGTGAATGGATTAGATAATAATGATATTAAGGATTCAATCATTAATTACTTTAGAAATATGCTTAATAAGAGTTGCTCTTATGAAGTTATTTCTAAATCACACTTAATTCCTTCTATTATTACCAATGATGATAATAATTTTCTTACTATTATGCCTAATGAAGAGAAATTTTTAAAGTTTTTAATAGCATGAACATAGATTATGTTGTTGGTCCAGGATTTCACTACCCAATTTTTCCAAAAATGTTGGTTTATTAAAAAATGATCGATTGCTATGGTTAATTTTTTTAATGGAAATCCTTTTTTTAGATATTTCTATAGCTCTTCTAATGCTCTCATACCTAAGAAAGATAACCCAGACAATTGGAGTGATTTTAGACCTATTAGTCTTTGCACCTTCTTCAGTAAGTTGATTTCCAAAATTCTTGCCAACAAGCTTAGTCTTTTACTTCATAAGATTATTTCTCTCAACCAAACTGGTTTTGGTTGAGGTAGATCTATTTTTGATAACATTTTAGTTTCCCAAGAATTAATTCATGATTTAGATGCTAAGACTAGAGGTGGAAACATTCTTTTTAAATTAGATATTACCAAAGCTTTTGATAATATTTGTTGGATTTCCTTTTCCATATTTTGAATTTATTTGGGTTATCTGCTAAATTTATTTTTCTTATTAAAATTGTATTAATAATGTCGTTCTCTATTTTGCTTAATGGTGAAGCTTTGGGCTTCTTTCCTTCTTCCCATGGCTTAAGATAAAGAGATCCTTCATCTCGCTTTATTTATTAATGAGTACATATCTAGGAGCATCAATGAGTTATTCTTAAATAATCCTAGTATGTACTACATAACTTTGGTGGTCTTCCTTTTCCCACTTAAGCTTTGTAGATGAATTTATTATTTTTGCAATGCTTCTATTCATCATATCATGAACCTCAAGATTTTCTTAAATAAATTTGTTAGAGAAAGTGTTCTTTCTATCAATGATAACAAAAGCTATTTTATTACTTCTTTAGGTATATCCAATAATAAAATTTAAACATCATATCACTAATTACCTCTTAAGTACTTGGGTGCTCCTCTTTTAAAGGTCCAAAATGATCCCACCTTTTGATGAGTTAATTCAAAAAATTTTAAATAAAATTTTGCTTGGGAATTCCATTTACTTTCATTTCATGGCGCTTACTATTCTTAAAAGCACTCAATTAATTCCTCTTTATTTGATTCAAACTATTATTCCCACAAATTCTACTTATGAATTGAATGCTTAATAAATGTTTTGGTGGTCCAATAATTCTATTAAGAGAATGCATTAGACTTCCTGGCATAAATGTTGTGGTCCTTTGGGTCAAGGTGGTCTTGGTTGTAAACCTATTCATGAAGCTATCATTGCCTTCTCTCATAAGATCTGATGGAATTTTAGAAAGAATGATAGCCTTTGGGCTAATTTTATGATGGAAAATTATAGCCAAGGTAAACACCCTATTACCTGTGCTTATAAAGTTGGCGACTCTCCAGTTTGGAAAAGGCTTTGCTCCATTAAATGGGTTGTTGAATCTTTAATATCTTGGGGTATTCATTCAGGTTCTTTTGGAAAGATAATTGGATTAGCAATGACACTATTGACTCATTTTTATCTACACACTCTACTACTGCTATCAAAGTTAACTCTTTTTGGTTTAATAACTATTAGGATAAAAACAAACTTGAGAATGACAATCCTATATCTTTTCTTAACAAGTTTTGTAACATCGCTATTTTTTCTAATAAACTGGATCAAATTCTTTTCAAGCTCTCTTACAATGGTGATTTCGTTCTTAAAGAGGTTTGGAATTTTATTAGATCACCTCTAATGTTTTCATTAAACTTTGGAACAATATCATTCCCATTTCTTATTTTTTTTTAGCTTGGAAGATTTTGAGTAACTTCATTCCTGTTGATTCCTTACTCTAGCTTAAAGGGTTTTATTTACCTTCTAAGTTTTATTGTTGCTTTCATACTGAAAATGGTAATCATGTTTTTGTCAATGGTGCTATTGCTTCCGAACCTTGGATATGACATGATGATTTATTTAACACTAACTATTTTCATGGGGCTCTTTCATTATATCAACTTCTTGAAGTTTGTTTCCATAAAATTGTGAAAGGTGATATCAAAGTTTTAATTATTGCCCATATTTGGTTCATTTGGATGGATAGAAATGATGTTAAATATCATGGTATCCTATGAACCATAAAAGTATCCTTGCTAGAACTAAAAAAATCATGCTTTGTTTAATGCTAATTTAATTAGTAATCTTCACTTTAAAGGTTATAAATTTGTGGCTAAAAAATTGGGTATCACTTTGCATGATGATCCTTCCTACAAGAGTATTAGGATGATACATTGGATTAAGCCTAAAGAAAATTTTCTTAAGATCAATACTAATGGTTCTGTTTCCCTAAACAAATATGGCTGTGGTGGAATTCTTAGAGATTTTAAAGGTACTGCCATTTGTGCTTTTGCCTACCCCCTCAAAGCTTGTTCTATTATTTATGTTGAGCTCATGGCTATTAACAAAGCTATTGATATTTGTTTAAGAAAAGGACTTTTAATATTTGATTGAAGTTGATGCTCTTTTTTTACTTTATATGCAATAATAAAAAATGGGGAATGTTGACTTATCTTATCTTAATCACACTAAAAGCTTCTTTCTCAAGTTTGCTACAAAATTTTCACATTCTTCGTGAAGGTAATGCTTGTGCTGATTTCTTAATTTGGGAGGGGAATTAAATGAACTCATTTTATTTGATAACCATAGCTTACCTAAGCATATGCATGGTCCGTCAATCTGATAACACCGGACTTCTTACCTCAATTTAACCTTTGTTATTTTGTTGATCTTTTTGCTATGGTGGTTTTATTAAAACTATTTTTTGGTTGTTTATTTTGTGCTTCCCTCACCAAGAAGTGGTTTTTGCTGAGTTTATTTCTATACTTAAATCCCCTTCCTCTTAACCCCATTCTATTCTTGATAGACCCTTTTTTGGGTCATAGTGGTTATAATTGATTTACCTATCCTTTATGATTAGTGGTTCTCTTTCTATGGCTCATGCTATGTTTCTTTTCTCACACAGCTAGTGATTTTTTTAGGGTCTCTTATTTGGTTATGGTTGTGCCCATTTTTGGCCTACCCCTTTTATTAATGGATGTTGGGTTTTCTCTAGTAGTTGGCTATGGCCTTATTTGAATTGGATTTTTGGCTACTATGGTTGGCTCTACTATTTTCTGCTATTTGCTTCTTCCATTTTCTGGTTATTTTGGGTGGTTATTTTTCATGGTATTGTTGGCCTCTTCTACTTGGCTTTTTTTGGTTTTGGTGGTTGATGTTCTCCTTTCTTGGTTTGCCTTGGGGCTCTTGGTTTGTTTTCCCTCCTTTGGATTGGAGGCTGATGGTTGTTGTCTTCATTTTCTCCTTTGGTGATTGTCCTCATTGGGAATTGGAAAGGGTGCCTGGCCTTGTTCCTTTCTTTTACAGCTTTTGCTTCTTGGGTGGTCTTGGCCTTTGTTTGGGTGACTACCATTTTGTTTCTTGGTTATTTTGGAGATCTATGGCTTTTTCTTGTTGTTCTTTCTATCTATATTTTGTATGGTTTTTTTGATAGGTCGCTTTCTATGGGTTGGTTATTGGTGGATGTGTTGGTTTGTATGATGGTTAGTTTAGGTGCTTTTGGTAGCTTCTGGTTGGGTTTCTATCCCTGGGTTGGTTATCCTCTCTTGGGTGCATATGCTTTTCCTTTATTTTTGTACCTAGTTTGGGTGTCAATTTTTTTGCTGCTCTGATTTCTTATGCCCATCCTATTGGCTGCCTAGGTGGTCTTATTGGCTATTTTGTTGGTGGAGGATATGAGTTCTTGTTGTTTTTTGGTCCTATTTTAGGACTTGTTTCCAAGTTAGTTACTTGAGGGGTTTTTTGTGGTTTGTCTGTCTTGGATGCTTGTGTTGTGGCTTGGTGTTTTGGGATTTATGTTATTGGTATTGACTCCCTCTAGTTTATTTAGCTCTCCTTATTTCTTGATATTTGCCTCTTCATTGGTGGTGGATTTGTTATTCTTTTGGCTGCCTTTGTGGTTTTGATGGTAATTTCTAGATACCCTCTTGGCCTTTTTATGCTATCACTTTCCTCTCTCTGTTGATGCTTATCTCCTACTATTTTGCTATTTGGGTGGAGGTTTTGCTCTTTAATTTGGATTGCTAGTGCTTTGGAGATAGTTGGGTTGTTGTTGTTTTGCCTTTGGGACTGCTTTGCTGATTATGTTGTTCCCCTATTTATGCTAACTTTTTTTTTGTGTTTCTCTTCCTATTGGTGGTGTCTTGGAGTTATCTTGATTTATTTTTAGCTTGGCTCGATCCCGTAACTTCGGGATGTTGGCTTAAGTGATTATTGTGGGTTTGGTTGGTGGGTTGGCTACTGTCACTAGCGCTATTTTCTCTATTTGTTTGCGAATTGGATCACTATGGACTATTTTGCCATGAATAGTTGCTTATATCCGTATGTGCTATGATGGCCTTAATGTTTCCTCATATCTTCTCTCTGGTTAGTAGCATGTTTACTTTATCTTTTTCCCTTGAGCTATGACCATTACCCTTATAGTGTTTTGTAGATTTCTTTTGAAGGTTTGAACTTCACAGATGGAATGATCTTTACTTAGTCAACTCAAGTACTGTTGATATGGATCTTGCTTATCTTGACTTCTCAAAGGGATCATGAGTACTAGTCTTTTCTTTCTTGAGTTATATTAATCTTATTTTGGGTCTCAGTTGCTTTTAAGCTATTGTATTTGCTCTTTATTTTTTTCTATTGTACTTATGAGGGGTTTAGCTCTTTAGGTTTCTTGTAGCTCAGTGAGTGAGAACTTTGAGCTTTACCCCTTTTAAGGACATTGTATTTTATGGTAATAAAATTCTAACTTTCCTAAAAAAAACTCCCTAAACACTAAATGCAAAACCTAACCTAAACCTAAACCTAACTAAACCATAAACCTCTAAAACCTAAATAAAATAAAATAAACCTAAATAAATAAATAAAATAAAAAACTAAAAATGAAAAAAAAATAAAATAAAAATAATAATAAACTAAAACCTAAATAAACCTAAACCTAAAAAATAAATTAAAAATAAAAAACTAAACTAAAATAAAATAAATAAACCTAAACTAAACTAAATAAAATAAAAATCTAAATAAAATAAAATAAACCTAAACTAAAAATAAAATAAACCTAAAATTAAATAAAATAAAACCTAAACCTAAAAAATAAACCTAAAATTAATAAAATATAAAACCTAAACCTAAACAAAAAAAAAAAAAAAAAACCTAAACCTAAAATAAAAAAATAAAATAAACCTAAACCTAAACTAAAATAAATAAAAAACCTAAACCTAAATAAATAAAAAATAAACCTAAACTAAATAAATAAAATAAACTAAAATAATAAACTAAAAAATAAACCTAAAATCCTAAAATAAAACTAAAACTAAACCTAAAAAAACCTAAACCAAACCTAAAAATAAATAAACTTAAACCTAAAAATAAAATAGAAAATTAAACTAAAAAAAACCTAAACCTAAACTTAAACCTAAAAAATAAACTAACATAAAAAACCTAAACTAAAATAAAATAAACCTAAAATTAAAACTAAACTAAATAAAAATAAAACAAATATAAAAAAACTAAAAAATAAAATAAACTAAAAAATAAAATAAAAATAAATAAATTAAATAAACTAAACCTACCTATAATTAAAACCCAAACCTAAAATAAACCTAAACCTTAAATCATAAACCCTAAACCTAAATAACCCTAACCCTAAACCCTAAACCAAAATTTAAACACTAAAACCTACAACCCTAAACTTATCCTAAACCCCAAACCCTAAACCCTAAACCCTAAACCTAAAAAACCTAAACCTAAACTAATCTAAAACCTAAAAAATAAAACAAAATAAAAACAAAAAACTAAACCTAAACTAACCTAAACCTAAACTTAAACTGAAACCTAATAATAAAATAAAATAAAAAATAATAACTAAACTAAAAAATAAATAAATAAACATAATTACCCTTATCCTAAAATAAACCCAAAATCGTAAACCCTAAACCTTAAACCCTAAACCCTAAAATCTTAAACCTTATACCCTAAACCAAAAAGCATAAACCTTAAAACCTACAACCCTAAACTCTTAATCCTAAACCCCAAACCTTAAACCCTAAACCCTAAACCCTAAAACCTAAAACCTAAACCTAAACTAAACAAAACATAAAAATAAAATAAATAAAAAAGCCTAAGCCTAAATAAAATAAAATAAAATAAAAAACTTAAACTAAAACCTAATCCTAAACCTAAACCTAAACCTAAACCTAAACTTAAACCTAAAAATTAAATTAAATAATAAATGAAACTAAATTAAAATTAAATAAATAAAAACCTAAATAAAATGAAAAAATAAAATAAACCTAAAAATAAAAAACCTAAATAAAATAAAAACTAAACACAAAACAAAAATAGAATAAAACTAAAATAAAGTAAAATAAAAACTAAATAATAACCTAAGCCTAAAAATATGCCTAAAAATAAATAATAAATAAAACCTAAACCCTAAACTAAAAAAACCTAAACTTAAAATAAGTAAAATAAAATACACCTAAACCTAAACTAAAATAAACTAAACTAAAATAAATAAAACCTAAACCTAAACCTAAACCTAAAATAAACTAAATCTAAATCCTAAACTAAATCAAATAAAATAAACTAAAAATAAACCAAAATCTAAACTAAATAAATAAAACTAAAATAAACCTAAAATAAAACCTAAAACTTAAACCTAAAAAAATAATTAAACCTAAAAAAAAAATAAATAAAACTAAAGTAAAAAAAAAAACTTAAACCTAAACCTAAACCTAAAAATTAAACTAAAATAAAAAAACTAAACTAAAATAGTAAACCAATAAATAAACTAAATAAAAGTAAAAAAAACTTAAATAAAAATAAAAAATAAAATAAACTAAAATAAATAAAAAATAAAATAAATAGATAATCCTAAACCACCAATTTACTTAATTTTAGAAAAACCTAAACTTAAAATAAACCCTAAACTATAAAAAACCCTAAACCATAAACCTAAACCATAATCCTAAACCTAAACCCTAAATGCCATAAACTAAACCTAAACCCTAAACTAACCTAAACACTTAACCCTAAACCCTAAACCCCTAAACCCTAAACCCTAAACCCTCAAAACCTAAACCTAAACACTAAACCTAAACCTAACCCTAAACCCTAAACCTTAAACTTATTTTTTTGGCCTAACATTATGTTTTTACATCTAGCTTTTGGGTTGGCTTTGTCCCTCTTTCCTTATTTGGCTTTTTTTTGATTGGTGTCGCTTTACCTCTACTGGGTTTTGGTGGAGGAGATGGTTCTCAGATTTATTTTATTTTCTACACTAGTTGGTTTGTTGGCTCTCCTCTTGAACATGAATTACTTTTTACTATTTTGATGGTTGGATGGGTGGTCTTCCTAGTGGGAACTGCTGTTGGTTGTTGCCTTTCAACCCTTTGTAGAATTTTGGGCAACTTTTGGTTTTCCTCCCAATTCCTTGATGTTTATTATTAGATCCTTCTTTTTTTGCATTTGGTAATTCTCTTAGATTACCTCTAGTATAATATTTGTAGCACATTTTGCATTGATTATGCTCTTGTCGGGTTTTGTTTCTAAGTTTAGTATTTTGGCAAGTTCGCTACTATGATTGCCTTTCTATGGTTTTGAGCTTCTTTAGACATTATATGGTGCTTTGTTGGTTTTGCTTTTCCTCGCTGGAAGATTCCTTTGTTGGTTACTTATGGGATATCTTGTGGTTCTTATGGGTGATTTATGTAGATGGTTTGGTTAGAAGACTTTAGTTATCCTTGGAATCTTAGTTGGTTGATTTTTTGTTTGTGGTCTTTTCCTATCCTTGGACAATTTGTTGGAGCCTTTTCTTCTAACAACCTTTGTTAATCATTTGGATTGGACTTTGGTTTCTAATGGTTAGTTTGCCTTGGCTCTTGTGTGATTATATCTTTATTGATTTACCGATTTTTATGTTTCATTCTTGATGGTTTCATTGAGTATTGGGTTGCTCACCTGGCTGGAGCTACTTGTCATTTTGGCTTAATGATCCTATTTGGATAATGGTTGTTATAGTGTTCTTATTCTAGCCTCTCTTATAGATTATTTTGTGGTTTTGTTTGGTGGTTTTAATTCTTACTAGCTAGTTGCTCTATTAAATGGTGTAGATCTAGAACTCTATGCTAGCCTTGGATGTTTTGTATGCATGCTATAATGGCTTTGATGTTACTCACCTCTTCTCTCGTTGGTAGCATTACATATGATTGAAACCCTTCTTTATGAAGTTTGGTTGTTCATATGTATTGTAAACCTTTGAGATGATCCTAACTGAGCTTGAGCTTTATCATTCTAGCCTCTCATTTTCCTCTCTTTATCCATATCCTTTTAGCTATGACTTTTGCCATTGTAGTGTGTTGCATTTCTTTTATAGGTTGGAACTTTATAGAGGGAATGGTTGTTACTCACCAACCCAATCGTTATGGATCTTATTTATCTTGCTTTCAAAGAAATCATGAACTATTGTTGACTCATTCTTTTATTATTTTGATTTATTTTAGCTTACTGTGTCTTTTCTCTTATGCTTTTTAACTATTGTATTTGCTATTTTATTTTGTTTTCTTTTACTAATGTACTTAGATGGGAGTTTAGCTCTTTAGGTTTCTTGTAGCTCTGAGAGGAGTAGAATTTTAGAGCTTTACCCATTTAAAGGACATTATATCTTTTCTTTCTATGGTAATAAAATTCTCACCTCCCCCTCCCATAAAAAAAACCCTAAACTCTAAATCCTAAACCCTAAAACCCTAAACAACCCTATACCCTAAAATCGTAAACCCTAGACCCTAAACCCAAAACCTAAACCCTAAACCCAAAAAATCCTAAACTCTAAACCCTAAACTCTAAACACTAAACCCTAAAAACCTTAAACACTAAAGCATAAACACTAAACCCTAACCATAAACCCTAAACCATAAAAGAATAAACCTAAACCCTAAACCCTAATCGTAAATCCCAAACCCTAAACCTTAACCTAAAGTAACAAAATAAATTAATATTATACCTAAACCCTAAAACATAATAAACCTTAACCTAAACCCTAAGAATGGGTAGAACCTTGATCATAGGAACATCACCATCAGCAAAGCTAAGTCTAGATCTATGGAGGCTAAGAGGTGGTCTATCATAGTGGTGGTGGGGAGGTGCCGGTGGATTTGGAGGGTGGTGAGCAAGGTGGTGGAGGAGAGGACCGATGGAGGTTACAATCATGGTGGTAGCGGAGGGAGAGATCAAGGATATGATGGTGGATCCGCTACTCGAGAGGCCGAGGTGGTTCTGATGGGAACTTGAGAAACTAAAGAATGGCCGATCTGAATTGCTGCTTATGGAACTATCATTACACTAGAGATGGTTCAACTAATCTTGGGTTTTTGATTTGCTCTATGCATGCTCAATTTTGATCTATGTAGTCTCTTGTGTCTTAGAAAACTTGGAGTGCTACTTGGTTGATGAAATCGAAAAGAAGAAATGTTGAATCTGAATTTGTTCTATGTTCCAAAAAACAAAAATGCTAAACCCTAAACTAAAACCTAAACCTTAAACCTAAACCATAAACCCTAAACCCTAAACCCTAAACCCTAAACCTTAAAAACCCTAAACACTAAACCGTAAACCCTAAACCACTAAACTCTAAACCCTAAATCATAAAACCAAAATGTTAAACCCTAAAATCTAAACCCTAAACCCTAATCCCAAACCCTAAACCCTAAACCCACAAACCCTAAACCTTAAAGCTAAAACTTAATCCTAAACTAAAAAAAACCTAAAAATAAAATAAATAAAGAAACCTAAACCAAAATATAATAATAAAATAAAATAAAATAAAAGCCTAAACTAAAACATAAACCAAAACCAAAGCTAAACCTAAACCTAAAAAGAAAATTAAATTAAAAAATAATAATTAAACTAAATTAAAATAAATAAAAGCCTAAACTAAACTAAAAATAAAAGACATAATTAAAATAAAAACTAAACCTAAAATAAAAATTAAATAAAAACCTAAACCTAAAAAATAAACCAAAAATAAGTAATAAATAAAACTTAAATCCTAAACCAAAAAGGGCTAAACCTAAAATAGAAATAAAATAAACCTAAACCTAAACTAAAACTAAGCTAAAATAAATAAAACCTAAACCTAAACCTAAAATAAACTAAACATGAACTAAATAAAATAAAATAAACTAAAAATAAACCTAAACCTAAACTAAAAAATAAAACATTAAATTAAACCCAAAATAAAAACCTAAAACCTAAACCTAAAAAAATAAAATAAAAACCTAAACCTACAAAATAAAATAAAATAAAAACTAAACTAAAAAAAACCTAAACCTAAACCTAAAAATAAACTAAAATAAAAACTAAAATAAATAAACCAAAAGTAAATAAACAAAACTAAATAAAAATAAAAATATACAAATAAAAAAATTAAAAATAAAATAAACTAAAACAAATAAATAAACTAAATAAACCTAAATAAGAGTATACTAAAAAAAAAAAAAATAAAAAATAAAATAAAATAAAAAATAAAAGAACCCTAACCCTAAACCCTAAACCCTAAACCCTAAACTCTAACAGCCTAAACACTAAACCCTAAACCTTAAACCCAAAACCCTAAACTCTAAATCCTACAACCATAAACCTTAAACCCAGACCCTAAACCCTAAACCTAAACCCTAAAACTAAAAACCTAAACCTAAACAAGATAAAACCTAAAATAAGTAAATAAGAAGACCTAAACCTATATAAAATACAAAAATAAAATAAAATAAAAACCTAAACTATAACCTAAACCTAAACCTAAACCTAAAAGTAAAAATAAAATAAAATAAAATAAAAAATAAAGTAAAATAAAATAAATTAAAATCAGAAGTAAACTAAAAATATAATAAACCTAAATAAAATAAAAACAAAACGTAAAATAAAAATAAAATAAACCTTAAATAAAATAAAATAAAAACAAAATAAAACCTAAACCTAAAAATAAACCAAAAAATAAACAAAATAAAACATAAACCCTAAACTAAAAAAGAAACCTAAACTTAAAATAAAAAAAATAAATTAAACCTAAACCTGTACTAAAATAAACTAAGCTAAAATAAATAAAACCTAAACCTAAACCTAAACTCTAAACTAAATAAATTAAATAAACTAAAAATAAACTTAAACCTAAACTAAAAAAAATAAAACCTAAAAATAAACCTAAAATAAAAACATAAAACCTAAACCTAAAAAAATAAAATAATAACCAAAACTGAACCTAAAAAAAAAAATAAAATCTAAACCTAAAAAATAAAATAAAAATAAAACTAAACTAAAAAGTAAACATAGACTTAAACCTAAACTTAAAAAATAAACTAAAATAAAAACCTAAAATTAATAAACTAAAAATAAAATAAAAATAAACTTAAATAAAAAAAATAAAATAAACTAAAATAAAATAAACTAAATAAATAAGTAAACCTAAACCTACAAGTTTACTTTTGAAAAGCTAAACCTAAATTAAACCATATACCCTAAACCCTAAACCCTAAACCCTAAAAACCCCTAAACCATAAACCCTAGACCCTAAAAAACCCTAAACCCTAAACTCTATACTAACCCTAAACCCCCCATATAATCCTAAACCCTAAACCTAAACCAAAACCCAAAACCCTACAACCCTAAATTAAACCCTAAACTAAACCCTAAAGCTTAAACCCTAAAACCCAAACCTAAAACCCCTTAACCCTAAACCCTAAACCTTAAACCCTAAACCTAAACCCTAAACTTATTTTCACTTTTGGCTGTTAGTTTTTTTGACATCTAGATTTTGGGATGGCCTTCTCCCTCGATTGGCATGGTTTTCTCCTTGTGGTTACTATCTTCTGCCTTGTTACTCGTTGTTGGTGGATGAGATGTTTTGCTTTGCTTTATTCTATTTTCACATTGGTTGGTTTATTGGATATCCTCTTAAACTCAATTACTTTTCTGGTTGATGGTTCCATTTACACTATTTAGTCATTTATGGTTACTCACCCTAGCAACCGCTACTTGTTGGGACATTGGCTTGAGCTCCTATCTTGGTTTGGTTATTTCTCTATTAATTGGCCTGCGGTTTCGATGATGCTAGTTTAGTTTTCCTTGGAGCTTGATGGGTATTTGGATAATGGTTATTGTTGGTGTTCTAATTTTGTTCTAGCCTCCCTAGGTTATTATGATTGTTGTAGTTTTGTTTGGTGGTTTGGTTTTAGATGGTTGTTTGATTGCTTTATTTAATGGTTCAGATCTAGAACTGAATATGATGTTTGTTTGTATGATATGTACTATGATGCCTTTGATGTTACTCACCTCTTCTCTTGGCATTACATATGATTAACCCTTCTTTATGAAGTTTGGATGCTCATATGTATTGTTCCCCATGATGATCAATCGAGCTGAGCATTTTCTTTCTCGCCTCTCCTTTTCCTCCTTTTATCCTTATCCTTTTAGCTATGACTTTTGGTTTTATGATTTCTTTTATAGTTGGAACTTTACATAGAATGCTCATTACTCAACCCAAGTGTTGTTACTATGGATCATGCCTATCTTGCTTTCTAAAAGATATCATGAGCTACTACTAACTCATATTTTTATTATTTTCAATATTTATTTTAGTCTTACTCTATGTATTTTTCTATTATGATTTTTAGCTATTCTATTTGCCCTTTTGTTTTCTTTTATTTTTCTAAAGTACTTAAATGGGAGTTTAGCTCTTTAGGATTCTTGTAGCTCTGAGAAAAGTAGAATTTTAGAGCTTTACCCTTTTTAAGGACATTCTATCTTTTCCTTTTATGGTAATACAATTCTATCTTTCATAGAAAATAAATCCTAAACCCTAAATCCTAAACCCTAATCCCTAAACCCTAAACATAAAAAATAAACCCTAATCCCAAACCCTAAATGTAAACCTAAAGTAACTAAATAAACTTAAAAATATACCTAAAACTTACATCATAATAAACTGAAACCTAAACCTAAACCCTAAGAATGGGCAGATCCTTGACAACATGAACATCACCATCTACCTCCCTAGATCGGTGAGGGCAGGCACACCTATCACAGTGGTGGTGGGGGATCTTGAGGTGCTAGTGGATTTGGAGGTGGTGGTCAGAGCAGTGGTGGTTATTGAGGTGAGAGGAGAGACGGAGGTTACAGTCATGGTTGTGACAGAATGAGAGGTCGGGGATATGATAGTGAATCACTGAGAGGTCAACGGTTCTAATGGGAACGGAGAAATTGAAGAACCATCCAATCCAATCTCAGTATATGGAGCAATCTCTTTAGAGAGAGATAGTTCTAGTTATCTAGATTTTGATTTGCTCTATGTGCTCATTTTTTATCTATGTTTATGTCTTAGAAAACTTGGTGTGTTACTTGGTTGATGAAATCAAAAGAAAAAATGATGAATATGAATTTGTTCTGAAAATAAACAAAAACAAACCTAAACTAAAACCTAAACCCAAACCTAAAACCTAAAACCTAAACCCTAACCCCTAAAACCAAACCCTAAACCCAAACCCTAAACTACAACCCTAAATAAATCCTAACCAAAACCTAAAAACCCTAACCCCTAAAAACACTAAACCCTAAAGCCCTAAACCCAAAATCCTAAACCAAAAAACTTAACTCTAAAACCCTAATCCCTAATCCCTAAGCACTAAACCTTAAAACCCTAAACCATAAACCCTACCCAAAACCTAAACCCTAAACCCAAACCCTAAACCCTAAACCTAAATAGCTAAAACCTAAACTTAAACTAAATAAACCTAAAAATAAATAAAAAAAACCTAAACTAAAAAATAAAATAAAATAAACCTAAACTAAAACCTAAACCTAAACCTAAAAAGAAAATAAAATAAAAATGAAACTAAATTAAAATAAAATAAATAAATACTTAATCTAAACTAAAAATAAAAATAACTAAATAAAATAAAAACTAAACCTAAAATAAAAATAAAATAAACCTAAAATAAAACTAAATAAAACTTAAATAAACACCTAAACCTAAAAATAAAATCTAAAAATAAATAAAAAATAAAACCTAAACCCTAAACTAAAAAAAAACCTAAACAAAAAAAAATTAAATAAACTAAAAAATAAAAACATAAACCTAAACTAAAATAAAAAAAAACCTAAACCTAAACTTAAAATAAACTAAACCTAAACCTAAACTAAATTAAATAAAATAAATTAAAATAATCTTAAACCTAAACTAAAAATAAAACCTTAAAATAAACCTAAATTAAAACCCAAAACCTAAACTTAAAAAATAAAATAAAACATAAACCTAAACATAAAATAAAATAAAATAAATTAAACTAAAATGAATAAAATAAAATTAAAACTAAATAACTAAAATAAATAATCCTAAATAAATAAACTAAACTAAATAAAATAAATAACCTAAATAAATAAAAATAAAATAACTAAAATAAATAAAAAAAATAAATAAAATAAACTAAAAATAAAAATAATAAAAAATAAATAAAATAATAAATAAATAATTAAAAAAAAAAAAAAAAAAAAAAAAAAAAAAAAAACTAACCCTAAACCCTAAACCCTAAAACCCACAACTATAAACCCTAAACCCTGAACCCCAAAACCTATACCCTAAACCCTAAAAACCAAAAAATCTAAACCTAAACTAAATAAAACCTAAAATTCAAATAAATAAAAAACCTAAACCTAAAATAAAATAAAAACCTAAATGAAAAAAAATTAAAAATTAAAAACCTAAACATAAACCTAAAAAAATGTAATAAAAACCTAAACATGAACTTAAAAATTAAAAATAAAACTTAAACCAAAAAATAAATAAAATAAATAAAACTAAACCAAAAAATAAACCTAAACTTAAACTTAAACCTAAAAATTAAACTAAAATAATAAAAATAAACTAAAATAAATAAACCTAAAATAAATAAACTAAGCTAAATAAAAAGAATAAAAATGAGCCTAAATAAAAATAAAATAAAAAACAAACTAAAATAAATAAAAAATAAACTAAATAAACCTAAACCTACTAGTTTACTTAATTTTAAAAAATAAAATTAAAAATTAAAAAATATCCTAAGCCTAAACCCTAAAACTAACCCTTAACCCTAAACCCTAAACCTTAAACCTAAAACCCTAACACCCTATACCTTAAACTACAAACCCTAAACCCTAAACCCTAAAACCTATAACCCTAAACCCTAAACCCTAAACTCCAAACCCTAAACCCTAAACCTTAAACCTAAAAACCTAAAAACCTAAACCAAAACTAAATAAAACCTAAAATAAAATAATAAATAAAACCTAAACCTGATAAAATAAATAAACAAATAAAATAAAACCTAAACTAAAACCTAAACTTAAACCTAAACCTAAATATTAAAAAAATAAAAAATAAAAGTAAAAAAATAAATAAAAAACATAAACAAAAACAAAATAAAATAAAATAAACTTAAAATAAAATAAAATAAAAACTAAATAAAAATATAACCCTAAAAATAAAATAAAACCTAAAATTAAATAAAAATAAATCATAAACCCTACTAAAAAAAATCTAAAATAAACCTAAAATAAAACCTAAAACTTTAACCTAAAAAAATAAAACTAAAAACTAAACCTAAATAAAAAAAAATATAAAATTAAACCTAAACCTAAAAATAAAATAAAAAATAAACTAAACTAAAATAAACATAAACCTAAACCTAAACCTAACAAATAAACTAAAATAAAAAACTTAATAAATAAATAAACTAAACTAAATGAACATAAAAATAAACCTAAATAAATATAAAAAATTAAATAAAATAAAATAAATAAAAAATAAACTAAATAAACTTAAACCTACCAGTTTACTTAATTTTAAAAAAACCCTAAACATAAAATAAAACCAAAATCCTAATCCCTAAACTCTAAACACTAAACCCTAAAAATTCCTAAACCTTAAACCCTAAACTCTAAAACCCTAAAACCTAAACCCTAAACCCTAAACCATAAAATACCGTAAACCCTAAATCCTAAACTAACCTAAATCCTAAACCCTAAACCATAAACTAACCCTAAACCATAAACAATCATAAACCCTAACCTAAACCCTAAACCCTAACCCTTGTAAACCCTAAAGCCTAAACACTAAACCCTAAACCCTAAACACTAAACCCTAACCCTAAACCCTAAACCCTAAGCCCAAAACTATAAATTTATTATCACTTTTTGGCTTGAGCTGGGTTAAGTTTTTGACCTCTTGCTTTTGAGTTGGCCTGGTGGTTGCTACTTGGTAGTTCCAGTCTTTCTAGCCTAGGTTGGCTTAGTTTTTTCGGTGTGGTGGCTGCTATCTTCTCTTCCTTATTACTCTGGTTGCTGGTGGATGAGATAGTTTCTGCTCTAACTTTATTCTATTTTCTACACTGGTTTGTTTGTTGGCTCTCCTCTTGAGCTTGAATTACTTATTGCTGGTTTTTCATGGTTGGATGGGTGGCCTTCCTAGTGGGAACTACTATGGTTGTTGCCCTTTTAGGCCTTCTTTTGGAGAATTTCCTACCTATTTTTTTTGGGGTTGCCTCCTCCTTCTTATTCTTGTTAATACTTTTGCCTTGGTTTTGTGTTTTATTCTCCTAGGATTAGCCTGTTGTGCATTGTTTGCGACATTTTATGTTGTTATTATGCTTCCTCAGTTAGTCTTTATTGTTGGGGAAGTTTTCTTCGCTAGCTCTATTGTTGCCTTCTATGGTGGTTGTGCTTCTTGGACCATTGATGTGTGCTTTGTTGGTTTTCACTTTTCCTTGGTGATGGGGATGCTACATTTGTTGGTTACTTATGATGGGTTGTTCTCTGTGGTTGTCTTATGGCTATTTAGCTAGTTTGGTTGGAGGAGTTCTAGTTGTCCTTGGAATCTTGGTTGCTTGATTATTTCCTTGTTAGTCTTTTCCTTCTTCTTGGAAAATTTGTTGGAGCCATTTGTTGTGCCTGCCGAACCTTTGTTGATCCTTTGTATTGAAATTTTGTTTTTGGTGGTTGGTGGTCGTTTTGGCCCCTTTGTGTGGATGTTTTATCTTCTCGTGATTTGCAATGCTACATCTTATGTTTCAGTTGATGGTTTCATTTTGAGTTGTTTAGTCATTTGGTTTCACCCTAGTTTGGCTTGACTCCTACTTGTTGGGACATTGGCTTGAGGGCTCCTATCTTGGTTTTGTTGGCTATTTCTCTATTAATTGGCATTGGTCTAGTGCTTGTTGATGGCTAGTTCTGGTTCTCCCTAGTGCTTTGGTTGCAAGCTGGTTGTTGGGTAGTTGCTCTTTGTTCAATGTTGTAGGATCTAGAACTCTATGGATTGTTGGCCTTGGAAGTTTGGTTGTATCAGGTATGCCGGCTATGATGTCTTTGATGTTACAAACCTCTTATCTTTGATTGGTAGCATTATATATGATTGTAACCCCTCTTTATTAGGTTTGGATGCTCATATGTATTGTTTCCCCTTGAGATGACCCTAACTAAGCCTGAGCCTTCTCATTCTCAGCTCTCTCTCTCTCCTTTTCCTCGCTTTATCTTTATCCTTTTTAACTATGACTTTTGCATTTATAGTGTTTTGTAGATTTTTTTTTACAGGTTGGAACTTATAGGGAGTGGTCATTACTACCAAGCCAAGCATTGTTGTGGATCTTGCTTACCTTGCTTTCTCAAAGTAATCATGAACTCTGACTCATACTTTTACTATTTTTAGATTTTTTTAGTCTTACTCTATGTTTTTTCTTATGCTTTTTTTATTTGTATTTTATTTTCTTTCTTTTTGTAATGGACTCGATGGTTTAGCTCTTTAGGTTTTTTGTATTTGAGCGAGAGTCTTAGAGTTTTACTTTTAAGGACATTGTATCTTTTCCTTTTATGGTAATAAAATTCTAACTTTCCCAAAATATACTAACCCAACCCTAAACCCTAAACCCTAAACCCTAAACCCTAAAACACTATACCCTAAACCCTAAATGCTAAACTCTAAACCCTAAACCCTAAACCTTAAACCCTAAACCTTAAAATTTATTTTAAAAAAAAAACCTTAACCCTAAACCTTAAACCCTATACCCTAAACCCTAAAACCAAAATTAAAATCTAAACCCTAAACCTAAACCTAAACCATAAACCCTAAAAACCCTAAACCCTAAACACTAAACCCTAAACCCTAAACAAGAAACCCTAAAACCCTAAACCATAAACCCTAAAACCTAAACCTAAACCATAAACCAAAATAAAATAAGATAATAACCTAAACTAAACCATAAACCTTAAAATAAAATAAAATAAAATATATAAACTAAAATATAACAAAATAAATAAGAACATAAAATAAAATAAACTTAAAAATAAAAAACCTAAATAAAATAAAACTAAACCTAAAATAAAATAAAATAAACTAAGATAAAATAAAATAAAAACTAAATAAAATAAACTAAAAATAAACCTAAAAAATAAATAAAAATTTACTACTAACCCTAAACCAAAACCAAACCTAAAAAACTAAATAAAATAAACCTAAAACAAACTAAAAGAAACTAAACTAAAATAAATAAAACCAAAACCTAAACTAAAATAAATAAACTAAAATAAACCTAAGCCTAAACTAAAAAAATAAACCTAAAATAAACCTAAAATAAAACTTAAAACCTAAACCTAAAAAAATAAAATAAAACATAACCTTAAACCTAATAACAAATAATAAAACCTAAAACATAAAAAATAAAATAAAAATAAACTATAAAAAAATAAACCTAAACAAACTTAACTACTAAACAAATTAAAAAATAAATAAACTTAACTAAAATAAATAAACCTAAAGTAAATAAACTAAACTAAATAAAAATAAAAAAATAAACCTTAATAAAAGAAATATAATAAAATAAAATAAAATAAAATAAAAATAAACTAAATAAACTTAAAATAAAATTTTTTTTTAAAAAACCCTAAACCTTAAAACACTAAACCCTAAATCATAAACCTAAACTAAACTAATCCCTAAACCCTAAACCTAAACTAAAACTAAACCTAAACCATTAACCCTAAAACCTATAACTTAAACCTAAACCTATAACTAAACCTAAACCTAAATATTAAACCTAAACCCCAAACCCTAAAATAAAATAAAACCTAAATAAAACCAAACTACTAATAAAACTAAATAAACAAAAACCCTAAACTCTAAAACCCTAAACCCTAAACCCTAAAACCATAAACCTAAATCATAAACACTAAACTAAACTAAAATCCTAAATAATAAACTCAAACCATAAAACTAAACCTAAACTAAATAAAAAAATAACCCTAAACCCTAAACTAAAATAAATAAAACACTAAAAATTAATAAATAAAATAAAATAATAAAACAAACTATAAACCTAAATAAAATAACCCTAAACCCAAATAATAAAAGCTAAAACCTAAACTAAACCCTAACTAAACCCCAACCATAAACCCCAAACCTAAACCTAAACCTAAAGTAACAAATAAATTAAAAATAAACTAAACCCTAGAACTTAATAAACCTAAACCTAAACCCAACCCTAAGAATGGAAAGACTGATGAACATCACCATCAACTAAGCTCGCCTATCTAGGCAAAGGCACCATCGTAGTGGTGGGGGACTGAGGTGAAGTGGATATGGAGGTGGTCTTCAAGCCATATAGAGGGGAGGAGCTGGGAGGTTACAGCTGTGGTGGTGAGAGAGGGAGAGATTAAGGATATGATGGTGGATCCTTACTAAGAGGCCTGGTTCGAAACCAGAGAAACCCAAATAGTTGATCCCATTTAATGGAATAATGTATAATAAAAATGATTCTAGTTACCTAGGGTTTCTGATTTGCTCTATGCTTGCTCAATTTTTATCTATGTTGTCACTTGTGTCTTAGAAAACTTGGTGTGTTACTTGGTTGATGTAATAAAAAAAAAGAAATTTTGAATCTGAATTTGTTCCCTATTTAAAAAAAATCCAAAAACCTAAACCCTCAACTAAAACTTGAACCCTAAACCTAAAACCTAAACCCTAAACCCTAATCCCTAAACCCTAAACTTTAAACCCTAAATCCTAAAACTTAGACCATAAACCCTAAACTCTAAATGCCAAATCCTAAACCCTCTACCCGAAACCCTAAACTAAACCTAAACCCTAATAAGCTAAGACCAAAACCTAAACTAAATAGTACCTAAAATAAAATAAATAAATAAACCTAAACAAAAATAAAATAATAAAATAAAATGAAATAAAATCTAAACTAGAACCTAATTTTAAACCTAAAAAAATAAAAAATAAAAAAGTAAAACTAAACTAAAATAAAATAAAAAAAACCTAAGTTAAACTAAAAAATAAAACCTAAATAAAATTAAAAAATAAACCAAAAATAAAAACTAATTAAAAATCTAAACCTAAAAAATTAACTTACAAATAAATAATAATAAAACATAAACCCTAAACTAAAAAAATCTAAACCTAAAATAAAAATAAAATAAACCTAAACTTAAACTATAGTACACTAAACTAAAATAAACAAAACCTTAAATAAACTAAACCTAAACCTAAACTAACTAAAATAAAATAAACTAATAAGTCAACCTAAATTAAAAAATAAACCTAAAATAAACCAAAAATAAAAATTTAAACCCTAAACCAAAAAAAATAATAAAAAACCTAAACCTAAACATAAAAGTAAAAATAAAACTAAATCATTAAAATAAAATAAAATAAACAAACTAAAAAATAAACCTAAACTTAAACTTAAAACTATAAAATAAACTAAAATAAAAAACTTAAACTAAAATAAATAAAGCTAACATAAATAAACTAAACTAAATAAAAATAAAAATAAACATAAATAAAATAAATAAAAAAATAAAAAATTAAATAAAACTAAAGAAACCTAAACCTACTTGTTACTTAATTATTAAAAATAAAAATTAAAAAATTAAAATTAAAATTAAAACCCTAACATGAATCCTTAAACCCTAAACCCAAAACCCTAAACCCTAAACTCTAAACCCTAAACCATAAACCCTAAACCCTAAAACCTACAACCCTAAACTCTAAACCCTAAACCCTAAACACTAAACCCTAAAAACCTAAAAACCATAACATAAACAAAATAAAACCTAAAAATAAAAAAATAAAAAAGTTGAACCCTAATAAAATAAAAAAAAATTAAAATAAAAAATTAAACTAAAACCTAAACCTAAACCTAAAAAAATAAAATGAAAATAAAACTAAACTAGAATAAATAAATAAAAAACCTAAACTAAAAAAAAAAATAAACATAAAATAAAAAAATCTAAATGAAATAAAACCAAACCTAAAAATGAACCTAAAATAAAACCTAAAAAAAAATAAAACCTAAACCCTAAACTAAAAAACAAAACCTAAACCTAAAATAAATAAAATAAAATAAACAAAACCTAAACTAAAATAAAATAAACTAAATAAAAAATAAACCTAAACCTAAAATAAACTAAACCTAAACCCTAAACTAAATAAAAAAACTAAAAAAAACCTAAACCTAAACTAAGAAATAAAACCTAAAAATAAACCTAAAATAAAAACCTAAAACCTAAACCTAAAAAAAATAAAATAAAAACCTAAACCAAAAAAATTAAATAAAAATAAAACTAAGCTAAAAATAAACCTAAACTTAAAACTAAAAATAAAAAATAAACTAAATTAAAAAACCTATACTAAAATAAATAAACCTAACATAAGTAAACTAAACTAAATAAAAATAAAAAATAAACCTAAATAAAATTAAAATATAAAATAAACTAAAATGAATAAAAAATAAACTAAAAAATCTAAACCTACTAGTTTACTTAATTTCAAAAATATAAAAATAAATAAATAAAATTAAAATTAAAATTAAAAAAAAAACCCTAACCCTAAACCCTAAATCATAAATAAACCCTAAACTATAAACCAACCTTAAATAAAACCCTAAACCCTAAACCCTAAACCCTAAACATTGCTAATGAGGTTCTTGAGGAGGCAAATGATAGCTTGATTATCCTTCTAACTAATTTGCCTCCTCAAGACAATACCTTGATTCTCTAACCTACCCTCTTGGCTAGTGAACCCGAGGAGACTCATATGATCCTTAATGGTGATTTGAATGGAAATTTGAGGTTGGAACAAAATCAAAACAAATTTTGGAGTGATCCTTTGATGATGGAATAAAATCTGAAAACTAATTCTAAAACTGATCCAAAAATCGCTATTAATGGCTTTAACCTCTCTTCTCCTACTCTTGAGAGTGATATGCATGCTAACCCTCTTAAATTCGACATTGAGGAAGGTGAAATTACCATTAGAAATGCTTTGACTGATACAGGTCCTATTCTGAATATCATGAATTAGTCTCTCTTGGATGGTGATTCTTTGGACAAAGATAGACCGTTTCAAACTATTTTAAAAAAAATCACTTAAAGCAAAAATGTTCACTAATAGCTCCACTAGAACTACTAGATCTTCCCTAACTACCCATAAATAAATGTTTCTATTTCCCTTCTCTTCTTGCTTTATTATATCTTTAGTTGTCTCTTTTCTTTTCTTTCTTATTTTATTATGATCAACATACTAATTTGGAATGTTTGAGGTATTGGGACTCTCATTGTCCCATGATCAAGTCTATCGTATTCATAACATTTCCTTACTTATTGTTATTGAACCTTTCATACACTATTCTAAGATGAACCATGTTGCTAGAACACTCAGCTTTCACAACTTCTTTTATTATATTAGCAATAAAATTTGGTATTTTGGAATAATTTAGTCAATATATCTATCCTTGATGATCTTCAACAATTGGTTAATGTTCATATCTCATTGGGTGATTTCTATGCTCTTGGTTCCTTTATTTTTGTTTCTTATAATAGAGCAAGTAGGAACATCCTTTGGGACAATTTAAGAACCTTTGCCTCCTCGGTCAACAAATCCTACTTGGTAGGGGTGATTTTAACACTATTCTCTTCCTCAAAGAAGGGGAGGCTCTCCCAACATTCATTCCATGGAAGAATTTCTAATATGATTCTTGATTGCAATCGATTGATATTGGCATTTGGGTTTGAATACTTGGCATAACTCTAGACCGCAAGCTAGATGATTCTTTTAATTCTCATGGATCAATCAATGGCCTCATACGGAGCATTTGAGTAGAACTTTTGATCATCTCTTTTTGATATCAAAAATCCCTCTAAAAGATTAACCTCCCCTACCTCTTTCAGATTCCAAAATATGTGGATCCAATAAATTGATTTCTTAAATGTTGTCTCCATCAATTGGATGGCCCCTCTTCACCCTAATAATTCTATTAAAGGCATGATTTTCCTCTAGCTTAAGCTTAAAAGTCTTAAACAAAACCATAAATGGTGGAATAAGCATCATTTTAAAAATATCTTTGCCAATATCAAAAACATGGAATAATTGGTTTGTTCTCTTGAAAATGTATGATTCCACTAAACTTGAGGACTTGAATGAAGCCAAAGATAACTTGGTTAGCTATCGAATATGGAAGAAACCTACCGAAAAGCGCTAAGCAAACATATTGCTGATTACAATAGAAATACCAAATATTTTCATGCTCTTTTCTAAAAAATAGAGCATTAAACTCTATTAAAAAAATTAAAAGTAATAATGAAAACTAGATCACTGATAATAATGATATTAAAGATTGTGTCGCCCATCATTTTAAAAACTTATTGAACAAGTACCTTCCTTTAGAAGCTATCTCCAACTCCCACTTGATTCCCTCAACAATTACTAATGATGACAATCACTTGCTTAATATGGTTCCTACGGAAGCTGAGATTGGTAGAATTCTTAATAGCATGAATGCTAAATATGTTGCTGGCCCTGAAGGCTACATGACTCAATTTTTTCAGCATTGTTGGCCTATTATTAAGTCTGATTTAGTCGATGTTGTTGATTTCTTTAATGGAAATCCCTTACCTAGATATTTTTTTAGCACTTCCATTGTCCTCATTCCTAAAATTAATAATAATCTTGGGTGATTTCAAACTATCGCCTTTGCACCTTCTTTCATAAACTAATTACTAAATTGATTGCCAATAAATTAGTCCTGCTTCCTAAAATTATTTCCCTCAACCAAATTGGTTTTGTTAAAGGTAGAGCTATATCTAACATTTTTCTTGCCCAAGAGTGATTCATGATGGATGCTTCTATCGAGGTGGTAACATATCTATTCAAATTGGACATCTCTAAAGCTTTTGACAACCTCTCTTGGAATTTCCTCTTCCAAATTCTTCATTTGTTTGGTTTTTCTGATAAATTTATCTATCGTATTAAAAATTATATTAGCAATGTTTGGTTCTCTATTATCCTGAATGGTGAGGCTTAGGTTTCTTCTCTTCTATGCATGGCTTGAGACAAGGGGATCCCTTGTCTCACTCTCTTTTTATTATTGCTGTTGAATATCTTTCGAGGAGCCTTCATGACCTTTTCAATAATAATCCAAGCATGTCTTTTAGAACTCAAGGTGGTTTTCTTGTCTCTCATCTTAGTTTTGCTGATGATTTCATTATCTTTTGCAATGCCTCTATTCATCACATTAAAATTTAAAATAAGTTTGGAAATGAAAGTGGTCTCTTTCTTAATGAAGTGAAAAGTTGTTTCATTCCTTCCTCTAAAATCTCTAGTAATAAGAATAACTAAATCTTGTGAATCACTAATTTTTAGCAACAACAACTTCCTATTAAATATCTTGGTGCTCCTCCTTTTAAAGGTCTAAAAGATCACATCTTTTGATGAGTTAATCCAAAAATCTCTAATAAAATTTCTGGGAATTTCATTTACTCTCATTTGGTGGTAGGCTCACTTTGATTAAGAGTACCCTTAACTCCATGCCTTTATATCTTATTCAAACCATTATGACCAATTCTACCATTAATAGAATTGAGCCTCCTTAATAAATTCTTCCGGGTTCTAACAATTCTACTAAATGCATTGGACCTCTTGGTATAAAAGTTGGCACTCTTGTGAAGGTTTATGTAAGCCAATCAAGGAAGCTATCACTGCTTTTTCTTATAAACTTTGGTGGAATTTTAGAAGCAACAATAGTCTTTGGGCTCAATTCATGACTGCTAAATACTTCTGTGGTAAGCACCCTCAGCCCTTACAAAGTGGGAGATTCTCATGTATGGAAAAGACTTTGTTCCATCAAATGGGAGGTTGAATCCTTAATTTCTTGGGGGATTAACTCTAGAACTTCCTTCTTTTGGCAAGATAATTGGACTGACAGTGGCTCTATTGATGATTTACTTTCTACCCACTCCACTGCTGCTATTAAAGTGAACTCTTTCTGGTAGAATAATAAGTGGAACAATAGTAAGCTTACTGACTATATCCCTATCTCTCTTTTAGATAAGCTTACTACCATCCCTATCATCCCTAGCAATCATGATCAGATTCTTTTTAAATTTTCTTAAAATGGTGACTTTAACCTTAAAGATGTCTGGATTCATATTAGAGAAGTTCATGATTTCTCTAATGTGTTTTTTAAACTTTGGAATAACACTATCCCTATTTCTTACTCTATTCTAACTTGGAGAATTTTGAAAAATTTCATCCATGTTGATTCATTGATGTGGGGTAAAGGTTTTCACTTACCTTCAAAATGTTACTACTGCTTTCACATTGAGAATGTCAATCATGTATTTGTTAACGGAGCCATTGCTTCCAAACTTTGGGTTTGGTATGATGAATTTTTTAATATTGACAAATTCAATGGCTCCTTAACTCTTTATCAACTTCTAGAGGTTTATTTTGAAAACAATATTAAAGGCCACATTAAATTGAGAACTGCTATCACTCTTATATGGTTCATATGGATGGATAGAAATGATGCAAAAACATTTTCCTATGAACCATAAGAGGATAATTAGAAATTAAAGATAAAATACTGCTTTATTTAATGCTTTACTATACAATCAATTTAAAGGTTGTAAATTTGGCCAATAAACTGGGTTTTAACCAGACCATCCCAACTGTAAAGATGATAAGCTTGTTTATTGGAAAAACCTCATGATAATATTATTAAAATTATCGATGGCTCCATTTCTCAAAATGCTTCTATGTGGTGGCATTTTAGAAACCTTAATGGTAAAGCTTTATGCCTTTGCTTATCCTCTTACTACATGATCTCTTTTGAGCTAATGGTCATTAACAAAGCTATTGAGATTTGCCTACAAAAAAGGTTGGCTCAATATTTGGATTGAGGTGGATGCCTGCTGTCGATAGATCTGCTTCCCACCAAAGTGGGAAATTTAGAATTGTACTACCTCTAAAGCATACTAGAGCTCTCTATCTCAACTCTATTTTAAAATCACTCATGTTTGGCATGAAGGTAATGCATGTGTGATTACCTTAATGGGTAGATTAGATGGAATAAATCTTCTTTGATCACCTTACTTCCTAAACATTTGTGGATTGGTTAATTTGGACAATACTTATCCTAAAACTAATCTCATCCTATGTTTTGGCCTAATTACAACTTGTATTACTTTGTTTTATCTGTATGGTCATCTTTTGTTTATCTTTTGTTTTTGTTGCTCCCCTCATTTTGATGCATTTCCATGATAATCTTTTCTCGGTTCTATTGTGATCTCTAAAGACCGCTAATTATCCAATCTTTTTTTGGGGTCTTATTATATCTCCTTGCTAATGGAAATGTGCTTCTATTTCCTAATCTGGATGGAGATGTCTTATTTTCTGATCTGCAGGGATGGACTGCTTGCCATCAATACTATTTTTTGGGACTTACTGTATTTTGCTTTTCTTTTCATGATTGAGATATTTCTGTCTCTTTTACTTGTTTCCTATTCTCAAACTGATTTTTTATTCTAGTTACCTGTATTGGAGGCTCATGTCTTTGTTACCGTAGTTGTTGGTTTGCTATGATTTGCACAGCTTCATGGTGGGCCCTTCTTTATTTGTATCTTCCCTCTTAAATAGGGTTGTGGCTCTTGTTTTTCTCACCAACCCCCTTCCTCAACTTATAAGGGAAGAATGTTTAATGTACCTATTATTACTAATGTTTCTTTGCAAGATTGGATTTTCTTCTTGCCTTCCTT
The DNA here is from genome assembly GCA_021442155.1 of Cymbidium sinense. NCBI lineage: Eukaryota > Viridiplantae > Streptophyta > Magnoliopsida > Asparagales > Orchidaceae > Cymbidium > Cymbidium sinense. The sequence continues at coordinate 14,229,143 of CM038229.1, read as the reverse complement.
TCATCCTGATTTTACTAATGATGTTGGATTAGATGCTGGTCTGCTTTTTCTTGTCTTGAAGGATTTTAATGATGGTTTTCTTCTGATCCCCATTTTGGGTCTTGGTAATACTTCTCGATTACCCTCTTGGGTGCAATATTTAGTTTGTTATCTTGGTTTGCTACTTGGTTGTTGTTGAATGGATTATCGTTTTATGAAGTCGCTTCAGGGTTGTTTCTCTGATTATTTTTTTATGTTGTTTATGGGTGTGCGACTTATCACTTGTGGTTTGGTCTATCTAATCCGTGCATTCCCATCTTGGTTTTATTATGACTTGTGTAGTTCCTGTTGTGTTTACACAATTAACTTGGTGTTTGTTAACATCTGCATTATTTATTTTGAATGGGTATCCTTTTATGGGCTCTTTTCCTGGGCTGTATTTCTGGCCTGTAAGTTTCATATGATTTGGGATGGTGTTATTTACATGCTAATTGATATGCTTAGCAGGATTTCAATTGGCTTTTTCAGGTTGTCTATTATTTCTATCTTCTGCCTGGCCTTTTCTACTGTCTACTTGTGGTGGGTTTTCTTGCTGGCTTAATTTTACTCTTGAATCTTGTATTAATAAGGTGGATGTGGCCAAGATGGTTCATTTTTATATGAGTAGGGATTCCCATGCTATGGTGACTATAGTGGTGATACTTATCTTACGCTCTTTTTGTCTTCTTTCTATATCAGATATGGCTCTTGTTTAGTTTTGCGTACTAAGGCTCATAGGACTCAACAAATGGTCGCTATCTTCCCATAGTTTGTAGTTATGATGGTTGTGATGATTTCACCTTTTGGTTTGGTAGTAGCTCTTGTGATGTAACCCTTCCATCAAGTTTGATGCTCATATCTCAGATCTACCAATTTGGTGTGACTGAGCCCGAGCCTTCTCTCACACACTCTCTATAATTTTTTCTCATTTTGCTACTTTTACCTTCCACTTTGTTTGTAATACTCTGTGCTAATTTTATCTTTCTACATATTTGCATTTTTCTCTTTTCTCTTGTGTTTGCTCCCACTGCATGCATTCTCATCCCGCTGAGCTTTGGGATCTATCCATTGCTTCTCTATGTTAATCATTTTGTATCTTTTGCTTTCATTTTCTCTTTTATTTTTGATGTTTTATGTATAGAGGATTTACTCTCTAGATCAGTAGCTTTGAGCAAAGCTTTGAGTTTATCCCCTTAAGGATCTTGTAACCCTCCTTTTGTGGCAATAAAATTCCCTCTATATGGGGTTTCAAAAAAAAAACCCTAAACCCTAAACCCCAAACCCTAAACCCTAAACCCTAAACCCTAAAACCTAAAAACCATACCCTAAACTAAATAAAACTTATAAATAAAAAAAGCTAAACCTGAATAAAATAAAAAACAAAATAAAATAGAAACCTAAACTAAAACTTAAACCTAAACCTAAACCTGAAAATAAAATAAAATGAAAAATAAAAACATAATCAAAAATAAAATAAAATAAACCTAAACTAAACTAAAAAAATAAAATAAACCTAAAAATAAAAAACCTAAATAAAATAAAAACTAAATGTATAATAAAAATAAAATAAACCTAAAATAAAATAAAAACTAAATAAAACATAAACTTTAGAAATGAACCTAAAAATAAAACCTAAACCCTAAACTCAAAACAAAATCTAAGCCTAAAATAATCCAAATAAAATAAACCTAAACCTAAACTAAAATAAACTAAACTGAAATAAATAAAACCTAAACTAAACCTAAAATAAACTAAACCTAAACCCTAAACTAAATAAAATAAAATAAACTAAAAATAAACCTAAACCTAAACTTAGAAATAAAACCTAAAAATAAACCTAAAATAAAAACCTAAAACCAAAACCTAAAAAAATAAAATAAAAACCTAAAATAAACCATAAACCTTAAACCCTAAAAAACCCTAATCCCTAAACCCTAAACTTTAAATCCTAAACCCTAAAAAAACATAAACCCTAAACCTTAAACCATAAACTAACCCTAAACCCTAAACCCTAAACCCCCATACAAACCTAAACTATAAACCCTACAATCATAAACCCTAAACCCTAAACCTACAACCCTAAACCATAAACCCGACAACCATAAACCCTAAACCCTAAACCCTCAAAACCATAAACCCTAAAGCCTAAACACTAAACACTAAACCCTAAACTTTAAACCCTAACACTAAACCCTAAACCCTAAACCCTAAATTTATTTTCACATTTTAGCATGAGCTGGGTAATTTTTTTGACCTCTTGCTTTTGGGTTGGCCTGGTTGCTCCGGTGATTTCTCTTTCGCCAAGGTTGGCTTAGTTTTGGTGTTGTCTTTGCCTTGTTACTCTGATCACTGGTGTACAAGATGGTTTCTGCTCTAGCTTTATTCTATTTTTCTACACCTGTTGGTTTGCTGGCTCTCCTCTTGAACTAGAATTCCTTTTTATTGGTATTTCATTGTTGGATGGGTGGCCTTCCTTGTGGGAACTGTTGTTGGTTATTCCCTCTGGCCTTCTTCACAATTTCCGGCTACTTTTTTGGGGTTGCCTCAGTTCCTTTGTTGTTGTTATTGATCCTTCTTTTGCCTTGGTTTTGTGTTTGCTTATTCTCATAGGATTAGCTTCTGCTGGGTGCGTTGTTTGCAACACATTTTATGTTGATATAATGCTTCCTATTGGGTTAGACTTTCTTGTTGGGGAAGTTTAGTTTTTTGGCTGCACCTGGCTAGATGCTACTATTGCCATTCTATAGTGGTTGTGCTTCTTTTGAACATCTATTGTGTGGTGCTTTGTTGGTTTTTTTCTTTTCCTTGGTTGCTAGGGATGCATCTTTTGTTGGTTACTTATGATGGGTCTGGTGGTTGCCATATGGCAATTTTACTAAGTTGGTTTGGTTGGATGACTTTTAGTTGTCCTTGGAATCTTGGTTGGTTAATTTTTTTTCTTTTTGTTCGATGTTTCTCTATTAATTGGCATGGTTATACTGCTTGTTGATGGTTGGTTCTGGTTTTCCCTAGTTTGGAGCTTGGATGGATATTTGGATAATAGCTATTGTTGGTGTTCTGACTTTATTCTAGCCTCTCTCCGGGTTATTATAATTAGGCTGATGTGGTTTTTGTTTGGTGGTTTGTATGCTAGCTAGTTGGTGTTCGGTTGCTCCCTATTTAATGGCGTGGGATCTGGAACTCTATGGAATGCTAGCCTTGGATGTTTTCTTGTATCCAGTATGCTGGCTATGATGGGTTTGATGCTACTCACCTCTTCTTTCTTGTTGGTAGCATTACAAATGATTGAAAACCTTCTTTAAGAAGTTTGGATGCTCATATGTATTGTTGCCCCTTGAGATGATCCAAACTAAGCCTGAGCCTACTCTTTCTTACCTCTCTCTTTTTCTTCTCTTTATCCTTATCCTTTTTAGCTATGACTTTTGCCTTTGTAGTGTTTTGCAGATTTCTTTTACAGGTTGAAACTTTATAGAGGGAATGTTCATTACTCAGTCAACCCAAGTGTTGTTGCTGTTGATCTTGCTTATCTTGCTTTCTCAAAGAAATCATGTACGCCTTATCCTATTTTTTAGGTTGTTTTAGTCTTACTTTTGTGTCTTTTCTCTTATGCTTTCTAGATGTTGTATTTGCTTTTTGTTTCTTTTCTAATGTACTTAGATGGGGGTTTAGCCCTTTAAATTTCTTGTTGCTCTCAGAGTAGTAGAATTTTAGAGCTTTACCTCTTTTGAGGACATTATATATTTTCCTTTTATGATAATAAAATTCTAACTTTCCCAAAAAAAATCCTAAACCATAAAATAGCCTAAACCCCTAAACCCTAAACCTAAACTAAACCTAAATCCCAAACCTAAACCCTAAAGCCAACCCTAAACCATAAACTAACCTAAACCTAAAACCTAAACTAAAGCTTAAACTTAAACTAAATAAAAAATAAAATAAATAAAAACCATAAAATAAAATATAAAATAAAATCTAAAACCTAATAAAAGAAAATAAAATAAAGAAATACACTAAAATAAAATAAATAAGAACCTAAATAAACTAAAATAAAAACCTTAATAAAATAATACCTAAAATAAAATAAAATAAACCTATAAAATAAAATAAAATTGGACAGCAAAACCAAACTAAGACCCTAAAAAAATGCAAATTAAAAAAAAAAGTAACCCTACCTGAGCATTACCAACCCTAGGCCAACTTTAACCCTATACAAACCCAAAGTCCAGACCATGAGCCTAGGCCTAAGACCCTAGGCCCCATGCCTGGACCCTGAAACTCTATTAAAAAAGGGGCCCAGGCCCAACTAGGCCCTGGGCCTAGACCCCAGGCTAAAGACTCTGAGCCCAAGGCCTGAGCTAAGGCCCCAGGGCCCTAGGCCCTAAACCCTGGGAAGGCCTAAATAATAAATAATAAAGCCTAAGATAAACCTAGGCACAATAAATAAAATAAACTAAACTAAATAAAATAAATAAACCTAAACTTAATAATAAAATAAACCTAAAATATAAAAACTTAATTAGATAAAATTAAACCTAGGATAAAACCTAAGATAAAATAAAATAAAAACTAAAAACTTAAACCTAAAAATATAAAATAAATAAATAAACACATAAACTAAAAAAAAAAACCTAAACTAAAATAAAACTAAAATAAAATAAAATAACATAAACCTAAACCTAAACTAAAATATCTAAAATAAATAAATAAAACCTAAACATACCACAAAATAAACAAACCTAAATAAACTTAAGCTAAATAAAATAAAAAATAAACTAAAATAAACCTAGCTAAAAATAAAAAATAAACCTAGAACAAACCTAATAATATTCTAAAACCTAAACTAAAATCAAAATAAAATCTAAACTAATCCTAATAATAAAATATATATAAACAAACCAAAATAAAAAAACTAAAAATAAAAAACTACACTATAAATAAACCTAATCTAAAATAAACTAAACTAAATAAATAAACAAACTAAAATAAAATAAAAAATAAAAAAATAATTAAATTAAAATAAATAAAAAATAAACTAAAATAAACTAAACTGTCGGTTTGCTTGATTAAAGAAATAAGAGCCCCACCTGTTACATAACAAACCTGAACTTAAACCCCCCAAATCCAGGCAGCCACTTTAAGCCATGACCATGATCCTAGCCACGGATAACTTACCATGACTGAGCCTAACCATGATCCTAATCATAGGCTATGAGCCTTACTAAAGACCTACAAACCTAAACCCTAAACTCTGATCACTGAGCACCCAGACCCTAAACCTCTAAACTGACCATAATGCTACCACCCCAAACCACTAAACCCTGAGCCAAAACAACCCTAGGCCAGCCACTGAGCCCAACCCTAACCTGAACCACACTGACATGACCACAAAATAAACCACAGCCAACCAAACCCTAAACCAAACTAAACTAAAGTAACTAAATAAATTAAAATAAACCTAATCTTCAATAAATTCAAAACTTAAACAAAACTAAACTAAACTTAAAGTAACTAAATTAAAAAATAAACCTATAACCTACAAAACCTAATGCTAAGCCTAAACTTTAAGAATGGGCAGAACCTTACCGGAAGGAACATCACCGTCAACCAAGCTCAGTCTAGATATGGTGGTGGAGGTGAAGGTGGAGGCAGTTATCAAAGTGGTGGTGGGGGATCTAGAGGTGCTGGTGGATATGGTGGAGGTGGTCAAAGCAATGGTGGTTATGGAGGCGGGAAGAATCTGAGGTTATAGCTGGGGTGGAGGAGGATAGATCAGGGGATATGATGGTGGATCTACTTGAGAGGTTTGGGGGTTTGATAGAAACTGAAAGAATGATGAGTCTGCTTTACTTATGGAATATGTATAGTAGAGATGATTCTAGTTATTTAGGGCTTTTAATTTTCTATGTATGCTCATTTTCTATCTATGTTGTCACTTGCCTTAGAAAACTTGGTGGTTACTTGGTTGATGAAACCAAAGAAGAAATATTTAATCGTTAAAAAAAATTGAAAAACACTAAACCCTAAACTAAATCCTAAACCATAAACGTAAAACTTAAACCTTAAACCCTAAACCCATAACTACCCTAAACCCTAAACCTAAACCCTAAACCACTAAACCCCCACCCTAAACCCTAAACCACCCCAATCCTAATCAAATCCCAAACTAATCTAAATCCTAAACCCAAAATCCTAAAGCTAAACATAAACTAAAATAAATAAAAATAAAAATAAATAAAAAATAACTAAAATAAAAAATAAAATCAAATAAAATCTTAAACTAAAGAAACCTAAACTAAACCTAAAAGGAAAATAAATTAAAAAAAACTAAACTAAAATAAATAAATAAAACTAAATTAAAAAATAAACTTAAACCTAAACCTAAACCTAAAAATAACTAGAATAGAAACCTAAACTAAAATAAATCTTAAAATAAATACTAAACTAAATAAAATAAAATTAAATGTAAATAAATAATAATAAAATAAATTAAAAAAGAAATTTAAAATAAAAAATAAACTAAATAAACCTAAACCTACTAGTTCACTTAATATTATAAAAATAAAAAAATATAAAAAAGTAAAAATAAAAGTAAAAAAAACCCATAATAAACCTTAAAACTAACCATAAACGCTAAACCCTAAACCCTAAACCCTAAACACTAAACAATCCTCTGACAAACTAACTACCTAAACCCTAACAAAACCCTAAACTACCCTACCCTAAACCCCCAAAAAACTTACTTAAAATAAATAAAATAAAATAAATAAAATAAATAAAATAAATAAATAAAGCTCAAATAAAATAAAATAATAAAATAAAATAAAAAACCTAAACTAAAACCTAATAAACTTAAACCTAAACTTAAATTTAAAAAATAAAATAAAATAAAATAAAACTAACTAAAATATATAAATAAAAAACCTAAACTAAATTAAAAAAAAAAAAACTAAAACCTAAATAAAATAAAAAGTAAAGGTAAAATAAAATAAAATGAATAAAATAAAATAAAATCTAAAATAAACCTAAACCTAAAAAAATAAAACTAAAATAAAATCTAAAATAAATAAATAAATAAAACTAAACCATAAACTAAAAAAAACTAAACCTAAAATAAACAAAATAAAATAAACTAAAACCTTAACCTACACCAAAAATAAACTCAACCTAAACCCTAAACAAAATAAAATAAAATAAACTAAAATAAATAAAACCTAAACTTTGAAATTAAATCTAATAAACCTAAATAAACCTAAAACTTAAACATAAAAAAAAAAAAAAAAAATGTTAAAAAAATAAAAAACCTAAACCTAAAAATAAAATAAATATTAAACTAAGCTAAGAAATAAACATAAACTTAAACCTAAACCTACAAAATAAACTAAAATAAAAACTTAAACTAAAATAAATAAGCTAAACTAAATAAAAATAAAAAATAAACCAAAATAAAATAAAAATAAAATAAAATAAATAAAAAATAAAGTAAGTAAACCTAAACCTACCTATTTACTTAATTTTAAAAAAAACCCCTAAACCTAAAATAAACCCTAAACCCTAAATCTTTAACCCTAAACCATAAATTGAACCTAAACCTTAAACCCTTTACCCCCTACAACCCTAAACCCTACAACCCTGAATCGAAAACCCTAAACCCTAAACCCTCAAAACCCTAAAGTATAAACACTAATCCCTAAACCTTAAAACCATACACCCTAACTATAAACCCTAAACCCTAAACCTTAACCTTATTTTATCCTAAGTTCTGTTTTTGACCTCTACTTTACTTTTGGGTTGGCTTTTGTTGTTAGCCAAGGTTGTTGGTTTTTTTTTGGCTTTATTTGTATCATCTCTCCGCCTTGTCAGAAACATGGTCGAGATGTCTTCTTCCCGCTTTATTATGTTTTCTACACTACTTGGTTTGTTGGCCTCCTCTTGAACTTGAATTACTTTAATCAATTTCATGGTTGGATGGGTGGCCTTCCTAGTGGGAACTGCTATTGTTGCCGCCTTATTTGAGAATTTCCTGGCTTCTTTTTTAGGGGCTGTCTCCTGATTCCTTATTGTTTGTTGCTATATCCTTCTTTTTCCTTAGTTTTATGTTTGTTTAATCTCCTAGGATTAGCCTCTACTAGGTGCATTATTTGTAGCACCTTTTATGTGTTATTATGCTTCCTGTTGGGTTAGTCTTTATTGTTTGGGAAGTTTTGTTTTTTGGCTGGCCATGGCTAGTTGTTGTTGTTGTTGCCTTTCTATGGTGGCTCTCTGGTGTGGTGCTTTATTGGTTTTCACTTTTCTCCCTTAGTCCTGGGATGCTACCTTGTTGGTTACTTATGATGGACTTCTAGTGGTTTCCTTATGGTTGTTTTACTTAATCGGTCCTGGTTGGGATGACTTTAGTAGTCCCGGAATTTTTTTGATTTTCTTCTGCTCCTTCCTTCTGGACAATTTGTTGAGCCTTTTGTTGTGCAAACCTTTATTGATCCTATTAGATTGGACTTTTTGATTTCTAGTGGTTGATGGCTACCTTTGGCCCCCTTTTGTGTGGATATTTTATCAACTGGTGATTTTCACTAGTCGCAGTGTTTCCATTATGTTTTTTCATTTCGAAGTTATTTAGTCATTTGTTGCTCACCTTGGTTTGGCTTGGTGACTACTACTTGTTGGGACTTTGTATTGAGGGCTCCTATCTTGGTTTTGTTGGTTGTTTCCCTATTAATTGTCATGGGTCTATTGCTTGCTCATGGTTGGTTATAGTTTTCCCTAGTTTAGAGCTTGGATCTGTATTTGGATAATGGCTATCAGGTTCCTCGACTTTGTTCTAGCTCTCTCTGTTATTGCAGATTGATTAGTCTATTGTATTTTTCTTTATTGGTTTGGCTTTGCTAGTCTGCCAGTTGCTCTTGTCTTAATGGTGTAGTATTTGAACTCTACTGATCAATTTTAGATGTTTGTTTATCGTGTATGTTATGATGGCTTTGATGTTACTCACCTTTTCTCTTTGGTTAGTAGCATTACATATGATTGTAACCCTTCTTATGAAGTTTGATGCTAACATGTATTATTGACCCTTGAGATGATCCTAATTGAGCTGTGAGCCATCTCTTTCTCAACTCCCTCCTCTCTCTTTATCCTTATCCTTTTTAGCTATGACTTTTGCCTTTTATTTGCAAGTTGGAACTGTATAGAGGGAATGGTTGTTATTCAACTAAGTGTTGTTGTTGTGGATCTTGCTTACCTTGGTTTCTCAAAGGAATCATGAACTACTGACCCATCCTTTTACTATTTTCAGGATTTTTTTAGTCCTACTATGTCTTTTCTCTTGTGCTTTTTAGCTATTGTATTTGATCTTTTGTTTTCTTTTCTTTTCCTAATGTACTTAGATGGGCATTTAGCTCTTTAGGTTTCTTGTTGCTCTAAGAGCAGTAGAATTTTAGAGCTTTACCCCTTTTAAGGACATTGTATATTTTCCTTTTATGGTAATAAAATTCTAACTTCCCCACCCCTCGCAAAAAAACCCTAAACCCTAAACCTAAACACTAAACCCAAAACCCTAAAAAAAAAAGCTATAAACCTAAACCTAAACTAAATAAAAATAAAATAAAATAAATAAAAATCCTAAATGAAAATAAAATAAAAAAAATAAAATGAAAAAACAAAACTAACCTAAACCTAAACATAAGCCTAAAAGATAAAAAAATAAAAATAAAAAAAAACTAAAATAAAATAAATAAAACCTAAACTAAACTAAAAATAAAAACCAAAAAAACTAAACCTAAAATAAAAATAAAATAAATCAAAATTAAAATAAAATAAAAATGAAATAACATCCTAAACCTAAAAAAATCCTAAAATAAAACCTAAAAATAAATAAAAATAAAACCTAAACCCTAAACTAAAAAAAAAAAGAAACCCTAAACCTAAAATAAAAATAAAATAAACCTAAACCTAAACTAAAAGAAATCAAACTAAAATAAATAAAACCTAAAGCTAAACCTAAAATAAATTAAACATAAACGAAAACCTAAACTAAATAAAATAACCTAAACTAGAAATAAACCTAAACCTAAACTAAAAAATAAAACCTAAAAATAAACCTAAAACATAAACCTAAAAAAATAAAATAAAAACCTAAAAAAAAATAAACATTACTCTTAAAAGCAAAATTCAAATAAAACTAAACAAAAAAATAAACCTAAACCTAAAAGGTAAACTAAAATAAAAAACCTAAACTAACATAAATAAACCTAAAATAAATAAACTAAACTAAATAAAAATAAAATACCTAAATAAAATAAAAGAAAATAAACTAAAATTAATAATAAATAAACTAAATGAACTAAATAAATCTAATCCTACCTATTTAGATAATTTAAAAAAAATAAAAAAAGTTCGAACACTAATCCTAAACCAACTAGGCAACCTAAACCCACCCTAGGCTAATCCTAAATCTGGCTCTAAACCCCACTAACCCTCTGAACCCTAACCCAACCTGACCTTAAACCCAGGCCTAAACCTCTGACTAAACCCACACAAACCCTAAACCCTAAACCTAAACCACAAACCTAAAGCCTCCTAAACCTAAACCTGCCCTATACCCTATACCCTAAACCCTAAAAACCTAAACCTAAATTAAATACAACATAAAAATAAAAGAAATAAAAAATTATTTAAACTAAATAAAATAAAATAAAATAAAAACCTAAACTAAAACCTAATAAACCTTAAAATAAAATAAAATAAACTAAAATAAAATATAAAAAACCTAAACTAAACTAAAAAATAAAATAAACCTAAGAATAAAAAAACTTAAATAAAATTAAAACTAAACATAAAATAACAATAAAATAAACCTAAAATAAAACAAAATTAAAACTAAATTAAAACTAAAACCAAAAAAATAATCCTTAAAACCAAACTAAAAAAAATAAAACCTAAACCCAAACTAAAAAAACCTAAACCTATAATAAAATAAAATAAACAAAATAAAATAAACCTAAACTAAATAAAATAAACTAAACTAAACTAAATAAAATAAACCTAAACCTAAAATAAAAAAACCAAAATAAACTAAATAAAATAAATAAAAAAACAATAAACTAAAAATAAATAAACCAAAACCAAAAATAAAACCTAAAAAATAATAAAATAAAACCTAAACCTAAACTAAATAAAAAAACTAAACCTAAAAATAAAAATAAAAATAAACTTGAACTAAAAATAAACCTAAACCTAAACTAAACCCTAAAAATAAACAAAATAAAAACCTTAACCTATAAATAAACCTAAACCCTAAACAAAACTAAATATAAAGAAACCTAAATAATAATAAAAAATAAAATAAATAAATAACCTAAATTTAAAATAAAAACTATAAACATAAACCTAAACCCTAAGAATGGGCAAATCCTTGATGGTGAACATCACCACCAACTGTGCTTTGGATCTACTGGAGGCTAAGGTGAGGCGACATTATTGTGGGTGGTGGGGATTTTGATGTGGTGGAAATGGATGTGGTGGAAGGACTAGTGGTGGTTATGGAGCTAGGAGTAGCGATAGAGGTTAAAGCTGTGGTGGTGGTGGAGGGAGAGATTGAGGATATGATCGTGGATCCTTCTACTCGAGAGGTCGAGATGGTTCTAATGGGAACTAGAGAAATTGAAGAATGATCGATCCTATCACGATATGGAAGGATCAGAGTAGAGATGGTTCAAGTTATCTGGATCTTGATTTTCTATGCATGCTCATTTTTTATCTATGTCATCGCTTGTGTCTTAGAAAACTTAGTGTGTTACTTGGTTGATGAAATTCAAATGAAGTAATGCTAAATGAATTTTCTTTCTGTTAATAAAAAAACCAAAACTCTAAACTAAAACCTAAACCCTAAACCAAAAACCTAAACCTTAAACCCTAAACCATAAAAACCCTAAACCCCTAAATCCCTAAACCATAAACCCCAAACCCTAAACCCTAAACCCTAAAATCCTAAACCCTAAAACCTAACCCTAAACCCTAAACCCTAAATCTTAAAACCTAACCCTATCCCTAAACCCTAACCCTAACCTTAAATCATAAACCCAAAACCCAAAACCCTAACCCTAAAACCCTAAACTAACCCTAAAAATTAAACCCTAAACCCTAAAAACCCTAAACCCTAAACCCTAACCCTAAACCCTAAACCCTAAACCCTACACCATATACCCTAAACCCTAAAAACCTAAACATAAACTAAATAAACCTAAAATAAAATAAATAATAAAAATTTATAAACTAAATAAAATAAAATAAAATAAAAACCTAAACTAAAACCTGTTTAAACCTAAAAATAAAATAAACTAAAATAAAATATAAAACCTAAACTAAACTAAAAATAAAATAAACCTAAGAATAAAAAACTTAAATAAAATAAAACTAACATAAAATAAAATAAAAACCTAAAATAAATAAAATAAAATAAAACTAAATTAAAACCAAAATAAAAAAATAAACCTAAAATAAATCATAAACTAAATAAAAATAAAACCTAAACCCTAAACTAAAAAAAGAACCTAAACCTATAATAAAAATAAAATAAATAAAATATAATAAACCTAAACCTAAACTAAAATAAACTAAACTAAACTAAATAAAACCTAAACCTAAACCTAAAATAAACTAAACCTAAACCTAAGCATAAACTAAATAAAAGAAAATAAACTAAAAATAAACCTAAACCAAAACTAAACATTAAAACTCTAAAATAAACCTAAAATAAAAACCTAAAACCTAAACCTAAACCTAATAAATAAAACCTAAACCTAAAAAATAAAATAAAAATAAACTTGAACTAAAAATAAACCTAAACCTAAACCTAAAAAATAAACTAAAATAAAAAATTTTAACTAATATAAATAAACTTAAAATAAATAAACTAAACTAAATATAAAAATAAAAATTAAACCTAAATAATAATAAAAAATAAAATAAACTAAATAAACCTAAACCTACTAGTTTAGTTTATTTAAAAAAATCTATAAACCCTGAACCCTAAACCCTAAAAAACCCTAAACTCTAAACCCTAAACCCTAAAAGCATAAACTGTAAAACCCTAAATCTTATACCCTATCCCCTAACCCTAAACCTAAACCCTAAACTCCAAACCCTAAACCTAAACCTAACTAAATAAATTAAAAAATAAACCTAAACCCTAAAACCAAATAAACTTATACATAAACCTAAACCCTAAGAATGGGCAAAACCTTGATGGCAGGAACATCACCGCCAACCGTGCTTTGGATCTGGAGGAGAATGAGGCTGAATCATATTGCAGGGTGGTGGGGATCTGAGGTACCGGTGGAAATGGAGGTGGTCGACTAGGGTGGTTATGGAGGCTAGTAGAATAGAGGTTAAAGCCATGGTGGTGTGGGAGGGAGATTAGGGATATGATGGTGGATCCTACTTGAGAGAGGTTGGGGTTTCTAATGGGAACTAGAGAAACCCAAGAACCATCGATCATCACATATGGAATGTATCTTTATAGAGATGGTTCAAGTTATCTAGGATCTTGATTTGCTCTATGCATGCTCATTTTTTTATCTATGTCATCGCTGTCTTAGAAAACTTAGTGTTACTTGGTTGATGAAATCCAAATGAAGAAATGCTAAATCTGTATTTGCTTTCTAATAACAAAAAAACCAAAAGCCCTAAACTAAACTTGAACCCTAAACCTAAAACTTGAACCTTAAACCCTAAACTAAAACCTAAACCCTAAACCATAAAAACCCTAAACCCCTAAATCCCTACTAAACCCAAACCTAAACAAAAAAATAAAACCCTAAACCCTAAACTCTAAACCAAAACCTAAACTCAAACTCAACTTAAACCTAAACTCTAAACCCTAAACTCTAAAACCTAAACCTAAAACCCTAAACTAAACCTAAACCTAAACTAAAACCTAAACCTAAACCCTGAGAACTAAACCTTAAACCTCAACCCTAAAATCTAAACCTAAAGTCTAAAACCTAACTATAAACCTAAACACCTACAACCCTAAACCTAATCCCTACAACCTACAACCCTAAACCTAAAACCTAAACCAGAATAAACCTAAACCATAAAACCTAAATCAAGTCTAAACCCTAAACCCTAAACCTAAACCCTAACTAAACTTAAACCCCAAAACCTTAAACCCTAAAACCTAAACCCTAAAACTAAGCTAAAACTAAAAATTTAAAACTTAAAATAAATAAATAACCTAAAATAAAATAAATAAAAATAAAATAAAATAAAACCTAAATTTAAAAATATAATAAAATAAACTAATAAAAATAAACTAAAATGAAATAAATAAAAACTAAATTAAATTAAAAAATAAAATAAACCTAAATATAAAAACCCTAAATAAAATAAAAACTAAGCATAAAATAAAAATAAAATAAACCTAAAATAAAATAAAATTAAAACCTTACACTCTAAACCTTAAACCCTAAACCTTAAATCCTAAACCTTAAATCCTAAACTCAAAGCCTTAAACCATAAACCTAAAACCCTGAACCCTAAACCCTAAACCTAAACATTAAACCTTAAACCCTAAGCCCTAAAACCCTAAACCTAAACCCAAAACTCTAAACCCTAAACTCTAAATCTTAAACTAACCCTAAACACTAAACCCTAAACCCAAATCCCAAAACACTAACCCTAAACCCTAAACCTTAAAAAGCTTAAAACCTAAACCTAAACTAAATAAATCTTAAAAATAAAATAAATAAAAAAACCTAAACTTAAATAAAATAGAAAAAATAAAATAAAATAATCTTAAACTAAAACTTAAATGTAAACTTAAAAATAATATAAAATATACTAATAAAAATGAACTAAAATAAAATAAATAATAAACTAAACTAAAAAAATAAAACAAACTTAAGAATAAAAAAAACTAAATAAAATAAAAACTGGACGTAAAATAAAAATAAAATAAACCTAAAAGAAAATAAAATAAAACCTTAAACCTTAAACCTTAAACCATAAACCTTAAATCCTAAACCTTAAACAATAAACTCTAAGCCCTAAACCCTAAACCTACAACCCTAAACCCTAAACCCTAAACTAAAACCCTATTCCCCAAACCCTAAAAAACCCTAAACCTTAAACCCTAAACCCTAAAATCCTAAACTCGAAAGCCTAAACCCTAAACCCTAAGCCATAAACCCTAAATCCAAACTAATCCTAAACACCCCTACAACCCTAAACCCTAAATACTATGACCCTAAATCATAAACTTAATAAACTCCTAAACCTAAATCTAAACCTAAATTAAACTAAATCATAACCTAAATCCTAACTTAAAACCCTAAATAAACTCCTAAACCCTAAACCCTAATCCTAAACTTAAACCTAAACTAAACTAACCCTAAATCTTAAAACTTAAACTTAAACCTTAAACTCTAAATCTTAAACTAAACCTAAACTTAAACCTAACTTAACTAACCCTAAACCTAAACTCTAAAAACTTAAACCTAAACTAAACCTAAACTCTAAACTAAACTAAACCTAAAACTTAACTTAAACCTAAAACTTAAAACCTAAACTTAAACTTAAATCCTAAACCCTAAACATACCTAAACCTAAAACCCTAAACCCTAAAAACACTAATGCCTAAAGTCTAAACCTAAACCTTAAATCCTCAAACCCTAAACTAACCCTAAATCTTAAGTTAACCTAAACTCTAAACGCTAACCCCTAAACCCTAAACCCTAACCCTAAACCCTAAACCAAAAAATCATAAACTTTATACCCTAAACCCCAAACCCCTAAACCCTAAAAACCTAAAAACCTAAACTTAAACTAAATAAAACCTAAAAATAAAATAAACAAAAAAACCTAAACCTAAATAAAATAAAAAAATAAAAAATAAAACCTAAATTAAAATGAAAACCTAAACTTAAAAGAAAATAAAATAAACTAAAATAAATTAAATAAAACCTAAACTAAACTAAAAAATAAAATAAACCTAAGAATAAAAAACCTAAATAAAATAAAAATTAACCTTAAAATAAAAATAAAATAAACCTAAAATAAAAAATATAAACCCTAAATATAAACCTAAACCTAAAAAATAAACCTTAAAAAAATAAACACTAAATAAAAACCTAATCCTAAAAAATAAACCTAAAAATAAAACCTAAAAATAAAATAAAAAAAAATCCTAAACCCTAAACTAAAAAAAAGCTAAACCTAAATTAAAAATAAAATAAACATAAAGCTAAACTAAAATAAACTAAACTAAATAAATAAAACCTGAATCTAAATGTAAAATAAACTAAACATAAACCCTAAACTAAATAAAATAAAAGAAATTAAAAATAAACCTAAACCTACACTAAAAAATAAATGTAAAAATAAACCTAAAATCAAAACATAAAACCTAAACCTAAGAAAATAAAATCAAAACCTAAACCTAAACCTAAAAATAAAAAATAAAACCTAAACCTAAATAGTAAAATAAAAATAAAACTAAACTAAAAAATAAACAAAAACCTAAACCTAAACCAACAAAATAACTTAAATGAAAAAAATTACACCGAAACCATAAATCCTAAACCTTAAACTAAAATTGGAACCCTAAATCTAGAACCAAAACCATAAACCCTAAACCAAAAATAATTAAAATCCTAAATCCTAAACCCTAAACCCTAAACCCTAAAAACCAAAACCATAAACCCAAAACCTTAAAACCTAAACCCTAAAACCTAAACCATGAACCCAAAAATAATAAAATAAAAAACCCTAAACCCTAAACCCTAAAAAGCTAAAAAGATAAACTTAAACTAAATAAAATATAAAAATAAAAAATATATATATATAAAACTAAACCAAAATAAAATAAAAAAATAAAATTAAATAATAACATAAACTAAAATCTAAGCCTAAACCTAAACCTAAGAAAAAATAAAATAAAAATAAAACTAAATTAAAATAAAATAAATAAAAACCTAAATTAAACTAAAAAAAAATTAAATTAAAACTAAACCTAAAATAAAAATAAAATAAAGCTAAAATAAAATAAAGCTAAAATAAAATAAAATAAAAACAAAATAAAAACCTAAAATTAATAATAAAACCTATAAGTAAATAAAATATAAAACCTAAACCCTAAACTAAAAAACCTAAACATAAAATAAAAATAAAATAAACCTAAACCTACACTAAAATAAACTATACTAAAATAATAAAACCTAAACCTAAATGTAAACAAAAACTATATTAAATAAATAATAAAAAATTGAAACCTAAACTAAAAAATAAAACCTAAAAATAAACATAAAATAAAATCCCAAAACCTACACCTAAAAAATAAAATAAAAATCTAAACCTAAAAAAATAAAATAAAAACCTAAACCTAAACCTAAAAAAAAAAAAAGAAAACCCAAACCTAAAAAATAAACTAAAAGTAGAAACTAAACTAAAACCTAAACCTAAACCTAATCCTAAACCTAAAAACTAAACTAAAATAAAAAACCTAAACTAAAATAAATAAATCTTAAATAAATAAACTAAACTAAATAAAAATAAAAATAAACCTAAATCAATATAGAAAATAAAATAAACTAAAATAAATAAAAAATAAACTAAATAAACCTAAACCTACTAGTTTACTTAATTAAAGAAAAATTAGAAAATTAAGAAATTAAAAAATTAAAAAACCCTAACCCAAAACCTTAAACTCTAAACCCTAAACCTACAAACCCTAAACCCTAAATCATAAACCTTAAACTTTAAACACTAAACACTAAACCCTAATCCCTAAAACCCTATATAAAACCCAAAACTAAACCTAAAACCCTAAAACCTAAAACCTAAACCCTAAACTAACTCTAAACTAAAAAACCAACTAACTAAACTCTAACCTAAACTAACTTAAACCTTAAACTTAAACCCTAAACCCCTAAACTTAAACCCTAAAACTATAAACCTAAACCTAAAATATAAATAAACTACTAAACTTAAACCTAAACCCTAAAACACTAAACCTAAATTTAAACTCTAAACCCTAAACCCTAAACCCTAAACCCTAAACTAACCCTAAACCCTAAGTTAACCCTAAACCCTAAACCCTAAACTAACCATAAACCCTATACCCAAAACCCTAAAGCCTAAAAAATAAACTAAACCTAAACTAAAAAATAAAATAAATAAATAAAATAAAATAAATTAAAAATAAATAAATAAATAAACTAAAAAATAAACTAAATTAAATGCAAAAATAAACCTAAATAAATTAAACCAAACTAAAACTTAAACTAAACTAAATAAACTAAATAAATAAAACCTAAACAAAACTAAAATAAATAAACAAAATAAATAAACTAAAAAACCTAAAAACCTAAACCTAAACTAAAAAAATAATTAAAACCTAAACCTAAATAAAATAAATAAACTAAACTGAATGAACAATATAATCATAAACCTAAACTAAACCTAAACCTAAAAAAATAAAATAAACTAAAACCTAAACCTAAACTTAAACTAATAATAAATAAATAAAAATAAAATAAAAAATTAAATAAAGATAAATAAACATAAACTCAAATAAATCTAAAAATAAACTCAAATAAACTAAACTAAAAATATAAAATAAAAATTAAACTAAAATAAACCTAAACCTAAAATTAAATAAAATAAAAAATAAAGATAAATAAACCTAAAATAAACTAAAAAACTAAAATAAACCTAAACTAAACTAAAATAAATAAATAAAAATAAACTAAACCTAAACCTAAACTAAAATAAAACAAACCTAAACTAAACTTAAAAATAAACTAAACAAATAAAATAACCTAAAATAAACGAAAATAAATAAACTAAAAGTAAACATAAAATAAATAATAAATAAAAATAAATAAAAAATAAACTAAACTAAACTAAACTAAACTAAACTAAACTAAACTAAATAAACTAAATAATAAACTAAATAAAACCTAAACCTAAACTAAAGTAAATCAACCTAAACCTTAACCCAAACCAAACCCACTAAACTCAAACCCAAAAACTAAACCCCTCCTCCTCCCGCCCCGAGGGCTCTCTTCTCTCTAGCAATTTTTATTTCCTCTTGGTCCTCAACTAGGGATCTCTATTGGCTTTGGTTCATCCATTCCAAAGGTTGATTGACTCACATGTAATGCTCTTCTTAATCTTCCGTGGTGACTTTATTTCCTATGGCTCCACCTCAAATTTTGATGCTTCTAAAGGCATTTGACATTTCAGAGGTTGGCGGCCCTAATGCTACAAACTCGATAAAATCATTTAACAATGTGTTCTCTGGTAAGGCTTCTTCATCTATTACATTGGTTAATCTCATCTTGACTTCTTTTCATGGATTGCCAGCCATAATGTGCTCTAATATGGATGTTGAAATGTTGGCGAAACCATTTGAATTCTCTCTCATTGGAAAATTTTCTTCGCATCGCTTGAATTTGGATAAGATCAACACCATTTTTCATAATCTTAAGCATACATGTGTTTTCTCGATTAGTCTTATTGACCCCTACATATTCTGATTCAACTTTCTAATGATTTGATTATTCTCAAGTTTTATGCATCATTTTACTTCATTTTTAATTGTCAAATGCGCATCAAGTGGTCACCCCTTTTGACATTAAGGAGGAATCTCTTATTGACCCTGTGGTTATCTCTTTCTAATATGCACATTCATGTTGTTACACATCATGTGCTTTTTGCTGTTGGGGCTTTTTGGTCGGCCTTTGCAACTCAACCAAGTGACCGCTGAGTGATCTCGCCCTTATGTGGCTCGGATCCTAGTGGAATTAGACATAACTAAAAAATACCCTAAGAAAGTTTGGATTGGATCTAAAAAATATGAGTATTCACAAAAGTTTGAATTAGAGAATCTTCTAGTTTTTTATTCTCATTGTAAAATTCATGGTCATAATAACTCAGATTGCTTTATTCTCCATCCTCATTTGAAAAATTGAAATCCTCCCAAGGAAAATATGGTTCCTAGTAATAAGCTGATCCCCACATATGTTCAAAAATTAGCCTCAGATCTTAAGAATGGTATGGAAGCTGCTATTGAGGTTGATTCCTTGAATATTGGGATTATCCCTAATGAACCTGTTTTGGATCCTACAGTCGCTAGGGCTTCGACTGATTTTTAGAATGGGAAGGAAGAACTACCTCTTACCTCTTCTTTAAAATTGAATATTTATAATACAGAGAATAATAATTTTTTTGAGTTATTGGATGATGATTCTATTTCCTCTGATTCTATCCCTGCTTCTATGCAGGCTTTGATCAACGAAAATAAAAATTCTAATGAGGATTTAAATGATGTCGATCAGGCTGAAAATGTTCTTGGTCCTGATTTAACTGGTTGTTCTTTAAATGGTTCTAAGTTGTCACCATCTCTCATTTTTAATCTTGATATTCATGTTAATCCTACTTTTCAACTTAATTTGGATTTGGAAGAGGGTGAAGCTCCCTCTAAACACTTAGAGAACTCTCTTAAATTGGTGACCAATGTTACTAAATCTTACTTGTATGATGATTCTAGGGAAAAAGGAAATCATTTTCAAACTTATCATGCTAAAAAGAAAAAAGTGTTAAAATTACCCTCCCAAACTATCCAAAATATTATATCTACTACCGGCTCTCACTCATCTATCAATTAACCTTTGCTTACCCCTTTTTCATTATGTTTAATTTTTTGTTTGGAATGTTAGAGGATTGGTACCCTCTATTTATAATCATATTAGAAATCTTTGTCACATTCATAATATTTCTTTACTCATTATTTTGGAACCTTTCATTCATTAAAATTATGTTTTAGAATGATCGGCTTTAATAAATTTTACCTTAATGTTAGTAATATGATCTCGTGTTTTTGGAATAATTTCATTGAGGTTTCTAGTATTGATGATTTTCAATAAGTTGTCAATGCTCTAATCTCTTATAGTGACTATTGTGTTTTAGGCTCGTTTGTTTATGCTTCCTGCTATAGATCTGGTCATAATCTCCTTTGGGATAATTTGAGGAACTTTGCTACCTCAGTCAACAAACCTTGGTTTGTGGGGAGTGATTTCAACACTATTTTATTTTCTTTTAAACAGAGTGGTGGTTGCTCTCCCAATATTCATTCCATGGAAGAATTTTCCAATATGATCCTTGATTGTAGTTTGATTGATATTGGCTTTAAGGACTCTAACTACACTTCACAAAACTCTAGATTTTGCAAAAGTTGGATAGGATTCTTTTTAATACTCATTGGATTACCCAATGGCCAACTACTTCTATTGATGACTAAAGTAGAACCTTGTCTAATCATGCTCCTCTTCTGGTTTCTATTAAAAATAATTCTAATAGATTAAAAAACTCCTCTCCTTTTAGATTTCAGAACATGTGGATTGAGCTTATTAATTTCTTTGATGTTGTAGCTAAGAATTGGAAAGCCCCTTTACATCATGATAATTCAATTACGGGGCGAATATACTATGGTTTAAACTTAAAAGACTTAAACAAAATTTGGGTTGGTGGAACAAGCATTATTTTAAAAACCTTTTTTGCTAATATTAAAGACATGGAAAATTTTTTATGAGTGACCTAAGTGTCTATTATGTGACCCTTCAAAGCTTTCTAATTTGACTAGCGAAAGATAAAGCCAATTTCCAAACATGGAAGAGACTTACCAAAAGCTACTAGTAAACATATTACAGGATGATGATAGAATACGATATTTCCATGCTTTGGTTAACAAAATAAGAGTTTTCAATAATATTCTAAAATTATAAATGACAATGGAGATTGGATTTTGGAGAATAATGAGATTAAGGATTTGTAATTACTTTAGAAATATGCTTAATAAGAATTTCTCTTATGAAGCTATTTCTAATTCTCAACTAATTCCTTCTATTATAAATAAAGATAATGATTTGCTTACCTTGGTGCCTAATGAAGGAAATTCTTAAAGTTCTTAATAGCATGAACAATTATTCTATTCGGTCGAGGGTTTCACTACTCAATTTTTCAAAATGTTGGTTTATCATTAAAAATGATTTGATTGAGGCTATGATTAATTTTTTAATGGTAGTCCTTTTCCCATATTTTCTTGTACTTCTATCATTCTCATTCCAAAGAAAGATAAGCATTATTGGTGTGATTTTAGACCTATTAGTCTTTTTACTTCAATAAGTCGATATCCAAAATCCTTACCAACAAACTTAATCCTTTACTTAATAGACTTATCTCTCAACCAAACTAGTTTTGTAGGAAGATCTATTTCTGATAATATTTTACTTGCCCAAGAATTAATTCATGGTCTTGATGCCAAGACTAGAGGTGGCCACATTCTTTTCAAACTTAATATTACCAAAGCCTTTGATAATATCTCTTGGGATTTCATTTACCATATTTTAGATTTATTTGGGTTTTCTAAAAAATTTATTTTTATCATCAAAAATTATATCAATAATGCCTGGTTTTTTATTTTATTTTATGAGGAAGCTTTGTGCTTGTTTCCTTCTTCTCATGGCTTAAGATAAAGGGATCCCTTATCACTAGCTTTATTTATTATTACTATTGAGTACTTATCTAGGAGCATTAATGACTTATTCTTAAATAATCCTACTACTACTCTAACTCTTGGTGGTCTCCTATTTCCCATCTAATTTTTTTGTTGATGATTTCATCATTTTCTACAATGCTTCCATTCATCATCAAGCAACTTAAGAATTTTTAAATAAATTTGATAGAGAAAGTGGCCTTCGATCAATGATAACAAAACTATTTTATCACGTCCTCTAGAATCTCAAATAATAAAATCAATAAAATCCTTCATATCACAAATTTTAAACATCAACACTTACCTCTTAAGTACTTGGGTGCTCCGCTCTTTAAAAGCCCAAAATGTTCCCATCTCTTTGATGAGAAAATTAAATAAATTTCAAATAAAACATATATGTGGGCTTCCATTTACTACTCTTTGGTGGTAGGCTCACTATCCTTAAAAGCACTCGCAACTCTAAGCATCTTTATTTGATTCAAACCATTATTCCCACTAATGCTACTCTTATCAGAATTGATCGTTTGCTTAACAAATTTTTTGGGGCTCTAATAATTCTATCAAAAGAATGCATTAGACATTTTGGCATAAATTTTATGGTTCTTTGGGTGAAGGTGCTCTTGGTTGCAAACTTATCCTTGAAGCTATCACTACTTTTTCTCATCTCATGAAACTTTAGAAAGAATGATAGCTTTGGGCTAATTTTATGATGAAAATTTTTTTGTCAAGGTAAAAAACCCTCTTAACTATGCTTATAAAGTTAGTGACTCTGGTTTGGAAAAGGCTTTGTTCCATTAAATGGGTTGCTAAATCATTAATTTCTTTGGGTATCCGATGGACTTCTTTCTTTTGGCAAGATAATTAGATTGGCAATGGTTCAATTGACATCCAATTATGTACCCACTCTAGCTATCAAAGTTAATTCTATTTGGCTTAATAATAATTGGAATGAAAATAAACTTGATAACTATATCCTAACTTCTCTTTTGACAACTTTAAAAATATTCTTACTAGCAACCTAATCAAATTCTTTTAAACTTTCTCATAATGGTGATTTTGTTCTTAAAAGGTTTGGAACTTTATTAGAGATAAACAACAACCTTCTAATGTTTTATTAAACTTTGGAACAATATCATTCCCATTTCTTATTCAATTTTAGCTTGGATGATTTTGAATAACTATATTCTTGTGGACTCTTTGCTCGGACTAAAGGGTTTTGTTTACCTTCAAAGTGCTATTTATACTTTCATTTCATGAAAATGTAAATCATGTCTTTGTCAATGGTGCTAATGCTTCTAAATTATGGTTTTGGTATGATGATTTTTTTTAATACCAATTATTTTCATGGCTCTCTTTCTTTATCGCAACTTGTTGAAGCCAGTTTAAAAAACACTATGAAAGGTCATATAAAGTTTTAATTTTTTACCCTTATCTAGTTCATGGATGGATAGAAATGATGATAAATATTATGGTATTCCTATGAAC
Organism: Cymbidium sinense; assembly: GCA_021442155.1. Taxonomy (NCBI): domain Eukaryota; kingdom Viridiplantae; phylum Streptophyta; class Magnoliopsida; order Asparagales; family Orchidaceae; genus Cymbidium; species Cymbidium sinense. The sequence continues at coordinate 14,205,094 of CM038229.1, read as the reverse complement.
TATAAAAGGATATTAGCTAGAATTGAAGAAAAAATTCATGCCCTTTTTAATGCCAATCTTATTAGTAACATTCATTTTAGGGGTTATAAATTTGAGTCTAAAAAATTGGGTATCATTCTGCATGATCTTGACCCTCAGAAAGGTGCTAGAATTATCTATTGGATCAAACCTAAAGACAATGTGATTAAAGTTATCGATGGTTCTGGTTCCAATAAATATGGTTGTGGTGGTATCCTTAGGGATTCTAAAGGTACTATCATTTGTGCTTTTGCCTACCCTCTCAAGGCCTATGTATGTTCTTTATTGAGCTTATGGTTGTTTATAAAGCAATTGATATTTATTTGAATAGAGGTTTCTCAACATAATTGAACTTGATGCTCTCTTTCTTTTTGATTTCCTTAATTCCAATCGAAATGGGAATGCTGAATTATTTTATCTTCTTAATCATACTAAAGTTTTGCTTTCTCAAGTTTCTTTTAAATTTTTCACATCCCATGAAGGTAATGCTTGTGATGATTATTTAGCTAATTTAGGTGTCAACTTGTTGAGTTCACTTTATTTGACAACCAAAATTTGCCTAAATTATTAAGAGGTTTGGTTAATATGGATAATACTAGATTGCCTTATCTCAGATTATAATTTCTTTGATTGGTTTTATCCTTTTTTGATGATCTTTTGTTTTTATTTTGGCATTGTTAAACCCTCTTTCGGTTGTGGTCAACTTGTAATTTTTCCTCTTTGTGGTTTTGTTTTTCAATTTTTTTTTTGTTCTAGCCTAGTTTTTGCTCCCATATGGTTTTGTCGTTATTTTTGTTTTGGTTTTGAGCTTGGTTGTTGGTAACTTGCTTTTATCAAAATTTTCCTTAGCTATTTCCTATTTCCTTCTTCTGCTTGGTTTCTGAATTTCCTTCTGTATGAGTTTTGTCTCTTTTCTGGCCTCCCTACAAATCTATTATACCTATTATTGTGGTGGTGGACTATGTGGCTTGGTTGGCTACCTAGGTTGGCTAGCAATTTTTGTTGTTTGGGTTGGTTGGATGGTTGTTTTGGGTGGTTTATCTCTGGCTTATTTTTGGCATGGTGGAGGTGGTTGGTTTGTTGCTCTATTTTATTGATCGAGGTTTGGTGGTTGTTGGGACTATTTCTGGATGGATTCTTTTGGTTATGGGTTGGACCTCCTATTGTAATATTGAGGCTTTAGGTTTGGGTATTGTTCTAAAATGGTAGGTTGTCGTCTGCTATATGGCTATTATTGGGCCCTGGCTGCTAGTATTTTTTATTTGTGTGCCTTTCTTGAGCTATGTTTATTATTTAGGTTATTGTTTGTTTTACTATGCTCTGTATCTTTTCATCTTTGGCTAGTTTTTCTACCCTTCTAGATTGGTTTTTCTTTTACCTTGATTGTGTTTGGAGGCTATTATTTTTCTCTTCCCCTTCCCACTATTTTAGATGCTTCTGGCTTAATGAATGTTGTTGGTCTTGATACTGATGATTTTGGGTTTGATGAGTTGGATCTTCTCTTGTTGAGGTGGTTGGCTAGGAGGATTAGATGGATAGCTATTTGGACTATTTGTTTTGCTAGTTGGGCTGGTTCAAGGAGTGCTTATCTTGGCTATTTTTTTCTTCTCCTTTGGTGACTGCTCTAGGAAACTACTGGTTGTCTTTCTATGATTGTTTTCTTCTGGTTTCATCTTGCTTGGTCTCATCTCTCTTGGTATAGAACACCATCTTTTGTTGGGATGGCACTTGCTCCCCACCCATCTTCTTGTTAGGCTAGATTTTTATTTGGTGGTTGGAGGATCACTTATGGTCTTCCTTTCCTCTTTCTCATTTTTAGTGTTGTTACCCATATAATGATGTTTGCTTCTCTTGAATTGATTATTCCCATTTGGTGGTGGCTCTGGTGGTGCTCCTTCTATTTTGCTTCTACCCTTGTGGGTTGCTTAACCACCTGTCTTTTTAAGCTTGAATGTTCTGGTGAATTGGAGGTTGACTGTTATATTTGTTGTTTTGAGGATTTTGCAGGCTTGTTGGAGGACCATATTTAGATTATGTGCGATATGAGGTATGCTGGCAATGATGGCCTTGATGTTTCCCACTCTTTCTTCTTTTGGCTGGTAGCACTATATGTAAGTGTGACTATCTTGTTCCTTGAGATAATTATAACTGAGCATGAGCCTTTTCTTTACTTACTCCTTTTATCTTCTCTTTCTCTTTATGCTTGATTAATTATTCTCATCCTTTCAAAAGTATGTTGTAGATTCTTTTCTAAGCTGGAAGACTCTTTTTGATGGATCTTACTTAACATCAACAGACGCATTTGGTTGTTGCTTACAAAAAGTGGGACTTTGTTTATTTGGCTATTTTTCTTTTGCTTTGTTTCCTTAATTAATGTAATAGTTAGGGACTTTATCTCTTTAGGACTTATTGTATCTTTTGGGTATTTACTTAAAGATTTACTCCCTTAAGACTTTGTACCTTTTATGGCAATAAAATTTCCTGATTTTCCTATAAAAAAAAATAAAAACCCTAAACCTAACCCTAAACTAAACTAAAATAAACCCTCATAAACTAACCTAAAATAAAACCTTAAAAACATAAATCTTAAACCTTAAACCCTAAACACTAAACTAACCCTAAACACTAAGCTAACCCTAAACCCTAAACCCTAAAGCCTAAATACTAAACCCTAAACCATAAACCATAAAACCCTAAACCCTAAAACCCTAAAATAAACCCTAAACCCTAAAACCTAAAAACTAAAATAAATAAAACCTAAAAATAAAATAAATAGAAAACCTAAACCAAAAAAATTAAAAAGAAAATAAATTAAAACCTAAACTAAACCTAAACCTAAACATAAAAAATAAAGAAAATAAACTAAATAAAATAAACCAAAATAAAATAAAATAAAACCTTAAACTAAAAAAATATAATTTATAAAGATATAAAACTTATAAAATAAAATACTAAACAAAATAAAATAAAATAAATAATAAAATAAAATAAAACTAAATAAAATAAATAAAATATAAACCTAAAAATATATAAAAAAATATAAACCCTAAACAAAAAATATAAAGAAATAAAAAATAAAATAAATAAAATAAAATAAACCTAAACTAAAATAAAATATAAAACATAAACCTAAATAAAATAAACTTAAACCTAAACTAAAATAAAATAAACTAAACTAAAAAATAAACCTAAACTAAACTAAAAAAATAAAATAAAAATAAACCTAAAATAAAACCTAAACATACACCTAAAAATTAAAATAAAAACCTAATCTAAATAAAATAAAAATAAAACCTAAACCTAAAAAAATAAATAAAATAAAACTAAAAAAAAAACATACCTAAACCTACACCAAAGAAAGTAAAATAAAACCTAAACTAAAATAAATAAACCTAAAATAAATAAACTAAAAAATAAAATTAAAAAATTAAATTTAACTAAAATAAATAAAAAATAAACTAAATAAACCTAAACTTACTAGTTTACTTAATTTTTTAAAAAACCCTAAACCCTATGCCCTAATCCCTAAACCCAAAAGCCAAAACCTAAACCCAAAATTAACCCTTAAACCTCTAAACCTAAACAAACCTAAAACCTAAAACCTAAAATAAAATAAAAATAAAACTCAACTAAAAAATAAACCTAAATCAAACCTAAACCTAAAAAATAAACTAAAATGAAACACCTAAACATAACCAATGCATCTATTCCTACCTCTTTGACACCTTTAATTAAAGGAAAAAGTGATTGATCATGAAGAAATGGCTGATGTGTAATATTTAGAGATAGTTTCTACTCCTGACTTAGGTATTTGTGTTTTGCCCACCTCTAATCCTTCTTGTGCTTCTTCTTTTAACCTTGACATGGTTCTTAATCTGACTTTACAACATAATAATGAATTGGAAGAAGGTGAAATGGCCTACAATGCTGACCTTAATGAGCCTCCTTTTTCCAAGAAATTTCCTGATCAATCATTATGTAATGGTGATGTTGTGGATATGGCCAATAAATTTTAGATAGTTTTTAAAAAGAAAAACAAATCCTCTAAATCTAGATTTTTTAGCTTTGCTAGAGTTACTCGATCTGGCTCCTCTGCCCAAAAATAAATGGTTTCTTTCCTTATTTGGAATGCGAGAGGGATTGGTACCCTCTCTATTAGAACATGTAATTTAGTTAGTTCTCATAATATTTTTCTTGCCATTTTGGAACCATTTATTCTCCCTTCTAACATTGCTTATTCTAGAATGATTAGTTTTGATAATTTCTTTGCTAACTTGAGTAATAAAATCTGGATTTTTTTGGAAGTCCCTTTGTTTTGCAAGTTATGTAGGATTTACCCTAGGTTGTAAATGCTAAAATTACTTACGATAATTAGTGTTGCTTTGAGTCTTTTGTCTATGCCTCTTGTAATAGGAATGGTAGAAGAATTATGTGGGAGGATCTTATTATTTTCTTTTCCTCTGTCAATTCTACCTAGTTTTTCATGGGGACTTTAACATTATCTCTTCCTCTTCTAAACGAGTTGGTGGTAATGCTCCAAAAGTATTTTCCATGGAGGAATTCAATAACATGATCCTTGATTGTCATCTTACTGATATTGGATTTACTGGATCTCACTTCACTTGGAATAACCACAGACTGTGGCAAAGATTAGATAGGATACTTTTTAATGATCTATGGATCAACCTTCTTCTTATTACCTCTATTGAGCATCTCAGTAGAACCCTATCCGACCAATCTCCCTTGCACATCACTTTTAAGGTTAGGGCAGATAAACCCTCCTCTCATATTCAATTCTGATATCAAAATATGTGGCTTATGGATGATAGATTTATGGATGTGGTTGCTAGTAATTGGGGTGAACCACTCCATCCTGATTACTCTATTGTCAAGATGACGAGACTATGGTTCAAATTGAAAAGGCCAAAATAATGCCTTAACTGGCGGAATAAACACTGCTTCAAAAATCTTTTTGCCAAAATCAAAAAATTAGAACATGATGTTATAGTTTTAGAAGATGCTATCATTAATGATCCATCTAAAATTTTTATTAACTCAAGCCAAAGATGTTAACATGCTACCAAGACATGGAGTAGACCTATTGGTGGAAAAAAGCTTCTACAAAATGGATATCTGATGGAGATAGAAATACCAAATATTTCCATGCCATGGTTAAAAAGAAATAGGCTCTAAATTGCAATAAAAAAATTAAAACTAATGATGATATCTGGTGTACGGATAATAAGGAGCATACTGATTCTGGCATTTCTTTTTTTACTGAGCTCCTTAATAAAAATGTGACTTATTATGAGATTTCCTTGCATGAAGTTATTCCTAATCTCATTTCTGATGAAAATAATAATATGCTTACTTCATTACCCTCTGAATCCAAAATTTCTAACATTTTGCATAAGATGAATACAAATTCAGTTGCTGGTCCAGATGGCTTTACTACCTTATTTTTTCAAAATTGCTGGCATATCATCAAAGAAGATTTGATTAAACCTATTATGGATTTTTTTCAAGGGAATTATCCTCCCCAAATATTTTTCTAGCTCTTCCATTATTTTAATCCCAAAAATAGATAATCCTAAACTTTTGAGCCATTTTTGGCCAATTAGCCTTTGTTGCTTTTTTAATAAGCTCATCTCTATGATTTTGGCTAAAAGATTAAGTATTCTGCTTCCTAAAATTATTTCCCCCAACCAAATTGGTTTTGTTAAAGGCCGAGCTATTTATGATAATGTTATGTTAGCCCAAGAGATCGTCCATGATTTAAATGCTATGGTTTGTTGTGGTAACCTACTTTTTAAGCTGGACATTTCCAAAGCTTATGATAACATTGGTTGGGCTTTCCTTTATAAATTGTTGACTCTATTTGGATTCTCTAGTCAATTCTAAGAATGGTATTGAGAACTCTTGGTTTTCTTTACTTATTAATGGTGAGGTCCATGACTTTTTCTCTTCCTCTCATGGGCTAAGGCAAGGGGATCCCCTTTCTCTGGCCCTTTTCATTATTGCTGTGGAGTATCTCTCTAGAAGTCTTGAGCATATGTTTTGTAAAATGCCTTACATGTACTACAAAACTAGGGGTGGTTTTCCTATTTCCCACCTAAACTTTGTTGATGATTTCATTATATTCTGTAATGGTTCTACTCTCTACATTAAAAAGATATGTAAATTCCTTACTCTATTTATTAGGAAAAGTGGTTTGAAGATTAACCTTGAAAAAAGTTGTTTTATTTCTAGTTCATCGATTTCATAATCTAGGATTTATGCTATTAAGAATATGGCTTTGCACATCAAACCCATATCAAGTATCCGGTACTTTATATCGAGGAATGAAAAAATCTTCCTTATTTGATGAAGTTATTCAAAAAATATATAAAAAACTTCCTCTTGGGAGTTCCACTTACTTTCCTTTGGTTCTAGACTTATCCTAATCAAAAGTATTTTTTGCTCTTTGCATTTCCATCTTCTATCCACTATTGTGCCTACCAGTTCTATGATTAAAAGGATTAATAGACTTATTACCAAATTTTTTTTGGGTTCTACCGCTTCTTCTAGAAAAGCTCATTGGGCTAGTTGGCATAACTATTGTTGGCCTTCGAATGAAGGTGGTTTAGGTTGCAAAACTTTAGAAGACTCCATTAAATATTTTTCATACAAAATGTGATGGAATCTTAGAAACAACCATAGCTACTAGTCACAATTTATGCTTTCCAAATACTGTAAGGGGAAACAACCCCTCACTTGCCCTTACAAACCTGGGGACTCTCTATTGTGGAGAAGACTTTGTAATATCAAGTGGACTGCTGAGAATCTGATCTCTTATGGTGTGAATTCGGGATCATCCTTTTTTTTTGGCAAGATAATTGGCTGGGATGTAGCTGAGAATCTGATCTCTTGGTTCTATTGATTCTTTGCTTAATACTCATTCCACTGAGAGGCTTAAGGTTAATCATTTCATTTTGCATAATACTTGGGATGATGCTCAATTACTTTCCAATGTCACTATTGTGATAGTTAACAAAATCTTTAAGATTTGTCCATTACCTAATAAATTTGACCAAATCCTATTTAAAAGTTCCTCCTCTAGAGATTTTGTTTTTAAGGATGTTTGGCATTCTTTCAGACTTAAAACTCAAGAGTCATTAGTTTTTACTAAAATCTGGAGTCTTTCTATCCCTACCTCCTCAATTTTAACTTGGCGTATTCGAAAGCACTACATTCCTATTGACGCCACCCTCCTTAAAAAAAGGCTTCAATCTCCCTTCTAAATGCCAATGGTGTTTCACATTGAAACTATGGATCATGTCTTCATGAATGGCTCTATTTATGATAGTATGTTAAATAATCTCTATTTTGATGGATCACTCTCTATCATGCAACTTCTTAAAAATTTTTTCTCCTATACCCCTAAAGGCCATGTCAAAGTTGTTTTATCCACTACTCTTCTATGATATATTTGGTTCGAAAGAAATGATGCTAAGCATCGTGATATCCTTATGAACTATCATCGTAATATTGTTAGAGCCAAATGTAAATTTATGTCTCTTTAAAAGTCGATCTCCTTACTTCCTCTAGTTTCAAAGGGTATAAATATATGGCCCCTAACTTTGGGATTATTCTCCCTTCTTCTGAATATGCGCCTACTCATAAAATTATATATTGGATAAAGCCGAATTTTCATGTCATTAAGGTTAACACTAATGGTCTAGTTTCTAATGCCTTTTATGGTTGTGGGGGGATGTTAAGAGATTATGTGGATAGGTGATTTCTACTTTTGTTGCTCCTCTACAATGTTGTTCTATATTATTTGTTGAGCTTAATGGTCTGCATTATGGGATTTCTATCTGCCTTCAGAAAGGATTCTAGAAAATTTGGTTTGAAGTTGATGCTCTCCTTCTTCTTGAATTATTCTGAGCTCATGGAATGCTAAAGTTTTTTATTTACTTAACCATACGAGGAGACTTCTTGCCAACCTAGATTATCATATTTCTCATATATATCGAGAAGGTAAATCCTGTGCTAATTTTCTTGCTAATTGGGGAGCAAAGTCCTCCTCTTTGAACCTATTCTCTAATGATGATATTCCTTCCCTCTTACGAGGGCTTGTGAATCTTGATAAAACTAGTTTGCCTTATATTTGACGTCCTTAGAAATTTCTGCCTTCTTTTTTTTAGGAGGAGATTTGGGAACCATAATTTATTTTATTGCTCGGATGCTTCACCTTTTTTGGTTGGGATGGAGCTAGTCTTCCTTTTAAGGCTTGTTTACTATTTTTGTCCCTTTTCCTTTCTGGTTAGCAGTTGGGTGTTGCTGAATAGCCATGGCTTGCTTATGTCTCTAGGCTATTTGGGTTATGCTGCTCTTTCTTTTTCCTTTTCTGTGCTTCTTAGTTTTCTAATGTTTCTCCCTGCAATATTTCTCTAGTTATCATGCAATGGTGGATCCTGCCTCTGTAGCCCCAGCTACTGTATAGCTAATAGTTCTCCAGCTATATGGGTTCGATTGTTTACTTTACTTGCCATTAGTGCTACTTCCTTGAACATTTGGGATTGTCTCTTACCTCCCTTCTCTACTATGATCACTGGTGATGTGTGCTTAACTGTCATTAACTTCCCCTTCTCTTTGTGATTTGTTTGCAGTAATGGTATTACCTACATTACTCTTTGTTGGGCTCGATTTGGTAATTTGGCTTTGTGAATGGCTATCATTTTTTTTGTTTATAATCTATTGTGGCTGGTTTTTGACTATTTTTTTTCCTTGGTTGACTGCTGGGTAGTTAACCATGTTATCGGAGCCTCTACGGCTCCCTATTATGGATGGCTTAATTCTAGACTTAAGGTCTATTTTTGCCAGGTTTTAACCGTATTAACTATGCCTTTACTGTATGGAATTATCCAATACTTAAGTTGTGCTTAGTTCTTTTTGAACTGCACATATATGGTTGTAATCATGCCATTAATTTGGTGGATGTTATCATTTATACTACTGACCCTGTTTGGTTTCTCTCTCTATGGGGTGACCTCTGGGTAGGGTTGTTGTGGGCTGTGCATTCTGATATTATGTTGGCATTGTTTGGGTTTTCTCTTCATAAAAGAAAATGGTGTCTTCCCTTTATCATTCCCTTTATCATTCTGATCTATGTTGCTTTCTCTCTTATGTGTATGTGGCTATGCCTTGGTAAGCAGGTAGCTCTAATTGACTTTCGTCATTATGGGGGGTCTTCTGGTTGGGGTGTTATTGGCTATGATTTTTGTTGTTATGTTGGCATTGTATGGTATTTATTATTTTAGTACGGATTGGTGTCACCCCTTTACCATTCGGATTTATGTTGAATTCTCTTCCATAGTGTATGTAGTTATGCTTTGGTATGCAGTTCTTAATGTTCACACGACTTTCATCCAATGGTTGTTGTTTTCCCCAAGTTTGTAAACTATGATGTGGATGATTTCACCCATTCTTTGGTAGTAAACGCCCCGATGCAACCCTTCCTTTGAAGTTTGAATGCTCATGTTTGCGGCTGCCCCAATTTGGTGTGATTGAGCCTGAGCCTTTCTCCACACAATTCTCTTTATCTCTCTCAAGTTATTCTATTTTACTTTCAATTTAGCTTGTATCACTTTAACTGTGCTAATTCTTTCTTCTAGATGTTTGCAGATTCTGTGTTGTTCTCTGCAGGTTCCTTCTTTCCGGAGGCATAGACTTCTCTCATCCTCAAGAGCCTCATGATGGTAATATGGCTTTTTCTTTTGCTCATTTGTACCTTTTCTTTCTTTTACTTTTTCATATATTTTGGTTGTACTTAGTTAGGAGATTTACCCTAGATTGCTAGGCTAAATGTATCTCTTTGAGCATTAGTTTTTGAGTTTATCCCCTCTTAAGGACCTTGTATCCCTTTAATTGTGGCAATAAAATTCCCCTATATGGGGTTCCCCAAAAAAAAACATAAACTAAATAAAAAAATAAACATAAATAAAAATGAAAAATAAAATAAAATGAAATAAAAAATAAATTAAATAAACTAAATAAACAAAAGAAGAAATGTTGAATCTAAATTTGTTCTCTCTTAAAAGAAAAACCAAAAACACTAAACCTTAAACTAAAACCTGAACCATAAACCCTAAACCCTAAACCCTAAAAACCCTAAACCCTAAATACTAAACCCTAAACCCTAAACCCTAAACCCTAAAACCCTAAACCCTAAACCCTAAACCCAAACCTACAAATAAAACCTAAAAAACCCCAAAAACCCAACTAAAATCTAAACCCTAAACCTTAAATAAAACCATAAAACCTAAAAACTACCTAAAATACCTAAAATAAACCTAAAAATAAAATAAATAAAAAAACCTAAACCAAAATAAAAATAAAATAAAATAAAAACATAACTAAAACCTATACCTAAACCTAAACCTAAAAGGAAAATAAAATAAGAAATAAAAACTAAAATAAAATAAATAAAAGCCTAAACTAAACTAAAAAATAAAAAACCTAAATAAAATAAAAACTAAACCTAAAATAAAAATAAAAAACCTAAAATAAATTTAAATAAAAACTAAATAAAAATCTAAACATAAAATATAGACCTAAAAATAATACCTAAAAATAAATAAAAAATAAAACCCTAAACTAAAAAAAACCTAAACCAAAAAAACAATTTTAAACCTAAACCTAAACTAAAATAAACTAAATTAAAATAAATAAAACCTAAACCTAAGCCTAAACCTAAACTAATTAAAATAAAATAAACTAAAAATGAACTTAAACTTAAACAAAAACTAATACCTAAACATAAAGCTAAAACAAAAACCTAAAACCTAAACTTAAAAAAATAAAATAAAAACCTAAACCTAAACCTAAAAATAAAAAATAAAACCTAAACCTAAATAATAAAATAAAAATAAAACTAATCTAAAAAATAAACCTAAACTTAAACATAAAACTAAAAAATAAACTAAAATAAATAAACCTAAAATAAATAAATTAAACTAGATAAAAATTAAAATAAACCAAAATAAAATTAATAAAGGAAATAAACTAAAACAAATAAAAATTAACTAAAATAAATAAAAAAATTAACTAAAATAAATAAAAAATAAACTAAATAAACCTAAACCTATTTGCTTACTAATTTTGAAAAAAATAAAAATAAATAAAATCAAATAAAAAAACCTAAACCTTAAACCTATAACCCTAAACCCTAAACCCTAAACCATAAAACACTAAACCCTAAACCCTAAACCCTAAAACCTAAAACCCTAAACCCTAAACCATAAACCTTGAAACCTAAACCCTAAAAACCTTAAAACCTAAACCTAAACTAAATAAAACCTAAAAATAAAATAAACAAAAAAACCTAAACCTAAATAAAATAAAATAAAATAAAATAAAATAAAAACCTAAACTAAAACCTAAACCTAAACCTAAATAAAATAAAATAAAAAATAAAAACTAAAGTAAAATAAAATAAATAAAAACCTAAACTAAACTATAAAAAAACCTAAACAAAATAAAAATAAACCTAAAATAATAATAAAATAAACCTAAAATAAAATAAAATAAAATAATAAACCTAAACTAAAATAAATAAAACATAAACCAAAACCTGAACCCTAAATAAAATAAAATATACTAAAAGTACACCTAAACCTAAACTAAAAAATAAAACGTAAAAATAAACCTAAAATAAAAAACCAAAAACAAAAACCTAAAAAATTAAAATAAATACCAAAAGCTAAACCTAAAAATTAAAAAATAAAATATAAACCTAAAAAATAAAATTAAAATAAACCTAAACTAAAAGTAAACTTGAACCTAAACCAAAACCTAAACCAAAATAAAAAAATAAACTAAAATAAAAAACTTAAAATAAAATAAATAAACCTCAAATAAAGAAACTAAACTAAATAAAAATAAAAATAAATTGAAATAAAAATAAAAATAAAATAAACTAAAATAAATAAAAAATAAACTAAATAAACCAAAACCTACCAGTTTACTTAATTTAATAAAATTAAAATTAAAAAAAATTAAAAACCCCTAACTCGAAACCTTAAACCCCTAAACTGTGAACCCTAAACCCTAAACCCTAAACCTTAAAACCTTAATCCCTAAACCTTAAAATAACCCTAAACCCTAAATCCTAAACCCCAAAATTCCTAAACCCTAAAGCCTGAACACTAAACCATAAACCCTAAATCCTTACCCAACCCTAAACCCTAATACCTTAAACCCTAATACCCTAAACCCTAAAATCCTAAACCTTAAACCTTAAACCATAAATCTTAAAAACCTAAAAACCTAAACCTAAACTAAGAAAAACCTAAAAAAACTTAGACCTAAATAAAATAAAAAAATAAAATAAAAGAAAATAAAAACCAAAACTAAAAACTAAACCTAAACCTAAAATTAAAATAAAATAAAAAAATAAAAATAAACTAAAATAAAATAAAGGAAAACCTAAGCTAAACTAAAAAAATAAACATAAAATAAAAATAAAAGAAACCTAAAATAAAATAAAATAAAAACTAAATAAAAACCTAAACTTAAAAAATAAACCTAAAAATAAAACCTAAAAATAAATAAAAAAATAAAACCTAAACCCTAAACTAAAAAAAAAAAAACTAAACCTAAAATAACAATAAAAATAAAATAAAATAAGCCTAAACCTAAACTAAAATAAATAAAACTTAAACGTAAACCAAAAATAAACTAAACTAAAACTAAATAAAATAAATTAAATTAAAAATAAATTAAAACCTAAACTAAAAAAGAAAAACCCAAACCTAAGCAAAATAAAACATAAAAACAACATAAATAAATAAACCTATACCTAAATAAAATAAAATAAAATAAAAACCTAAACTAAAACCTAAACCTGAACCTAAACTAAAAAATAAAATAAAATAAAAATTAAAACTAAAATAAAATAAAATAAATAAAACCCTAAACCAAACTAAAAATAAAATAAACCTAAAGATAAAAATACCTAAATAAAATAAAATCTAAACGTAAAGTAAAGTAAAAATAAAATAAACCTAAAATAAAATAAAATAAAAACCAAATAAAAACATAAAACTAAAAAAGTAAACCTATGAAAAACCAAAACCCTAGACTAAAAAAAATCTTAAACCTAAGATAAATAGAATAAAATAAACCTAAACATAAACTAAAATTAAATAAACTAAAGTAAATAAAACTTAAACCTAAGCCTTAAATAAACTATACCTAAACCATAAACTAAATAAAATAAAATAAATTAAAAATAACCCTAAACCTAAACTAAAAAAATAAAATCTTAAGTAAACCTAAAATAAAAACCTAAAACCTAAACCTAAAAAAATAAAATAAAAACCTAAACCTAAACTTAAAAATAAAAAATAAAACTGAAACCTAAAAAATAAAAAAAATAAAAACTAAACTAAAAATTAAACATAAACCTAAACCTAAACCTACAAAATAAACTAAAATAAAAATCCTAAACTAAAATAAATAAACCTAAAATAAACAAACCAAACTAAATAAAAATAAAAATAAAACCTAAATGAAAATAAAAAATAAAATAAATAAAAATAAATTAAAAAATAAACTAAATAATCATAAACCTACCCATTTACTTTATTATTTTTTTTTGAAAAAAACCCTAAACGTACAACCCTAAACCATAAACCCTTAAAAAGCCTAAACCCTAAACCTAAACCCTATACCCTAAAACCTAACCCTAACCCCTAAATCCTAAAAGCATAAACCCTAAAACCCTAAACCCTAAACCTTAAACCCTAAACCCCAAACCCTGAAGATAAACTTAAAGTAACTAAATAAATTAAAAAATAAACCTAAACCCTAAAACTTACTAAACATAAACCTAAACCTAAACCTAAACCCTCAGAATGGGTAGAACCTTGACGGTAGGAAAATCACCATCAATTAGGCTCAATCTAGTTCTTGCGGTGGAGGCGAAGGCAGAGGTGGCGGTTGCTGGTGGATATGGAGGTGGTGGTTATCGGGGCAGGAGGGGTGACAGAGGTTACAACCGTGGTGTTGTCGGAGAGAGAGATCGGTGATATAATGGTGGATCATGCTACTCGAGAGGTCAGGTTGGTTTTGATGGGAACTGGAAAAACTAAAGAACGACCGATCAGATATACTACTCATGGAACTGTGTCTTTAAAGTAGAGACAATTCTAGTTATATAGGGTTTTTGATTTGCTCTATGCGTGCTCATTTTTGATCTATGTCATCACTTGTATCATAGAAAGCTTGGTGTGTTACTTGGTTGATGAAATCAAAAAGAAGAAATGTTGAATCTGAATTTGTCCTCTATTAAAAAAAACCAAAAACCTTAAAACCTAAACTAAAACCTGAACTATAGCCCTAAACCCTAAACCCTAAACCCTAAACCCTAAAACCCTAAACCCTAAGCCTTAAACCCTAAAATCTAAACTCTAAACCCTAAACCCCAAACCCTAAACCCTAAACCCAAAACCCTAAAAAGCTAAAAACGTAAATTGAAACCATAAAATAAATAAATAAATAAATTTAAACCAAAATAAAATAATTAAATAAAATAAAATAAAAGCTAAAACAAAAACTTGAAGTGCAACCTAAACCTAAAACTAAACCTAAAAAGAAATCAAAATAATAAATAAAAACTATACTAAAAGTAAAAAAAACCTATAAAATAAAAACTAAACCTAAAATAAAATAAATTAAACCTAAAATAAAATAAAGTAAAAACTAAATAAAAACCTAAACCTAAAAAAATAAACCTGAAATTAACTCCTAAACATAAATAAACAATAAAACCTAAACCATAAACAAAAAAAATAAATAAAACCTAAAATAAAAAAAACCTAACCTAAGAAAATAATATAAACAAAAATAAATAAAACCTAAACCAAAACCTAACCCTAAATAAAATGTAATAAACTAAAAATAAACCTAAACTTAAACTAAAAAATAAAACCTAAAAATAAACCTAAAACCTAAACCTAAAAAAATTAAAAGAAAAACCTAAACATAACCAAAAAAATAAAAAAAATAAAAAATAAAACCTAAACCTAAAAAATAAAATAAAAAAATAAACTAAACAAAAAATAAATTGATACCTAAACCTAAGCCTAAAAAATAAACTAAAATAAACAAACCTAAAATAAATAAAGTAAAGTAGATAAAATTTAAAATAAACCTAATAAGAATAAAAAATAAATAAACTAAAATAAATAAAAATAAACTAAATAAATCTAAACCTACTAGTTTACTTAATTTAAAAAATAAATAAATAAAATAAAATTAAAATTAAAAAAATCCTAACCCTAAACCCAAAACCTAAACTTAGAACCTAAAATGACTTTAAAAATAGGAAATTTAAAAGCACAGAATGAAAAAAAAAATCAAAAAAAATCAAAATAAAAACTAAATAAATATAAATAAAATGAAACTTAAAAATAAAATAAAAAAACTTAAAATAAAAACTAAACCTAAAATAAAAATAAAATAAAATAAAATAACAACTAAATAAAAACCTAAACCTAAGAAATAAACCAACAAATAAATCTTTAAAATCAATAAACTATAAAACCTAAATCCTAAACTAAAAAAAAAACCTAAACTAAACTAAAATAAAAGAAATTAAACTTAAAACTAAACCTAAATAAACAAAATTAAAATAAATAAAACCTAAACCAAAACCTAAAATAAACTAAACCTGAATCTAAACCTAAACCCTTAATAAAATAAAATAAACAAAAAATAAATGTAATTCTAAACTAAAAATAAATACCTAAAAATAAACCTAAAATAAAAACCTAAAACCTAAATCTAAAAGAAATACAATAAAAACCTAAACCTAAACATAAAAAAAAACCATAAGTTTAAAATAAACTAAAATAAAAATAAACTAAATAAACCTAAACCTATAAGTTTACTTAATTTAGAAAATTTTAAAATAAAATAAAATAACCCTAACAACTCTAAACCATAAAACCAACCCTAAACCTAAAATAAATAAACCTAATAACCTCAACCCTAAATCCTAAACCTCAACCCTAAACCCTAAAATCCTAAACCCTAAAACCTAAACCCTAAACTCTAAACCCTAAACCCAAACTACCATAAACCCTAACCTTAAACCCAAACCCTAAAAAATTAAGCCCTAAACCCTAAAACCTAACCACATAAATTAAATAAAACCTAAAAATATAAATTATAAAACCTAAACCTAAATAAAATAAATAAAATAACACAAAAAATCAAACCTAAAGCCTAAATGTAAAAATATAATAAAATAAATAAAATAAATGAAAATAAAATAAATAAAACCTAAACTAAATAAAAATAAAATAAATAAAATAAAAAACTAAATAAAATAAAACTAAATGAAAAAATATATAAAATAAAACTAAACTAATAAAATAAATAAATAAACCTAAACAAAATACACCTAAATCCAAACTAAATAAATAAAATATACTAAAATAAACCTAAATAAAAAAAAAAAAAATAAAATAATAAAATAAAAAAAAATAAACCTAAAGATAAAAATTAAAAATAAAACTTAAACCTATAAATTAAAATAAAAATAAAACTGAACTAAAAAATAAATATAAACCTAAACCTAAAAAATAAACTAAAATAAAAACCTAAAATTTAAAAATAAATAAACTTAAAATAAGTAAAGCTAAAATAAATAAGCTAAACTAAATAAAAAATATTCCTAAATAAAAAACTAAATAAACTAAATTAAATAAAAAATAAACTAAATAAACTAAATAAACTAAATGCATTTACTTAATTAAAATAAAAGAGTCTAAACCCTAAACCCCAAACCAAACTAAATCCAAACCCAATACAAAACCATAAACCTATAAAAAAACCTAAACCCTAAACCTAAAACTTAAACCCTAAAATCTAAACCCAAAACTAAAATCCTAACTACCCTAAAACCTACTCTGGGCTCTAACTTACTCCCTAAACTAAACTAAAACCTCTTTCCTCCCTCCCTAAACTGACCTCCTGGGCTTAAACCTACCTGAGCCACTAAACCCAAATCTCCCTATCTAACCCTAAACCCAAATCTCCCTAACCCCAACTAAACTACCCTCCTAAACTCTAAACCCTATACTAAAACCTAAACCTCTAAATAAACCTAAAATCTAAAACCTAAACCTAAATAAAATTAAACTTTAAACCTAAACCTAAACTTAAAAATAAAATAAATAAATAAAAATAAATGAAACTTAAATTAAACTAAAATAAAATAAACCTAAGAATAAAACTTAAAATAAAATTGAAAATAAATAAAATAAAATAAATTAAAACTAAATAAAACCTAAATAATAAACCTAAAAATAAATACAAAAATAAATAAAAATTATAACCTAATCCATAAATTAAAAAAAAATAAACCTAAAATAAAAAAATTAAACAAAATAAAATAAACCTTAACCTAAACTAAAATATAATAAACCTTAACCTAAACTAAAATAAATTAAACTAAAATAAAAAAAAAATGTAAACTAAACTAAAATAAAATAAAATAAAATAAACTAAAAATAAACCTAAACCTAAACTAAGAAAATAAAACCTAAAAATAAACCAAAAATAAAAAGCTAAAATCTAAACCCAAACCTAAAAATAGAAAATAAAACCTAAACCTAAAAAATAAAATAAAAATAAAACTCAACTGAAAATAAACCTAAACTAAAAAATAAACTATAATAAAACACCTAAACTAAAATAAATAAACCTAAAATAAATAAATTAAATTAAAGAAAAATAAAAAATAAACCTAAATAAAGTTAAAAAATAAATGAATCTTAGATAAATAAAAAATAAACTAAATAAACCTCACTCGATTACTTAATTTTTTAAAAGCCTAAACCACAAACCAAAACCTAAATCCTAAAAATTAACCTAAACCCTAAACACCCTAAAACTTACAAGTAAAATCCTAAACCTAAACAGAAACCCCAAAACTCTAAAACCTAAAACCCAAACCTAAAACCTAAAACCTTAAAACCACAACTCACCCAAACCACTAAATTTAAACCTAATGCAAACCTGGAAACCACATACCCACATGAGAACCTTGCGTAGAGAAGCACATCACCTTCAACTAGGATTCAGCTGATGGAGTGAGGTAGAGTGGGAGGTTATCACAGTGGTGGTGGGTGATCTAGTGTTGGTGATGTATGGAGGTGGAGAGTGGGTTGTTTTGGATGAGAGGAGCAATGGAGGTTATAATCATGGTGGTGGTAGAGGGAGACATCGGTGATATGATGGCGGATCCTGCTACACGAGAGGTGGGGGTGGTTTTGATAGGAACTGGAGAAATTGAAGAATGGTCTATCCGATCTACCACTTATGGAACTGTGTCTTTATAGTAGAGGCAGTTCTACTTATCTATGGTTTTTGATTTGCTCTATGGGTGTTCATTTTTGGTCTATGTCATTGCTTGTCTCTTAGTAAACTTATGGTGCTACTTGGTTGATGAAATCAAAAAGAAAAAATGTTGAATCTGAATGTGTTCTCTGTTAAAAAAACTTAAACCCTAATCCCTAAACCCTAAATTAAAACATAAACCCTAAACCCTAAACTAAACCCTAAAAACCCTAAACCCTAAACACTAAAACTTAAACCCTAAACCCTAAACCGTAAACCCTAAAACCCTAAAACCATAAACCCTAAACCCAAAACCCTAAATAGTAAAACCCTAAACCATAAAAAAACACATAACCCTAAACCCAAACACTAAACTAAACCTAAACCTAAACTAACCTTATAACCTAAATCCTAAACTAACCTAAATCATAAACCCTAAACCTTGAATAAAGATGTCATTAGTAGTAGATATAAAGAATAACATATTCCTAACATAGTTATGGTAGCTAAAGAAAATGTCTTCAAGAGACTTTCCTTTAACTATTAAAGATTTTAATACCCTAAACCCTAACCCTTAATCATATTATAATACCATATATTATAGTATAATGTAGCATCATATATTTGACCACAGCATGATGTGTTTTGGATGTTATAAGATGTTTTGAAATGTTTTTAGTATATTATGGTGTATAGTCTATATTAATATAAATCATAAAAATATTGATTTAATAAATCGATGAAATTTGTTAAATTTGAAGTGGGAATTAGGTTGTTGTACCAAAGGTGTGCTACACCACTTGTAGTCTAAAAGTAAGATTTTATGTTCAAAATAAATATTATATGTTGTAACATAGTATAACATCATATATCATAACATATTGTTTTGTGATTTTAAATTATTTTAGTATTTTGCAATCATCCAGGCAATCCTACATTAGCATTATTTATATAAATATTGATTTAGACTTTAAAATGTTGGAATTTGGCCAAATTTATAATAGGTAGAGCATGGCATCATAATATATTATTTTAATTTAAAATATGAAAGTGATACGATGAAAATATATAGTTTTTTATTATTTAGACTAATTTTATGATTTTTTATCTTAAGCAATCCCTTATGATGTGATATGCAATATAATATAATATAAAATGTTATAGTGTATTATTATGCCATAACATAATGTAGCATCATGCATTATAGCATACTATTGTGTATTACTACTTATTCTTTAGCATATTTTAGTTTGTTATAGTATGATGTAGTAGAGTTTGTACTAGTATAATTCATAAAAATACTAATTTATAGGCTCAGATGATGGGATTTGGTCGAATTTAAGGTAAGCCTTAGGGAGCATCATTAGGGATGTGCTATGGTGTGTCATTTAATCAAAAAAAAAAATGGAATTTTGCATCTAAAATAAATGTTCATTTTTCAACCAAATTTTATAAATTTCTTGCTTAATGTGATTCATTTTAAGGTGTAATGTAAGATAATATATTATATGAGAGCATATTAAAATATAGTGTACATAACAATATAACTTCACATATATATGTATTACTAAATGTTATTCTACATTTTAGTATTTTACTTTTGTTATAATACATTGGGTCAAAACTCACAAAAATGTTAATTTGAAGATTGAGATGGAAGAATTTGGCCAAATTCATGGAACACACCAAGACTGTTCTGTACTATTTCTAATAGAAAATAAAAAATTTTACATCCAAAATGAATATTATTCATATTTTGAGAAAATTTTGTTATTTGTTTATTTTAAGTGATTCTAATGAGGTGTAATGTTAGACAATATATTATATTATAACAAATTATAATATAACATCATATATTATAATATAATATAGTGTGTTAATTCACACTATAATATGTTTAGCATGATATTGTATAGTTAGTTTGAGCTTGCACCATCACAAATCATAAAATGTTGATTACAATGTTAAGATGATGTAATTTGAATGAATACATTATTAGGCTTTTGGTTGAACTATTAAAGGTGTGCATAAGAGAAGAAATAAGATTTGATGAGAATTCCATGTCAAGGACATGGAGGGAGATACACTAAGGGATCACACATGCGTTGGACATGACATGTGAGGGGTCTATGTTGAGGGCAATGAAGAAGAAAATCTACTAGGGATAAGGTTTGAATTTGATTTGATTATATGATTTATGGAAATAAGATTTGTTGGAGATAATAATCTATTATCTATGGATTAAGGAAATGACTTTAATTTGTTCTATTTTAATTGATGTGGAGGCATCTATGGAGATATATAAAGTCTACTAGGGATCAGGTATATGAACCTTCCAGTAGAGAAGTAGGTTTAGGCTATCCACTAAGGATTTGGATTTAAGTTTGATTTCATAGATTTGTTTGGTGATGTATCCACTGGGGATAAGAGTTTGGTTGGATTTCTTTGATTTAGACTCTACTGGGGGAGTTGGTTTAATTTAGCTCCATTGGAGAGGTTGGTTTTGAATTTGATTTGTTTGCTTGACTTGTTTATATATGATTTGGGGCTCCACTAAGAAGAAGGCGTGATTTAACTCCACTGGGAAAAATTATATTGAGTTTAATTTTGTCTGAGTTAATGTATGGACCCTATCGGTGTGTGATGGACCCACTAAGAAGGGGTTATATCAGCCTTGACCTATCTCAAGTTTGTAAATCTAAAGGGATAGTTTACCAGCTGTGGTGTAGAGCTAGCCAACCTAAGGGGTTGCCTTTTGGTGCATGATATTTAAAGAAATATAATCTTACATCTAAAGCGAGGAACAACGCTAGGGTGACTATTAGATGCACAATAAAATGAACGACTGGGTGACTATTGAGTGAATCACTGGATTTCAACTCAAAAGTAGTCAAGATTAATTTTATCTTAATTTTATGTGATTTTATAATATTTATTTGGTTTAGTTTGATTTTGAATTGAGGGCATATCCGTTGGGGATGTGAGCTCAATCAAATTAAATTGATTTAATTTATGGACAATGTTGGTGTGTGATGGACCCACTGAGAAGGGGCTATATCAGTTGTGTCCTATCTAAGATTTACAAATCCAAAGGGATAGTCTACTTTGGTGGTAAAGCTAACCCCAAGGGGTTGCCTTTTGATTTGGCGCTAAGAAGAAGGCATAGCAGATTTAAATCTTCTAAAGAAGGGAACAACCACTAAGGTGACCTATTTGTACCACAATAAATAGAACCCTACATAGGTGAGACTACTGAGTGAATTTCATTGGGGACTTATATCAACTCAAGAGTAATAAGGCAATTCCTATGGAGTTTTCTTTGATTGCCCCAAAGCTAGGATGCGCTTGGGAAAAGGTACTAGGTGTCCTCCTAATCCACAACTGAATATATATTTTATTTATATGTTTGTGTAGAACCTATTGGTGTGTGAGGGACCACACTAAGAAAGGGGCTATGTCAGCCTTGACTTATCTCAAATTTACTGGACCAAGGGAGAATCTGCACATCCACAGGAAGGATTCGCCAACCACAGGGGTGGTTACAATGAAAGGGGAACTGTCCAATCCGATAGTAACGGGTAGTGTCTAAATGGGTTCACAAAGGATGTGATCCAAATATAGTGCCCACAGGGAAGGTGCTTCTAGGGGCATTATCCTAAGCCCTTGAAATGAAAGCCTATAAGTATACGGTGGCCAACTCAAGGAGAAAGCATATGAACATCGCCATGAGTGGTGTATCTTATGGTAACCAACATAAGGTATATCCATCGGAGTGGTGTATCCGCATAGTGAGAACCAACCAACTAAGGTGCATGTGTGTGATCATGATCGGAAAGAAAGAATGCAAGCTTACAACTTTCCAAGTGG
This sequence comes from Cymbidium sinense, assembly GCA_021442155.1. Classification (NCBI taxonomy): domain Eukaryota; kingdom Viridiplantae; phylum Streptophyta; class Magnoliopsida; order Asparagales; family Orchidaceae; genus Cymbidium; species Cymbidium sinense. The sequence goes on along the minus strand of CM038229.1, from coordinate 14,182,819 downwards.
AACTGAACATCGGGCTAGTCTACCATAGGCGGGAAAGATGCTATCTGACCTAGAGCGACTACTAAGTGGGGAGCTCTGAGGAAGGACTAGACCTAGACATGAAGCAGTTAGGAGGGAAGGAACTGATAGATGACTTATCCTAAACCTCAAATATAGTTGACCCAGTCTATGCATGAAGGCTAATCCAAGAAGAAAGTGTAGCAGACTCGTATCCTCTTAAACAAAGCCAACATGAGGCAGCTTACCGGCCACGTAGTAAGGCATACCAAACTAATAAGGCACTCATCGGTGTGCAGTAGCCAAGTAAGGAAGGAAAGCATAGAACACTTACATCCTCCAAAGTAAGAAGAACACACACTAGCAGGGTAACACGTCAGCATAACCTAGAGCAGTTATTGAGTGAGTGTCATTGGGGGTGTTGTCTCTATTCAGAGTAGCTCAAGATAAAAGATATGTGTTTATTTTATATGTTTTTATTATGTTGATGAAAGATAGGATGCTTCTCGAGTTCATTACACCGACCCTAAACTCACCGTGGAGAATTAACAAATAAGAATACTTTTAACATGGAAGAGATTGAATTGAAAATAGAATTTTCATTGATGATAATTAAATTCAAACATGATTTATAATATTTCTTTAAGTATAGCCTGTTGATTGGAAGGATTGGGTACTCTCCCTTATGATTAATAAGCTGATAAGATCCTCCTTGGAGGCTATGGAAAAGGGTCTTCCCAAGGTTCAAACTCCCATCTTACGATGGCAATAATCGATCTATAGAACTAAAATAAGCTTTCCTTCTTGAAAAGATTTAGGATTGACCAACTTATTATGAGCTTGAATCATTTTAGCTTTGTACAACTCAAGGTTTTGGCATGCCCATAGGCATCTCTCCTTCAATCCTTCGATCTCTTCTAACTACACCTTGGTGTTTTGCTCTATAATGATCTTGCTACCCACAGCTATCCTTAGTGATGGGAGTTCAACTTCTAATGGTAGAATAGCTTTAGACCCATACACTAAGGAGAAAGGAGTAGAAGGAGTTGGAGTTATATATGTGGTGCAGTAGGCTCATACGGGTTCAATTAGCTTGCTCATGCCACTTGTGCTTGTCTTGTTTCTTCTTGATTTGGATGAGAGTTTTATTGAAGGGTTCTGTTAAGCTATTTTCCTGGTAGGTGATGGTAGAATATCTGTAATTTATGCTATGATTCAGGCAAAGTTATTGATCTCAGTACTCTTGAATGCATGACCATTATCAAATATTAATTATTAAGGCACTCTGTACCTATATATGATATGGTTCCTAAAAAATTATAGCACATGCTAAGCTATGACCTCTTTGAGCAGAATCATCTTCACCCATTTGGAAAAATGGTCAGTAGAAGCCAAGATGAATCAATGACCATTGGAAGAAGGAGGTTCAATCGGATGCACTATGTCGGTACCCCAATACTCGAATGGCCATAAGGCCAATGTAGGATGTAGAATGTTGGGTGGTTGGTTTAGGACCACAATGTGTCTTTGACATTGGTGGCATTGCCTAGCTATATCCATGCAATCTTTGATCATCGACGACCAGTAGTATCCTAGTCTTCTGATCTTGGCTTTCATCTTTAGGCGATTGGGCGCTTACATAATCTTGAGTGTACCTCGATCATTATCATGCTTGTATAAACAATGTAACCAAATATGATCGAAAGATCGCTAGACACCATCCACAAGAGCGTCGGAAAGTGCTCTTTGCTTCATCTGATGAGCTTGGGACTTCTCTTGAGGTAGTTTTCATTTATTTAGATAATCCATGAATGGTTTCCTCCAATCTAACTCCTCGTCCTTATTAGCAATGGAAACCTCCCTTTCAACAGAGTGCTTTTTGATGAGTTCAATATCAATAATTGATAAGACTTATCTATTTTGGATCTTTATTGATATGGACTCATCCTTTAGACATGCCAACTCCTTGGCAAGCTTGGCTAAAGCATACTCTATGTCATTATGTCCTTGAGAAATCTAATAAATGGTAATCTCTAGGATTTGGGCCAACAAATCAATGGTGTACTTGTGATAGTGAAGGAGCTTACAATTTATAACCTTATAGGACCCAGCAATTTGGTTGATAATTAGCTGAGAATCCTCGAAGATGTTGATGTTCTGGATGCTTAAAGTAATGGCTAACTCCTTATAGACAATCAAAGCTTCATATTTGGCTTCATTGTTGGTGCAAGGATTGAACATATGATATGAGAATCTCATCACATCACGGTCTGGAGTTAAGAGAACTATTCTTACCCATACCTTTCCTGGAATAGTAGATTGTGGTTCTTCTCCTCTTTAAGAGAAAGCTGCACCATCAAAGTATATCCCCCAGTGGTGAATGCTAGTATCCCCTATGTTCTTGATTTGTTCATCAGGGAGATCATCACTAAGCAGAGTGTCAGTAAGAAGTAGGTGTGCTGCTAAGAAATTCACTAGCGCTTGTCCTTTCACCACACAGAGGGATAAATAGAAATGTCAAACTGTAAGAGGATCATGGACCATCGTGCCAATCGTTCAGATAGTGTCAATCATGCCATGAGATAATGTAGTGGATTTATCCTAGAGATTAAGTTCACCTTATGAGGAAGCATGTTGTGTTGTAGCTTTGGGATGCAAAGATTAAAGCTAGGCAATGCTCCTCAATGGGTGGATAATTAGCCTAAGCAAGGACTAGATGATGGTGGTAGAGTGTGTTTTCTATCACTTCATTGTTGTCTTGGGTCAACAAAGCACTAAGGGAGTAACCTAATGCAGTGTAAAGTATGAGTTGCTTTCCTAGGAGAGGGGCAACTAGAACTGGCGGTGTCATCAGGTAAGGCTTGATGTCATCGAAGGCATGCACACACTTGTCATCCCGCTTGAATTTGGCATCCTTTTTGACAAGTGCTGAGAATAACTGACATCTTTCTGATATATTGGATATAAAGCATATTAGATATGCCAACCGCCCTTGGAATGATATGAGTTGAGTTAAATTTTTAGCGAGTGGCATTTCTAATATCAACTTGATCTTCTCCAGATTAATTATGATTCTCGAGTGTCATATAGCAAACCCAAGGAATTTCCTTGAAGCTACTCTGAATGCACACTTCAAGGGGTTCATTTTGAGGTTAAATTATCTTAACTATTTGAAAACTACTCTCAAGTCAAAGATATGGTCTTCCTTTTCTATACTTTTGATGATCGACATGATGATAAATGAATGAGTTAGTCGAAGATTCGAGTCATAGCCCACTGGTTTGTAGCACCAACATTTTTAAGGCTGAAAGACAAGACCTTATAGCAATAGATTCTAATCAGGGTTCTAAAAGTAGTGTTTCTTTCATCTTCAAGAACCATCTTTACTTAGTTATATCCAGATGAGCCATCCATGAAAGAGAAGACTGCATGAGATGAGGCAATGTCGACCATCAGCTCTGGGATTGGTAGTGGAAATTCATCTTTTGGACATGCCTTATTTAAATCCCTAAAATCGATGCATATGTAAATTTGGCCATTTGTTTTCTTAATTGGGATTATGTTGGCTAACCAAGTAAGGTATTTTTATTTTCGGATGAAGCCAACATTGATTAGTTTCTTGACTTCAGAAATGACCTGTTGTTCTATGTATAAATGCATGCGTCTAGGAGCTTGCTTGAGTAAGCTATTGTTAATTTATGGACCACTACATCAGGATCCAATCCAATCATCTCTTTATAACTCCATTCAAAGTGATCCATAAACTCAGCCAATAGCCTAACTAAGTCAGTAGTTTTAATTTCATTCAACAAAGAATTGATGTATGTCAAGCGTGGATCTTCTTCAATTCCTATGTTTATTTCTTTGAGCTCATTGATGGTTAACTTAATCTCTTCTTTGAACTCTGGTGGTGCATCTTTGACTTTAAAATCATCTAGATCATCTGAAGTTTCTAAGCACAACTCCTTATACGAGTTAATGTGATTAGAAAAGAACTTGTTAATTCCAAATGATTGGTGATGACTAAGTAGTAATTGTCATCATCGACTGGAACCACTACACTAAATCTTAGTCTCAATCTTGATTGAGAGCTTTTGCATTTATTCTTACATATTCTTTTGAAGTAGTCTGACTTGTGCTTTAACCAAGTATGTTGGCCTTTCTTTGCTAAATTATGAACACAAGGAAATTACTAATCTAAAGGTAATTCTTTTAAATTTTTATAGGAATCATCCTCAAGTTCTACATCGACTTCTTAACTTGAAGATGATGCTTACAGAAGGAACCTCTGAGTCTTTACACCTGTGGATGACTTATGGGCTTCCTTTACCAGCTTTTGAGAGGAAAGTGGGGTTAGAGCTAAGGTTCCCAACTGATGCCTAACTTATTCACATATAGACTTGGATACACTTATGCTTTGCTTTGGAGCCCAGTCTTCATCGTTATCATGCTCAGGTGTCACCTCCAAGAGAATCTACTACTGAGAAGAGCTAACTGGTGTGCTAAACATATAAGACTCATCCTATGAACTAGATTCTAAGTCTATATTGATAGCATTTGTGCTCCGGGTAGCTGGGACATATCTTCTATTGGGTGGAAAATAAAGAGATTTTCCACCCCTAGGACTGCCTCTGAACTAGCCTCTTCCTCTACTTGGTGGAGGTCAGGTCATCCTACCCATATGTTTGAATGGACTAACAAACTATGGATGGAATCAAAGGGCAGGCTCCACTTCCTCCTCCAAAACTATTTTCGCTCCCTTTTATTTTCTTTTACATTTTCTCTTTTCTTTTTTTCTCTTCCTTTTTCTTTTTCTTTTTCTTTTATTTCTAAACTTTGTCCAAGTTGATGAGAATAGACTTGTTCATTTTGAGGGAGGTAGAAACAAGCATCATCATATATGCAGACCTCATGAACTATAAATGGCCTGGGATCTCCTTTGGCACAATAGACGATCCCACCTCTCAAAAACTTCATACAATGATGTAGAGAGGATGGAACTATGATGTTCTCATGTATCCATGTTCTCCCAAATAAAGTGTTGAAAGAAGTATTCCAGTCTATAATGTGAAACTTGGTTTTGGTCTTCCAATCATTTATCTCCAAGGGCAACACTATGGAGCCTACGACTTATTGACCTCACTTTTGGAGTGTGGATTCAATCTTCCCATCTTAGACTTAGAAGTCTTCTAGACACTAAGACTTCCCTAGTCATAAGACACTTCTAACAATTAGGTAAACACTTAACCTAAGCCTAAAGACTTAGAAGGGTTAACCATATGACTAGGTTATGCCTTAGGGATTAAGTTAATCCACTACCCTACAACCAAAATCCAATCCATGTTCACCTTCTCAAACCAAACCTCAAGTTAAATTCAAACATCAAATTCAAATCCAAATCAAAACCCAAATTCCAAAACCAAATGGTTGAAGCCCATAATCAAATTCAAATTTGAAACCCTTCTTAAGCCATATGACCTATCCCACGGACTTAGCCAAATCTTAATCCAAATCAATCCAAAATTAATTGATCTTCTCATAATCAATTTATAACTTCAATCATCTTCCTAAATATAAATCAAATCTACATTCAAATGATCGAAACTAAATCAACTAAATCAAATTAAATCAAAACCCTTCCTAAACCATATGACCTATCCATGGACTTAGCCAAATCTTAATCCAGATCAGGTTAAACTCAATTGATTTTATCACAAATCAATCATATTTTCAATCATCTTTACAAATTTAAATGAAATATACATTTAAATGATCAAAACTAAACCAAACTAAATCAAAATCCAAACTTAAGCCACATGACCTAACTCCATGGACTTAGCCAAATTCCTTCATTCCAAAACCCAAATTTAATTTATTTTCTCATGAATCAATCATACCTTTAATCATATTCACAAATATAAAGAAAAAATCTATAATCATCAAGCCAAACCAAAATCAACCAAAGTCAAACCCAACTTAACCTTTTTGACTTTAAATGTTCAAATGAACCAAAACCCATTTGAACCCAAGCTAATTGCAATTGAATTTGTATATCAGTCCGAAATCCATATATAAACTCAACTAAATCAAAATAAACCCAAAATCAAGCAAACTAAACCCAATTGGTCCACTTGACCCAAAGTGGCTAATTTGACCTATTTGAGCCAACTTCTAATCCTACCCAAATTAGATTGAACCAAGCCAATGAAAACCTACCATCATGATTGTTGATCACCCTAGGTTGATCAATTGTCATAAATTGGGTCAAACCAAGTCAACTTGGTCATTTTACCAAGTCAACCACTTAACCCATATGAAACTAAACTAGCCAAATTGCAACCTAAGCCAAATCCCTTGAAACAAATGATTCATACCAAATCAAAATTAATATTTGAATATGACTTGACCTTCAATGGATTCAAACCAAACCCAATTGGCCCTCTTGACCCATATTGACCCAAGTTGACCTAAAAGACCAAATTGGGTAAAATAAAAATATAAACCAAATTGATTGTTGAACTTGACCAAAGCCATGATTGGACCTATTTGAACCCAATTGACCTACTGAGCCCAATTTGACCTAAAGGTTCAAGTTGTCCTAAATCAAAACAAAATCCAAATTAATTGAAACCAAAGCCTACAATCATCTTCGATTGGTCAACTAAACCCAAAATAACACCCAACCCAAGCTAATTTGGCCAATTTGATCAAATTGGTCAACTTAATCCATTTGACCCAAATGAATTCAAATGAGCCAAAAATCAAATCTAAGCCAAACTAAACCAAACCAATGGAACCAAAACATCCCAAATGATCATATGAACTTGACCCAACCCTTGGTTTGACCCAATTTGTCCAATTGGTCAACTTGACCCAACCTAATTTGACCTAAATGAGTCAAATTGAGCCAAACCTAACAAAATCTACTCTAATTGACTTGAAATTTGGGCTCACCAACTTTTTGATCATTTAAAATATGCCCAAATCAAATCCAATTCCAAATGATCATTCTACCCTTGGGTCAAGGGCATTACGTCAGACAAATCACTCATGTAAGTGGTCATTTCCATTCCTTGGCCACTTGGTAATCTCCCAATGGTCCACCTAGGACACTACTCAACTTGATCTAAGGGGTGGTTCGGTCGGCCATGACCCATGGGAGGTGAAATCACCTTTCCCTCCCCATTGGAGCATTTGAAACCCACAACAAAAGCCAAACTTGATCCAACCATCCGATCAAGATGAAGGGGGGTATACACCCTCTCATTTTGACTCAAACACACATAAAAATCATTCCTCACAGCCTTAGCTACCCAAGAAGAGCCACTAGAGCCATTCTTTAAGTTCTCAAGCTCATTCCTCAATCAGAAAATGCCATTCCTGTCCATCCCGTAATAGGACACTCCCATTTTTGACCTAACTTCCCCATTTCTCCATCAAACTCAAGTTAACTATGCATGCACCTTTCCTAGGCCTCATTGAGCAAGAACAAATCATCTCCTAAGCTTCCCGAGCACCAAAGGTGGGACTTCGACCAAAGTTGAGCTTGAAATCATCGGTTAGTGGCCTTCTGAGTGAACATCGAGGATTTGATCTAATTGTTGCTCAATAGAGCTTCATCTCCACTAGATGAAGCTTCTTCAATCATTTGAGCCCCCAGTCTTGAGCTCGGTGAGGTATGCTTCCAAAATAGATCCTTAGCCAAAATTGTTGGAGATTTTTGAAGAAAACTTGTATCTCGTGTGATCTTGACCATTGGATCCCCTCGATCGATGTCTCGAAGGTGTGGGATTCTTCTGGAGTTGTTCCAAGCTTGGATAAGCTTGAATCACTTGAGAAATGGTAGATGGACTCCATTCTCCCTCACTCGCTTGACATTATATCAGGCATCGTTTGTACTGCGTGATCAGATAGATGATTGTGATTAGATCTACTAGATCAATTTGATTTAATATAATTAAGCATTAGGATTAATCATAGCCATCTGATCTTAGATCGAATGGCATACCAGAAAGTTCATCTACTGCCACCATGTAGGGGCTGAGTTGGATAAGTTTTATGTAGCCAATCTTAAGGTGCCACGTGGAAAGCACGCCACATGGCGGCAATAAGATTAGGCTTAATTAATCATTTTTAATGACTGAAACTTCAAAAAATCATAAAAATAATAGAAATAAAAGATTCAAATAAATACTCATTTTAAAGGTATTTCAGAAGAGAATTAATTATAAAAGATCTTAACTAATTTTGAATAGTAATTAAAGTTTAATTCCAAAATTAATTAGCTTAATTACTTTTTAATTACTTGAGGAATTAATCCCAAATTTTGTGAGTTAATTTAATGGGATGACCTCTACCTCCTATGATTTTCATGGGATTTATTGCTTAGTTAATTAAAAAAATTAACTAATTAAACCTTACCTACTCTTTTAAGTTAATTAATGATTGATTAATCTGATGAAGAGTAATAAATTGGTTAATTAAGTTTATTAATCATTGTTTGACATTAAGTGAACTAAAGAATAGGGTTAGGACCCCTTTCATGAAGTTCATTTCACCCTTTTTCTAAATGAAATTAATTAATATTTAACTAATTAATTAAATCACTTAATCTAATTGAAATAATAATCACATCTGACCTTAATTAATTAAATCATGTGGTAGATCTTTAGGTGTTTAATAACATAAAGAAGTTTAATGAAATTATGGTTAGTCCACATGTGTGGGGAAACCATAAGAGTAATTAATTAAGTCTCTTAATCTAATTAACTATTAATCATGAGCCAATTGCATTAGGCCCTTTTATTTTCTAGGATCATTGCAAGTTTATGTTCTATGCATATCATGTTGGCTCATAATTATTTAGTTAACTACTTTAAGGTGACATTGGTAAGGGTAATTAATTCATCTAATTAAGGGTTCAACTTAATTAATGCATAAAATCAACTTAATTACATTTCCTTAAATTAAATCAAATCACTAATGTGGGAATGGGTTTAAAATAACAAGTGATTATTTCTCTTCTCCTCTTTAAATCAAATCAATTCCAAAACTTAATTAATAAAGAAGTTTTTTTGTTTTAAATAATCTTATTTGATTTAATTGTCCTAAAAAGTAGTTTGGTTGAATGAATCACCTGCTTATATTTGATTGTCCTCTTTCCAATCATGGTAAATTTGGTATGTCATTTGAATACATGGACCAATCTTTTCAAGATCAAGAAAAATAAAATGGATTACCTTTATGTAAGCTTGCATGTGTTGATTTAATTTAATATATGTGTGGCTATTATCAATATTAAGTCTAAATGTATTTTTCAAAAGTTTAAAAAGGAATAATAATATGTGTTATGATGCTAGTTATAAATACATAAGAAATGCATGTGCTTATAGCTTAAGTGTATGAATGTTGAGTTCTCTTTCCTCTATTCATGTATTGATTTATATAAGATTGAATGGTAATGGGTATATAGTCTGGACATCCCGGGAATACAAGGCTTTAGCTAACCCCAAGGAGGTCAATTGATTACCTCATTTCCCTAGTTTGTTACTTGGTTAATGAAATCGAAAAGAAGAAATGTTCAATCTGAATTTGTTCTTCATTAAAATAAAAAAACCAAAATCCTAAACTCTAAACTAAACCCCTAAACCTAAACCTAAACCCTAAAAACCCTAAACCCTAAACCCTAAACCATAGACCTTAAACCCTAAACCCTAAAAGCATAAACCCTAAAACCCTAAACCCTAAACCTTGAACCCTAACCCTAATCCCTAAACCCTAAATCCCAAACTCTAAACATAAACCTAAAGTAACTAAATAAATTAAAAAATAAACCTAAACCCTAAAACCTAATAAACCTAAACAAAAACCTAAACCCTAAAAATGGTTAGAACCATGACGACAGGAACATCACCGTCAACCAAGCTCAACCTAGATCTAGCGTTGAGGGTGAAGGGAGGAGACGGTTATCGCAGTGGTGGTGGGGGTTGGAGCAGGGATGGTTACGGAGGCGGGAGGAGCGATGGAGGTTACATTCATGGTGGTGGCGAAGGGAGAGATCAGGGATATGATGGTGGATCCCACTACTTGAGAGGCGGGTTGGTTCTGATGGGAACTAGAGAAACTGAAGAACGGCTTATCCGATCTGATGCTTATGGAATTGTGTCTTTATAGTAGAGACAGTTCTAGTTATCTAGGGTTTTGATTTGCTCAATGCGTGCTCATTTTTTGTCTATTTCTTAGAAAACTTGGTGTGTTATCTGGTTGATGAAATTGAAAAGAAGAAATGTTGAATATGAATTTCTTCTCTATTAAAAAAAATTATAAACCTTAAACTAAAACCTGAAACTTAAATCTACAACCTAAACCCTAAACCCAAAATCCTAAACTGTAAATCGTAAACCCTAAACCCTAAACCCTAAACTCTAAATCGTAAACCTTAAACTTAAACCTAAATCAACCAAAACCAAACTAAACCTAAACCTAAACCTAACAAATTAAATCAGAACCTTAAACTACTAAACCCTAAACTCTAAACCCTAAACCCTAAACCTAAATCAAAACCCTAAACCTAAACTCAACTAAACCCTAACTATAAACTAAACCTAAACCTTAATCATCCTTAAACTTAAACTTAAACCTAAACCTAAACCTAAAACTAAACCTTAAAGAAAGCTCAACCTAAAACCCTAAACCCAAAACTAGGCCTAAACCTAACCTAACCCTAAACCTAAACTTATACTAACCTAAACCTTAAATTAACTTAAACCCTAAAACCCTAAACTCAAGCTAAACACTAAACCCTAAACCCTAAACCCTAAAAACCTAAACACCAATACCTAAATTAAATAAAACCTAAAAATTAAAGAAATAAAAAAAAACTAAACCTAAATAAAATAAAAAATATAAAATAAAATAAAAACCTAAACTAAAACCTAAACCTAAACCTAAGCCTAAAAATAAAAAAAAAAAAATAAAATAAAACTAAACTAATATAAAATAAATAAAGACCTAAATTTAACCAAAAATAAAATAAACCTAAAAATGAAAACCTAAACAAAATTAAAACAAACTGTATAATAAAAATAAAATAAATCTAAAATAAATTAAAATGATAACTAAATAAAAACCTAAACCTAACAAATAAACCTAAAAATTAATAAAAAATAAAACCTAAACCCTAAACTAAAAAAAACTTAAACCTAATATAAACAAAAAAAAACCTAAACCTAAACTAAAATAAGTTAAACTAAAATAAATAAAACCTAAACTTGAACCTAAAATAAACTAAAAATAAACCCTAAACTAAATAAAATAAAATATACTAAAAATAAACCTAAACCTAAAGGTAAAACTAAAAATAAAAACTTAAACTTAAACCTAAAAAAAATAAATAATAAAACTAAACTAAGAAATAAACATAAATCTAAACCTAAACCTAAAAAATAAATTAAAATAAAAAACCTATACTAAAATAAATAAACCAAAAATAATAAACCAAACTAGATAAAAATAATGAATAAAATAGACTAAAATAAATAAAAAAGAAACTAAATAAACCTCAACCTATAATTTACTTATTATTTTTTTAAAACCCTAAATCGTAAACCTTAAACCCTAAACCCTAAATCCTAAACCCTAAACCCTAAACCTTAAACACTAAAACAAACCCTAAACCCTAAACTAACAACCCTATATCCTAAAACCTAAACCCTAAACCTAGCCCTAAACCCTAAACCTTAAACCCTAAACCCTAAAACCTAAACCTTAAAACCTAAACCCTAAACCCTAAACTCTTAACCCTATACCATAAACTAACCCTAAACTCTAAGCTAACCCTAAACCCTAAACCCTAAAACCCTAAAGCCTAAAGCCTAAACTCAAAACCCTAAACTCAAAACCCTAAACTCTAACCCTAAAATCCTAAAGCCACGGAGTCTTTATTCATACTCTACAAAGTATCAGCAATTTCAGACTCAGAATGTAAGGAAGAAAGCATAATGTTATCATCTCATTTTGTGAATGTGATTTATAGCCTTTTTCTTTTTAACAATGGCATGATAATATTTAGTATTATGATCACCATTAGATCCATTTTATAAAAGCTTTTTACTGCCAGTAGGTCTTCTCCATGTCTTGAAAACATGTTAACCTATCTTTAGCTTGAGCCAACAAATTAATTTTAGAAGGATCATTAACAACAACGTCTTCCAAAACTATAACCTCAATCTCCATATCTTTGATATTGACAAAAAGGTTCTTGAAATAAAGTTAATTCCACAAAGTAAGGCATTGTTTAAGCCTTTTTAATTTGAACCACAATCTCCTCATCCCAAAAATAGAATCACCAAGATGAAGAGGTTCACCCTTAGTAACAACAACATCCAAAATTTATCATCCATGAGCCACATATTTTGGAAGCGAAAGGGATGGAGGAGGAGAATCTACTAGCAATAAAATTCACATGATAAGCAAGGAGAATGGTCCAAAGGGTTGCTTAAGTGCTCCATAGAAGTACCAGGGAGAATATTAATCCACAAATGATTAAAAAGAACTCGATCTAGCTTTTACCAGAGTCTATAATTATTCCAAGTAAATTGAGACCCACTAAAGCCAATATGAATAAGATGACAATCAAAGATCATGTTATTAAAATCTTCCATAGAAAATAAGTTCAGAGCATTACCACCAACTTATTTAGAGGAAGAAGAGATAGTATTAAAGTCCCCACCCATAAACCAAAGAGCATTAATAGAAGAACAATAATTAATAAGATCCTTCCAAAGAAGCCATCTAACATTTCTATTACAAAAAGCATAAAAAATGGGCCAAAACAACACCAATTATCATAAGTAATATTAACATTCACAACTTGGGATAAATCATCCAAAACCTATAGAACATAGGGACTATTCCAAAAAATCCAAATTTTATTGCTCGAGTTAGCAAAAAAATTAGAAAACCAATCATTCTCGTAATAAAAGAAAAGTTATAATGAAGAACAAAAGGTTCCAAAATAGCCAAAAAGGAAATGTTATGAGAACGAACTAAATTTCTATTTCTATTTCTAACATAGAGGGTAACAATCCTCTCACATTCTAAATTAAGAAAGAAACCATTTATTTTTGGGCAGAAGAGCCAAATCTACTAACTCTGGAAAAGTTAGGAAATTTAGTTTTAGGAGTTTTATTTTTCTTTTTAAAAACCATTTGTAATTTATTAGTCATATCCACAACATCACCTTCCGATAGAGATTGTTCAGGGGTATGTTTGGAATAAGATTGTACATTTAAACCATCATTGCATGCCACTTCACCTTATTCCAAATCATTATTATGTTGAAGTATCGGAATAGAAATCAGTTCAAAATTAGATGAAGAAGTAGGAGAAGGATTAGAACCATTAAAAGCATAGGTGCCCAATCAAGATTAGAAACTTTATCCTTAGTTTGGTCACCATTCAAGCCCTCATCAAGGATCACATTTTCTTCAATTAAAGGTGGCAAAGAAGCAGGAATGAAATCATTTGAGATAAAATCATCATCCATAAGTTTGAAAGACATATTATTGTCCAAATTATTACCAATATTAGTGGGATTCAAATGTATAGGCCCATTACAAATTACTGCATCCTTATTACCATGACTGACATCTAAAAGCTGATCAGGCTTAAGAACCGCAGCATTGTCCAAAGGAACAATGGGAGGATCAAGGAAATGACCCTCGGTTTAGGTAAAGAGTTATCCATTAGATCAACTTTCTGTGGTTTAACCAAGGGCGCCTTATGATTGGGATCCGAGTTATTATGAATGGGTTTGGGAACAAAAAACAATTCAAAGTAGGAAAATTCTCAAAATCCACTTTTGCAAATATCCATATTTCACTGATCCTAGCTAAATTTTCTTTGGAATTTTTTTAGTTATATCCAACTTGACTAGAATCCGACCAACAGATGGCCGGGTATTAGAAGCAGTCGCCATATCAACTTGAGGAGGATTTCCGAACAGCACACCCACAACAAAAAGAAACTCATGATTAATGAAATGGACATGCAAATTGGGAAGAGAGATCCAAACCAGAATAATAAGATATTCCTCCTTAATATTAAAATGGGGCCTCCATTTTAACAATCGCATCTGACAATTGAAAACAAAATACGAGCATCGAGAGAAAACTCAAGAATAATCTAAGTCATTTGAAAGCTGAATCAAGACATGAAGGGAATCAATCAATCCGACAGAAAAGATAGCAGAGAGTTCAACCTATGGAAAAATAATCTAATATTCTCCAAAGTAGGTGACACAAAGAAAATTTACCCTAAACCTAAAAAATTTGCTTTGGGTCATCCTACCCAAAAAATAAACTTAAACACTTGATGTTTGGATGCTTACATATGGTGCTGCTCCTTGAGAAGATTACAATTGAGCCTGAGCCTTTTCTTTATCTTATTTTTTCTATCTGCTCTTACTCTTTATGCTTGATTAAGTATTTCATTTTCTATACTCATCCCTTTAATCATGTTGTAGATCTCTGGTATAGGTTGGGAGACTAATGATGTTGGATTGTGCTAGTTTCAAAAGGAGCAGAGGAAGTTTGCTGCTAATTTCATTGGATTTTTTTTTGTGGATCTCTATTTCCTTTTTTCTTAGCTTGCTTTCCTTAACTATTGTAATAGTTAGGGGGCTTATCTCCTTAGGACTCTTTGTAGCTCTTTGAGCATTAGCTTAGAGATTTACCCCCTCTAAGGACCTTGTACCTTTTCTTTGTGGCAATAAAATTTCCCTAATTTCCCTGAAAAAACCCTAAAATTAACCCTAAATCTACAACCCTAAACCTAACCCTAATCCCTAAACCCTAAAAAATCCTAAACCCTAAACTAACCCTAAACCCTAAACCTTAAACCCTAAACACTAAATCCTAAACCCTAAACCTAAACCCTAAACCCTAACTCCTTAAACCCTAAACCTAAACCTAAAACACTAAAACCACTAAACCAAACCCTAAACTAACATTAAACCCTAAACCTAAACCCCTAAAACCTAAACCTTAAATTCTAAACTAGCCTAAACCCTAAAACCTACTGACCCTAAACCTAAAACTAAACTCCTACAAACCTAAACCTAAAAACCTAAACCATAAACCCTAAATCCTAAAACCTAAACTTAAAAAAAAACCTAAAATAAAATAAATAAAACCTAAATCAAAATAATATAAAAATAAAATAAAATAAAACCACATAAACCTAAACCTAAGCCTAAAATAAAATAAAATAAAAATAAACTAAAATAAAATAAATAAAAAACAAATAAACTAAAAAAATAAAATAAACCTAAGAATAAAAAACTTAATAAATTAAAAAATAAATTTAAAATAAAATTAAATAAACCTAAAATAAAATAAAATAAAAACATAAGCCTAAAAAATAAACCTAAAAATAAAACTTAAAAATAAAGAAACAATAAAACCTAAACCCTAAACTACAAAAAAAACTAAACCTAAAATAAAAATAAAATAAACAAAATAAAATAATCCTAAACCTAAATAAAATAAACTAAACTAAAATAAATAAAACCTAAACCTAAACCTAAAATAAACCAAACCTAAACCTAATCTTTAACTAAATAAAATAAAATAAACTAAAATAAACCTAACTAAAAAGAAAACCTAAAAATAAACCTAAAACTTAAACATAAAGAAGTAAAATAAAAACCTAAAATTAAACCTAAAAATAAAAAATAAAACCTAAACCTAAAAAAATAAAATAAAAATAAACTAAAATAAAAAATAATCCTAAAACTAAACCTAAAAAATAAACTAAAATAAAAAACCTATACTAAAATAAATAAACTAAATTAAAAATAAATAAAAAATAATCTAAATAAGAATAAAAAATAAAGAAAATTAAAATAAATAAAAAATAAACTAAATATACTAAATAAACTTAAAATTACTAGTTTACAGAATTTTAAAAAGATGACCTTAAGCCCTAAATCCTAAACCCAAAACACTAAACCCTAAACCCTACTCCCTGAAAAATCCTAAACCCTAAACCTTAACCCTAACCCTTAAACTCTAAAAGAATAAACCCTAAAACCCTAAACCCTAAAACAATAAACCCTAAAACCTTAAATCTAATCCTAAATAAAAATAAATAAGAAAACCCTAAACACTAATCCCTAAACTTACAACCTACAATATACAACCTTAAACCCTAAACCCTAAAACCTACACCTTAAAAACTTAAAAACCTAAACCTAAAGAAAACAAAACCTAAAAAAAAATATAAACCCAAATAAAATAAATACCTAAACTAAAACATAAAGCTAAACCATAAAATAAAATAAAATAAAATAAAATAAAAATAAAATAAAATAAAATAAATAAAAACCTAAACAAAAATAAAAAATATAATAAACCTAAGAATAATAAATCTAAACAAAATAAATACTAAACATAAAATAAAGATAAATAAACCTAAAATAAAATAAAATAAAAACTGAATAAAAACCTAAACCTAAAAAATAAACCTAAAAATAAAACCTAGAAAAAAATAAAAAATAAAACCTAAATCCTAAACTAAAAAAACCTAAACTTAAAAGAAAATAAAATAAACATAAACCCTAAGCTAAAATAAAATAAACTAAAATAAATAAAACCTAAACCTAAACCTAAACTAAATAAAATAAAATAAAATAAAAATATACCTAAACTTAAACAAAAAAATAACATCTAACATAAAAACCAAACACAAAACCAAAAAAAGTAAATAAAAACATTAACCTAAACTTAAAAATATAAAATAAAATTAAAATAAAATTCAACTAAAAAATAAACCTCAAAAATAAAATTAAAATAAAATTCAACTAAAAAATAAACCTAAACCTATAAACCTAAACCTATAAAATAAACTAAAAAAAACCTAAACTAAAATAAATAAACCAAAAATAAATAAAATAAACTAAATAAAATTAAAATAAACTTAAATAAATGTAAAAAAATAAAGTAAACTAAAAATAATAATAAATAAACTAAATATACTAAAAAAACCTAAACCTACCAATTTACTTAATTTAAAAAAAAAGAACTTAAACCCAAAATCCTAAACCTTAAACCCTAAACCCTAAACCCCACAAACCTAAGCCCTAAGCCTTCATACACCTTAAAACCCAAACCCTAAACCTAAAAGCATAAACCCTAAACCTTAAACTAACCTAACCCTAAACCTTAAACCCTAAACCCCAAACCCTAAACCTAAACCTAAACTTAAAGTTACTAAATAAATTAAAAAATAAACCTATACCCTTAAACTTATTAAACCTATACCTAAACCTAAACTTAAACCCTAAGAATATGTAGAACATTAAGGACAAGAACATCACCGTCTACCAGGCTCAATCTAGATCTGGTTGTGGAAGTGAAGGAGGACACGGTTATCTCAGTGATGGTGGTGGATCTAGAGGTACTGGTGGATATGGAGGTGGTGGTCTGAGCAGTGGTTGTTATAGAGGTGGGAGGAGCAATGGTGGGTGATCTAGAGTAGCTGGTGGATATGCGTGCTCAATTTTTATCTATGTCATCACTTGTGTCTTAGAAAACTTGGTGTATTACTTGGATGATGAAATCATAAAAAAGAAATGTTTAATCTAAATTCGTTATCTATTAAAAAAAACAAAAAACCCTAAACCCTAAATTAATTCATGAACCATAAACCTAAAAAAACTAAACCCTAAACATAAACCCTAAAATAAAAAAATTATAATAAGTTAAAATAAAATAAAATAAACTCAACACTGACCCTAAGCTAAAACCTTAAACCTTAAACACTAAACTTACAACCTAAACCCAACCCAACCCTAAACCCCAAACCATAAACCACAAATCTAAACTCTAAACCACAACCCTAAAACCCACAAACCCCAAACCCCCAAACTAAACCAAACCTAAAACCTAAACACTAAACCCTAAACCCTGAGCCACAAACCCAAAATCCTAAAAACAGAACCTAAACCCAGAACCTAAAAACCAAAACTTGTAAAAATAAAAAAAAAAATAAAAAAAATAACCAAACTAAAAATTAAACTAAAATAAAACTAAAACTAAAATAAACAAACCTAAAATAAACTAAATAAAATAAATAAATAAAGCTAATTAAAAATATATAATAAAATTATGTAAATGAATAAAAAAATAAATTAAATAAACTAAAAAAACCTAAACTTACCACTTTATTTAATTTAAAAAAAACTAAAATATAAAACCTAAACCTTAAACCCTAAATCCAATCGAAACCCTAACCCCAAACCATAAAACTAACCCAAAACCTACAACCCTAAATCCTAAAAAAATCCTAAACCATAAACCCTAAACTAACCCTAAACCCTAAACCCTAAACCGTAAACTATAACCATAACCCTAAACACGAAACCCAAAATCCAAAATCGTAAAACCCTAAACCATAAACCCTAACCAAAGCCTAAACACACTAAAACCTAATAAACCCAAACCTAAACTTTAAAACCCTAAACCCTAAACCTACCCTAAATGGTAAAAACAAAACCCTAAAACCTAAAACCTAAAGATAAAGTAAATAAAACCTAAAATAAAATAAATCAAAACTTAAACATAAATAAAATAAAATAAAATAAAAACCTAAATTAAAACCTAAACCTAAACCTAAAAATAAAATAAAATAAAATAATTAAAAATATAAACTAAACAAAAAAATAAAATTAACCTAAGAATAAAAACCTAAATAAAATAAAAACTAAACGTAAAATAAAATAAAATAGACTTAAAATAAAATAAAATAATAACTAATTAGAAACCTAAACCTAAAAAATAAACCTAAGTATAAAACCTAAAAATACATAAAAAATAATTCCCAAACCCTTAACTAAAAATTAAAACTAAACTTAAAATAAAAATAATATAAACTTAAACCTAAACTAAAATAAACTAAATTTAAATAAATAAAACATAAGACTAAACTTACAATAAACAAAACCAAAATCCTAACCTAAATAAAATAAAATAAACTAAAAGTAAACTTAAACTTAAACAAAAAATAAAACCTAAAAATAAACCTAAAATAAGAACCTAAAATTTAAACCCTAAACCCAAAACCCTAAAATGTTAAAAATGTAAACCTAAAATAAAAATAATATAAACCTAAACATAAATTAAGATAAACTAAACTAAAATAAAGAAAACCTAAACATAAACCTAAAGTAAACTAAACCTAAACCTAAATCCTAAAATTATTAAGAGAAGATTAATTAAAAATAAACCTAAACCTAAACTAAAAAATAATACCTAAAAATAAACAAAAAATAAAAATCTAAAACCTAATCCTAAAAAAAGTACCTAAACCTAAACCCAAAAATAAAAAATAAAACCTAAACCTAAAAAATAAAGTAAAAATAAAACTAAACTAAAAAATAAACCTAAACTTAAACCTAAATCTAAAAAATTAATTAATATAAATAAATATAAAATAAATGAACTAAACTAAATAAAAATAAAAATAAACTTAAATTAAAATAAAAATTAAAATAAACTAATGTAAATAAATAATAAACTAAATAAACTTAAACCTACAAGTTTACTTAATTTAAAAAATTAAAAAATATAAAAACCCTAAACCCTAAACCCTAAAACCTAAAACCTAAAGCCTAAAGCAAAACACTAAACCCTAAAATATAAACCCCAAACCCACAACCCTAAACCTTAAACCCTAAACCCTAAACCCTTAACCTTAAACCCTAATAGCCTAAAAATTGAAAAATTGAAAAGCATAAACATAAACTAAATAAAACCTTAAAATAAAATAAATAAAAAAACCTAAACTAAACTATAAGATAAAATAAACCTGTAAATAAAAAACCTAAATAAAATAAAAACTAAATGTAAAATAAAAATAAAATAAACCTAAAATAAAATAAAATAAAATAAAATTAAAACCTAATGGGAACTGGAGAAACTACAGAATGGTCGATCTGATCTTCTACTTATGGAAATGTGCCTTTATAGTAGAGACGATTCTAGTTATCTAGGGTTTTCTTGTTAGCTCTATGTGTGCTCATTTTTTATCTGTCGTTGCTTATGTCTTAGAGAACTTGGTGTGTTACTTGGTTGATGAAATCAAAAAGAATAAATGTTGAATTTGAACTTGTTCTCTGATAAAAATAACCAAAAATTGTAAACTAACCCTAAACCCTAAACCCTAAAAAAACTAAAACCTAAACATCAACTAAATAAAACCTAAAATAAAAATATTAAAAAAACTAATCAAAATAAATAAAAATAAAATAAAATAAAAATAAACTTAAACCTTAACCAAATCTTAAACTGAACTTAAAAGAAAATAAAAAATAAAACTTAACTAAAAGAAAATAAATAAAACCTAAACTAAACTAAAAATAAAAAACCTAAATAAAATAAAAAAAAAAAAGCGTAAAATAAAATAAAATAAATCAAAAATAAAATAAAATAAAACTAAATAAAAACAGAAATCTAGATAATAAACCTAAAAATACATAAAAAAATAAAATCTAAACCCTAAACTAAAATAAAACCAAAATCAAAAATAAAAATAAAATAAACCTAAACCTAAACTAAAATAAGCTAAACAAAAATAAATAAAACCTAAACCTAAAGCTAAAATAAACTAACCCTAAACCTCAACCTAAACTAAATAAAATAAATTAAAATAAAAAATAAAGCTACACCTAAATTAAAAAATAAAACATAAAATAAATCTAAAATGAAAACTTAAAACCTAAACCTAGAAAACTAAAATAAAAAGCTAAACATAAACCTAAAAATAAAAAATAAAACCTAAACCTAAAAAATAAAATAAAAGTAAAACTAAACTGAAAAATAAATCTAAACCTAAACCTAAACTTAAAAAAATAAACTAAAATAAAAAACCTAAACTCAAATAAATAAACCCAAAATAAATAAACTAAATTAAATAAAAACTAAAAAAGCATAAATCAAAATAAAAAATAAATTAAACTAAAATAAATAAAAAATAAACTAAATAAACCTCAACTACTTGGTTTACTTGGTTAAAATAAATAAATAAATAAAATAAAATAAAAATAAAATAAACCTAACTTGAACCCTAAACCCTAAACCTAAACCTTAAAAAACCCTGATAAATGACCTAAATCCTAACCTAAACCCTAAACCCAAAACCCTAAACCTAACCTGACCCTCTAAACTCTAAACCCTAAATTAACAAACCCTAAACCCTAAACCATAAACCCAACGTGGGAATCCTAAAACTTAAACTAAACTAACCTGGACACTAAAACTCTAAAACCCAAAAGCTTAAAGCCCTAAACCTTAAACCATAAACCCTAGTAACCATAAACCCTAAAACCCTGCACCATAAAGAAACACTGACCTAATCCTAAACACTCCCTAAATTAAAATCTTAAAACTAAACTTAAATATAAAACCTAAAATAATGGTAAAAAAAAAAAACTAAAGATAAAAACTCAAAACTAACCTGACACCATAAACTCAACCTTAAATGCTGGGCCTCACCAAACCATACCCAAACCAAATCCTACCACAAAAACCTAACCCTGATGCAAACACTGCAGACTAACCTTAAAAACCTAAACCCTAAACTTTGGGCCGTAGCTGAGCCACAAACCCCAACCTACCTGAGCCTAAACACCAAACCCTAAATCCTACCCTACCCTAAAACTAAACGACCTGACCTATAACCCTACCCCCACCCAAACCCACCACCTACAACCTAAACCTCTAAACTAAAAAATAAATAAATAATATATAAACTAAATAAACTAAAATAAACATAAAAATAAAAAATAAACTAAATAAATAAAAATAAATAAATAAATAAAGTAATTAAACATAAACTAAATAAACCAAAACCTAAACTAAAATAAAAATAAAAATAAACTAAACTAAACTAAATAAACCTAAACTAAAAAAATGAACCTAAAATAAAAATAAAAAAAATAAAATAAACCTAAAAAATAAAACCTAAAACATAAATAAACTAAAATAAAATAAATAAAATAAATATATAAACTAAAATAAAAATAAACTAAATAAATAAATAAACTTAAACCTAAACTAAATAAATCAAAAAACAAACCTGAAATAAAATTGAATAAACTTAAATAAATAAATAAACTTACACCTAAACTAAATAAAAAATCAAGTAAATAAAAATAAATAAAAAATAAATTAAATAAAAATAAAAAATGAAACCTAAACCTAAACTAAATTAAATAAAAAATAAAATAAATATATAAAATTAAATAAATAAATAAAAATAAATAAGGTAAATAAAAATAAACTAAGTAAGCCTAAACCTAAACTAAACCATATAAATAATTATAAATAAAATAAACTAAACTAAACTAAAAAATAAATAATAAAACCCTAAACATTAAAATATATAAAATAAAATAAACATAAAGTAAACCTAAAATAAATAAATAAATAAAATAAAATAAACTAAATTAAAAAAATTAACCTAAACTAAATAAATAAACTTAAATTAACCTAAACATAAACCTAAATAAAGTAAAATAAAAATAAAATAAAATAAATAATTAAATAGAAATAAATAAATAAATAATTTATAAAAATAAATAAATAAACTAATTAAACTAAGCTAAATAAACTCTATAATAAAAATAAGGTAAAATAAAAATAAAACATAAACTAAATAAACTAAAATGAAATAAAAAATAAAGTAAACTAAATTAAATAAACTAAACTACAACCTAAACCTAAATAAAAGAAATAAAATAAACTAAATAAACTTAAATAAATAAAGTAAAAATAAAATAAGCCAAACTACAATAAAATAAACCTAAAAATAAACTAAACTAAACTAAATAATTAAATAAACCTAAACCTAAAAATAAAAATAAAATAAAAAAAACTAAACCTAAAAATAAAATAATATAAAATCAACCTCAAAAACAAAACCTAACTTAAAATAATAATAAAAATAAATAAATAAATAAACCCTAAAATTAAAAAAAATTTAAAAAAACATAAAAATATAATCTCTAAACCATAAAAAACCCTAAACTCTAAGCTAACCCTAAACCCTAAACTAACCCTAAACCATAAAACCTAAACCCTAAAAACCTTAAAGCCTAAACACTAAATTGTAAACTAACCCAAAATCCTAAGCTAACCCTAACCCCTAAACCCTGTATGCTAAACCCTAAAAACCATAAACCCTAACGCCTAAACACTAAAACCTAAACACTAAACCCTAAATCCTAACACTAAACCCAAAACTATAAAATGCTAAACCCTAAACCTAAACTTAAAAAATAAAATAAAATAAAAACTTGAAGTAAAACCTAAACCTAACCTTAAAAAGAAAATAAAATAAAAAATAAAAACTAAACTAAAATAAAATAAATAAAAATGTAAACTAAACTAAAAAGAATAAAAAACCTGAATAAAATAAAAACTAAACCTAAAATAAAAATAAAATAGACATAAAATAAAAACCTAAACCTAGTAAATGAAATTAAAAATAAAACCTAATAAAAATAAAAAATAAAACCTAAACCCTAAACTAAAAAATAAACTAAACCTAAAATAAACAAAATAAACTGAACCTAAACCTAAACAAAAATAAACTAAACTAAAATAAATAAAACCTAAACCTAAACCTAAAATAAACTAAACCTAAATCCTAGACTAAATTAAATAAAGTAAGCTAAAAATAAACCTAAAATAAAAGCTTAAAACCTAAACCTAAAAAAATCAAATAAAAAGCTAGACCTGAACCTAAAAATAAAAAATAAAACCTAAACCAAAAAAAATAAAATAAAAATAAAACAAAACTAAAAATAAACATAAACCTAAACCTAAACCTAAATAATAAACTAAAATAAAAAACCAAAACTAAAATAAATAAACTAGTACAAAAAATAAAAAATAAACCTAAATAAATATAAAAAAACTAAAATAAACTAAATAAATAAAATAAACTAAATTAAAAATAAATAAATTAAATTAAACTAAATTAAACCTAAAATAATCTAAATAAATAAAAATAAATAAACTACATAAATAAAAATAAAGTAAACGAAATAAAATAAATAAATAAAATGAACCAAAACCAAATATATTAAAAGAAACTAAAATATTCCTAAAATAAATTAATATAAATAAGTAAGCCTAAAAAAATAAACTAACCTAAATAAATAAATAAAAATAAAACCTAAACCCTAAAATTAGAAAAACTAAACTAAATAAAATAAACTAAACCTCAACCTCACACCAAAATAAAAATATAAAAAATAAACCAAAAAGAATGTAAAATAATAAAACTAAATAAAAAACTAATTTGAATAAATAAATAAAAAAATAAACTAAATAAATAAATAAATAAAATTAACTAAAATTAACTAAATAAACTAAACTAAACTAAACTAAAATAAAATAAATAAAATATAATAAAGTAAAAACCTAAATTAAATAAACTAAATAAAAATAAACCTAAAGTAAACTAAACTAAATAAACTAAAAAAATAAATAAACATAAACCCAAATAAATAAAAATAAAAATAAATTAAATAAAAACCTAAACTAAATAAAATAATAAAATATGTAAAATATACTAAATAAATACAAAAATAAACAAATAAATAAATAAACCTAAACTAAAATAAACTAAACTAAAATAAATAAACTAAATAAATAAAATAAACTAAATAAACTAAATAAAATATATAAATAAAAAACCTAAGATAAATAATATAAAAAACCTAAACATAAATGAATAAACTAAGATAAACTAATCTAAAAATAAACTAAACTGGAAATAAATAATCCTAAACCTAAAAGAAGCTATATAAACCTAAAGAAATAATAAATAAAAAATAAACCTAAATAAATAAACTAAATAAAAATTAACCTAAACATAAAATAAAATGTAAATACAAAAAGTCAAAATTAAATAAAATAAATAAATTAAAATAAAACCTAAACTAAATAAATAAAAGAAAATAAATTAACTAAAATAAAATTAAATAAAAAATAAACTAAATTAAATATAATAAAATAAATAACCTAAACCTAAATAAAAAATAAATTAAAATAAATTAAACCTAAACCTAAACAAAAAATAAATAATCAAACTAAAATATATAAATAAACTAAAATAAATAAAATAAACTAAAATACAAATAAATAAACCCAAAAATAAGATTAACATAAAACTAAACTAAATAAAATAAATCTAAACCTAAACCTAAACTAAACATAAACTAAATAAAATTAAACTAAACCTAAAATAAATAATTAAATAAAACCTAAAATTAAAATAAATAGATAAAAAAATAAACTAAAATAAGCTAAAAATAAATAAACTTAAAATAAATAAAATTAAACCTAAACCTAAACTAGAACTAAATAAAAGTAAAATAAATTAAGTAAAATAAATAAACTAAACAAAAATAAATAAAACCTAAACTAAAAATAAATAAACTAAACTAAACTAAAAACCTAAAAAAAATAAACTAAAAAATAAAAGATAAAAATATATAAATAAACTAAATAAAAATAAAAAACTAATCAAAAAAATAAATTTAAAAAATAAATAAACCTAAGCTAAAAAATATAATAAATAAGATAAACTAAATAATAAATAAACACTAAACCTAAATGAAATAAAAATAAAAATAAACCTAAAATAAAAAAAACATGAACCTAAACCTAAACCTAAAATAAAATAAAATAAACTTAAAAAATAAAAATAAACACCTAAATAAATCAGTAAACTAAATAAAATAAAAACCTAAACCTTAAACTAAAATAAACCTAAACTAAACTAAATAAATAATGAAATAAACTTAAACATAAACTAAAATAAAAAAAATAAAATAAACTATAAATAAAAAAACTAAACTAAATAAACAAACCTAAAATAAAGTAAATGAAAATAAAATAAACTAAATAAACCTAAATAAACTAAACTAAACTAAATAAACATAAATAAACTAAACTAAATAAAACCTAAACTAAATAAAAATAAACCAAAAATAAATAAACTAAAATAAATAAATAAACTAAAATAAACTAAATAAAAAATAAATAAACTAAACTAAACTTAATAAATAAATAAAATAAAAATAAAAATAATTAAATAAATAAACTAAATAAAATAAATAAATAAACTAATCTAAACTAAATAAACTAAATAAAAAAATAAAAAAAAACATAAACCTAAACCTAAATAAACTAAAAAATAAAATAAACTAAATAAAACCTTAAAAAAACTAAATAAACCTAAACCTACACTAAATAAAATAAACTAAAATTAAATAAATAAAAATAAACTAAAAAAATAAAGAAACTAAGTAAACTAAATAAATCCTAAATAAACTAAATAAACCTAGAAATACAATAACCGTAAATCAAGTAAAATAAACCTAACTTAAAAAATATTAAACAAACTAAAGTAAAATAAATAAATAAAAAATAAAAATAAATTAACCAAAATAAAACAAGAAAAAAACATAAACTAAAAAATAAAATAAACTAATAAACTTAAACCTAAACCTAAAATAAATTAACTAATTAAAATAAAAATTAACCTAAAAGCCTAAATGAAAATAAAAATAAAAATAAACTAAACTGAAATAAATTATCCTAAACTAAACTAAAATAAAGCTAAAATAAAATAAATAAAATAAAATAAAAAAAATAAAACTTAGAACCAAAGTAAACTAAAAAAAATAAATAAAATAAATAAATAATCTAAAATAAAAAAAACTAAAATAAATAAGTAAACCTAAACCTAAACTAAATAAAGAAAATAAACCTAAAATAATATATAATAAACCTAAATAAATAAAATAAACTAAATTAAAAATAAAATAAATAAAAATAACAAACCTAAACCTAAACCTAAACTAAACTAAATAAAAAAATTTAAGATAAAAATAAATAAAGTAAATAAAAATAATTTAAATAAACCTAAACTAAACTAAATAAATAAAAATAAATAATATAAACTAAATTAAAAATAAAATAAATAAAAATAACAAACCTCAACCTAAACCTAAACAAAACTAAATAAAAAAAATTTAAGATAAAAATAAATAAATTAAATAAAAGCAAAATAAATAAGCCTAAACTAAACTAAATAAATAAAAATAAATAAAATAAACTAAACTAAAAATAAATAAATAAACCCTAAAACCAGAAATAAATAAAATAAGATAAAAATAAAATAAACCAAAAATAAATAAAATAAAATAAAAATAAAATAAATAAATTAAAATAAACTAAACAAAAAATAAGCCTAAACTAAATCAAACCTAAAAAAATAAAATAAAACTAAATAAACTAAACTAAATAAATAAATCTAAACCTAAACCTAAATAAACTATAATAAAATAAAATAAATAATAAATAATAAATAATAAATAAATAAAAATCAAATATACTAAAAATTAAACTAAATGAACCCTAAAATAAATAAAATAAATGAAAATTAAAATAAAAAATAAACCTAAATAAAAATAAATAAACTTAATAATCTAAACTAAAATAAATAAGCTAAACTAAAACCTAAACAAAAAAAATAAACTAAATAATCGAAAATAAATGATATGAAAATAAAATAAGCTAATTTATAATAAAATAAACCAAAAATAAACTAAACAAAACAAAATAAATAAACAAAAATAAAAATATAATAAAAATAAACCTAAACTTAAAGATAAAACAATATAAAAATGAACCTAAAAAAATAAACCTAAACCTAAAATAAAAAAATAAAAAATAAGCCCTATAATAAAAATAAATAAAACATAAATCCCTAAACCCTAAGCTAACCCTATACCCTAAACCCTAAAACCATAAACCCTAAACCCTAAGCTAACTCTAAACCATAAACCCTAAAAGCTAAAAATCCTAAACTCTAATGCTTAATCCCTAAACATTAAACTAACCCTTAATCTTAAGCTAACCCTATACCCTAAACCCTGAAAACTCAAAACCTTAAAGCCTAAACAGTAAACCCTAAACCATAAACCCTAAAACCTTAAACCCTAAACCTAAACATATTAAATAAAATAAGATAAAAACATAAACCTTAACATAAAAAAATAAAAATAAAAAATAAAATGAAACAAAAATAAAATAAATGAAAACCAAAACTAAACTAAAAATAATAAAAAAGACTAATTAAAATAAAAACTAAACCTAAAATAAAAATAAAATAAACTTAAAATAAAAATTAAATAAATACCTAAACCAAAAAAATAAACCTAAAAATAAATAAAAAATAAAACCTTTACCCTAAACTAAAAAAAAACTTGAACTTAAAATCAAAATAAAATAAACCTAACTAAGATAAACTAAACTAAAATAAATAAACCTAAACCCGAACCTCAAGTAAACTAAATCTAAACTAAACCTAAACTAAATAAAATAAAATAAACTAAAAATGAACCTAAACCTAAACTAAAAAATAATACCTAAAATAAACCTAAAATACAAACCAAAAAGCTAAACCTACAAAAATAAAATAAAAACCTAAACCTAAACCTAAAAATAAAAAATAAAACTTAAATCTAAAAAATAAAATAAAAATATAACTAAACTTAAAAAAATAAACCTAAACCTAAATCTCAACCCACAAAATAAACTAAAATAATAAAACCTAGAATGAATAAACTAAACTAAATATAAATATAAATAATTCTAAATAAAATTAAAAAACTAAAATAAACTAAAATAAATAAAAAATAAACTAAATATACTAAGTAAACATAAACCTATGAGTTTACTTAATTTTAAAAAAATAAAAAAAAACCCTAAACCCTAAACCATAAACCCTACACCTAGAACCCTAAACCCTAAAATCTATAACCCTAAACCCAAACCCTAAACCCTAAACCTTAAACCCTAAACCCTAAGCAATAAACTCAAAAAATCTAAAAACCTAAACCTAAACTAAATAAAACCTAAAAATAAAATAAAGAAAAAATATAAACATAAATAAAAAATAAACTAAAAACCTAAACTAAAACCTAAACATAAACCTAAACCAAAACCTAAAAATATAATATAATATAAAAGAAAACTAAACTAAAATAAGATAAATAAAAACCTAAACTAAATTGAAAAATAAAATAACTTAGAAATAAAATAAAAACTAAACATAAAAATTAAAGCTAATATAAAAAATAAATAAAAATCTAAACCTAAATAATAAACCTAAAATAAATAAAAATAATACCTAAACCTTCAACTATAAAAAAAACTAAACCTAAAACAAAAAAATAACCCAAAAACTAAACTAAAATAAATAAAACCTAAACTTAAACCTAAAATAAACTAAACATAAACCCTAAACTAAATAAATTGAATAAACTAGAAATAAACCTAAACCTAAACTAGTAAATAAAACCTAAATAAAAACCTAAAATAAAAATTCAAACCTAAAGCTAAAAAAAGAAAATACAAACCTAATCTTAAACCTAAAAATAAAAATAAAACCAAAACCTAATAAATTAAATAAAAATATAACTAAACTGAAAAAATAAAAGTAAGCCTAAACCTAAAATTAAAAATAAAAAATAAAAAAAGCCTAAACTAAAATAAATAAATTTAAAATAAATAAATCAAACTAAATAAGAATAAATAATTAACTTAAATAAAAATAAAAAATTGACCTAAATAAAAATAAAAAAAATAAAATAAACTAAAATAAATAATAAATAAACTAAATAAACCTAAACCTACCAGTTTACTTAGTTCTTTTTTTAAACCGTAAACCCTAAACCCTAAACTCTAAATCCTAAACCCTAAACCCTAAATGCTAAAACTAACCCTAGACCCTAAAGCCTATACCTACAACTTTAAGCTAACCCTAAACTCTAAGAATGGGTAGAACCTTGATGGTCGAAACATCATCGTCAATTGGGCTCAATCTAGATCTGCCAGTGTGGGCAAAGGCGGATGCAGCGGTTGTTGTAGCAGTGGTTGGGGGTTCTAGAGGTGCTTGTGGATGTGGAGGTGGTGGTCGAAGCAGTGGTGATAATGGAGGCAAGAGAAGTGATGGAGGTTATGGCTAGTGGCAAAGGGAGAGATCGGGGATATGATGGCGGATCCTGCTACTTGAGAGGTGGCAGAACTACAAAACTAAATAATGGTCAATCTGATATGTTGCTTATGGGACAATGTCTTTATAGTAGAGACGATTCTACTTATCTAGTGTTTTTGATTTGCTGTATTAGTCCTCATCTTTTATCAATGTCCTCGCTTGTGTCTTAGAAAACTTGGGATGCTACTTAGTTTATGAAATCGAATAGAAGAAATGTTGAATTTGAATTTATTCTCTATTAAAAGAAACCTTAAACCCTAAACCCAAAACTCTAAACCTTAAACACTAAACTAAAACTTAAACCATAAACCATAAACCATAAACCATAAACCTAAACCCTAAACCCTAAACCCTAAACCCTAAACCCTAAAAACCATAAACCATAAACATTAAACCTAAACCATGAACCCTAAACACTAAACCCTAAACTTTGAATCCTAAACCCTAAACCATAAACCTGAAACCCTAAACCCTAAACCCTAAAACCCTAAACCCTAAACCCTAAATCCAAAGAAAAAACCATCTCCTCTCTCCACGCTCCCTCTAAGATTTTATGCTTCTCGATGGATTGGCCGTTCTTGGTAATTGGCCACTTCTCTCATGCTTTTCAGCTAAGCGCTATCGCTCCCGTATGTGACGTCCTTGGATTAGAGCAATGGCAGAGGCTCTGGTCTCTACGAATCCCGGCCCGTCGCCTCTCGATGCGCGCACCGGCTTTGCTCTCCAACTCTACAGGTTTTCTGGATTTGATTGCACCTGTTAATGCACCTATTGTTAAATCATTCAAAGATGCTTTATCTGGTAAGATCTCTAGGTCGAATGCTTCAGTTAATCTCATTTTGACATCTTATCGTGGATTGCCGGCAGTAATGTGTTCAGATCAGGATGTTGAGAAACTTGCTAAGCCCTTCGAGTTCGCTTTGGTGGGTAAATTCTCCCTTAGACGACTCTGATAATATTCGCTTTTCTTTCATAGTTTAAAATTATCGGTACTTTCTATCTCTGATCGATCCTCACATTCTTATTCAACTCTCAAATGATTTAGATTACCGCAGGTTTTGCCGTCGTTCTTACTTTGTGCATAATTGTCAAATGCGGTTATTGAAATGGTCGCCCTCTTTGATGTCAAAGAGGAATCTCCCATTGTCCCTCTTTGGCTTGCTTTTCCTAACATGAATAATACATTATGTCACTCATCAAGTTTTGTTTCGTTGGCGCCTTTTGGTAGGCCTCTCCAAATAGACCAAGCAACGAGCACTAGATCTAGGCCATCTGTCGCTCATATTCTCGTTGAGATAGACATCACAAAAAAATATCCCAAAGAGGTTTGGATTGGCTCCGAAAAATTTGGATATAGTCAAAAAGTAGAATTCAAAAATTTTCTTATCTTTTGCACTCACTGCAAGATTCACGACACGATCACTCAGAATGCTTTGTGCTTCATCCTAATCTCAAAGAAAAATTACCACAGAATATGAATACCATTAATGGAACTGGGAAAACCAATACTTTAGCATATGTGCCTAAAAATACTCAAAAAGAACCTCTCCTCCCTACACCTCCTACTGCCTAGTGGAAAACACTCGACCTTGGTACTAAAATAGCCATTGAGGGATGTGATACCAATGGCAATAACCTCACCCCCCTGCTAGTAATAACTGGTTTCCCATGATAGCTCTTTGCTTCATTTAAATCCTACAAAAATCTGAATGGTAGCCTTATATTGGACACCCAATTAAACAATTTGAATGGGAATCATATAATGGATCAAAACAATGATGACCCTATGGCTTGAACATATTGAGAAAGATATTTGTATTAATGGTGCGAACTTCCCCATCTATTTCCCTAGTGATAATCAATTGAACCCAATTTCTCACATCTATCCGATAGGAAGAAGGTGAAATCCCTCTTCTAAAACATTGATAGATTCTTCTACTATTCAACCCAAAATCAATCACTTTCGATGGAGATAATTTGGATTCGATAGACCCTTTCAAATTGTTAAAACAAAACCCTACAAAGCTAAATTTTCTAATAATAACCTCACTAGAACCACTCTTTCTTCCACCCCACACAAGTAATGTGTCATCATTTCTCTCCTCTCTTTCCTTTCTTTTTCCTTTTCCCTTTTGGTTGTCCCCTTATGATTAATTTTCTTATTTGGAATATCCGGGTTGTGGGTCTCTTCGTCAATCGTTAGGAGGTTTTGTCGTGTTCATAATATCAAGTTACTTGTTCTTATTGAACCTTTCATTAATTCTTCTAAGATTGCTTTTGTCGCTAGATCCCTTGGTTTTCATAATTTCTTCTTCAATCTTAATAATAAAATTTGGTGCTTTTGGCACAACTCCATCACCATTTCCATCATTGATGATCTTGACCAATTGGTTAATGTCAAAATCTCCTTAGGTGACTTATCGGCTTTTTTTTTTTTTCTATGCTTCTTATAATAGTCGGTAGGAACATCCTTTGGAATCACTTACGCACCTTCCTCACTAACCTTCCCCGGTTGGTTGGAGGTGATTTCAATACTATCATAGCTAGTTCGAAAAGAAGGGAGGATGTTCTCTAACCTTCATTCCATGGAGGACTTCTCAAATATGATCCTTGATTGCACCGATCGACATTGGTTTCACTGGTCTAACTTCACGCGGCACAACTCTAGACTTTGGCGTCTTGATAGGACCCTCTTTAATTCTCTTTGGATCAATCAAGGCCTACTACCATTGTTGAGCATTTGAGCGAACTTTGTTTGACCATGCTCTATTTTGATTTCCTTCAAATCCTAACCCGCCTCTACTCCCTCCTTTCAGATTTCAAAATATGTGGACCCAACATAGTGACTTCACCAATGTCTCTCACTAATTGGATGGCCCTGCTTTTCCCGGATAATAGTTAAAGGTATGACTGCCTTTTTGGCTTAAGCCCAAAAGACTTAAACAAAATCTCAATTGGTGGAACAAACACATTTTTAAAACCTTTTCACAAATCTTAAAGCTATGGAACAAGAGGTTTGTTCTCTTGAAGAGGCTATCTCAACTAATCCCAATAAAATTGAGGAGTTGAACATTGCCAAGAATAACTTGGTTAATTATCAAAACATGGAAGAAACCTATTGGCTACAAAAGCCGCAAGCAAACATATTGCTGATGGTGACAGAAACACCAGGTATTTTCATGCCATTTGTAGTAAACGGAAAGCCTTAAACTCGATTAAGAAAATTAAGAACTCTAATGGTGAATGGATAAGTGATAACAATGATATTAAGGATTCTGTCATACATCATTTCCAAACTTTATTAAATTCTAATCCGCTTTGGGAACTTTATCAAACACCCATCTTATCCCTTCTATGACAATGAGGATAATCATTTACTCACTATGTGTCCTTCCAAAGAGGAGATTAGTAATACTCTTAAGAACATGAACACCGACTTTCTGGCCCCGATTTGCCATAATACCCACTTCTTCGATTGTTGGCCATTTATTAAAACCGACTTAGTTGATGTTGTTATTGATTTCTTTGATGGCACTCCTATTCCCAAATACTTTTCAAGCACTTCTATTGTCCTTATTTCCAAAACTAACAATCTGAATCTTGGGTGATTTTAGACCATTAGTCTTTGCACCTTTTTTCAAAACTCATTGCTAAATTAATAAATAATAGGCTTAGCCCTTTGCTTCCTAAAATAATCTCCCCAAATCAAACTGGTTTTGTTAAACACAAAGCAATATCGGATAATATTCTTCTTGCTCAAGAGCTTGTTCATGACATCGATGTCCCTTCTAGAGGAGGCAACATCTTATTCAAACTGGACATTGCTAAAGCCTTTGACAATCTCTCATGGGATTTTCTCTATCAAATCCTAAATTTGTTTGGTTTTTTTGATAGTTTTATCCGAATTATAAAAAGGTGTATCATGAATGTCTGGTTTTCGGTTATCATGAATGGTGAGTCCATAGGTTTCTTTCCTTCTAGCCATGGTTTGAGGCAAGGTGACCCACTATCACCTTCTCTTTTTATCATCGCTATTAAATGCTTGTCAAGGAGCCTTAACGATCTTTTCGCTAATAATCCTAATATGTCTTTTAAAACTCATGGAGGTTTCCCTATTTCTCATCTTAGCTTGTGATGATTTCATTATCTTCTACAATTCCCTTCAACATGTTAAAACCATTAAGAACCTCCTAAATGATTTTGGTAAAGTTAGTGGTCTTTTCTTAATGAAGGAAAATGCGTTTATTCCTTCAACTAAGATTCCTCCTAATAGACTTAACCAAATATCCAATTACTAATTTTAAGCAAAATCAACTCCCTCTTAATTACCTTGGGGCTCGCTTTTAAAGGCCAAAAAAGATCACACCTTTTTGATGATCTAATTCAAAAAATTTCTAATAAAATCTCGGTTGGGGAATTTCATTTACTCTCTTTCGGTGGTAGGCTTACATTGATCAAGAGCACTCTAAATTCCATGCCTATATACCTTCTTCAAACCATTGTGCCTACCAACTCTACCATCAATAGAATTGAGCGTCTCTTAAATAAATTTTTTTGGGGAACCAATACCTCCTCTAAAAGAATGCACTAGTCATCTTGGTCTAAAAGTTGTGGTACTCTTGAAGAGGGAGGTCTGGGATGTAAATCCATCAAAGAAGTTATCAATGCCTTCTCCTACAAACTTTGGTGGAATTTTAGGAGCAAAAATAGTCTTTGGGAATTTCATGACTTCTAAATATTGCAGGGTAAACATCCTCTCATTTGTCCCTTTAAATGGGTGATTCTCCTATGTGGAGAAGACTTTGTTGTCAAAATGGGATGCGAATCCTTAATTTTTGGGGCATAAACTCGCAATTCCTTCTTTTGGCAAGACAACCTGGAGTGGTTGTGGATCCATTGATGACTTACTCTACACTCACTCACTTCGCTATTAGAGTTAATTCGCAAAACCACAAGTGGAACACTAGTAAGATTCTTCTATTCCTTCCACTTTCTTAAATATGATTACTAATATTCCTACCATTCCTAATAATCATGATCAGATTATCTTTAAGCTATCTCATAATGGAGATTTCAACCTTAAAAATGTGTTGCTTCACACTAAAGACACTCAGGATTCTTCTATTGTGTTCTCCAAAATTTGGAATAACAATATTCCCTCTTCTTACTCTGTTCTAACTTGGCGTATCCTAAAAAACTTTATTCCTATTGACTTTTTGTTATGGGGTAAAGGGCTTTATTTACCCTCTAAATGTCAATGTTGTTCTCACATTGAGAATGTTAACCATGTTTTTGTTAATGGGGCTATTGCCTCTAAAATTTTGATTTGGTATGACAATCTATTCAACACTCAATTTTAATTGTTCTTTTACTTTATATCAACTTCTTGAAGTTTACTTTGACAATGCAATTAAAGGTCATATTAAAATCATAATCACCATTACTCTTATTTGGTTCTACATGGATGGACCAAATGAAGCTAAACATCGGGATTGTATGAATCACATGAGGATTATAGAACTAAAAACAAAATTTGTGACTTATTTAAAGCCAATTTAATTCATCACAAATATTTTAAAGGTCACGTTCAGTTACGTATTGCTAATAAATGAAATTCAGAGACCGACCTTCTTATCGAAATGATAGAATGGTTTTGGAAAAAACCTCTTGATCATATTATTAAAATTATCTTGATGGCTCGTCTCTCATAATGGCTCGGTTGTGGAGGCATTTTAGGGATTCTAAGGGTATAGTCTATGTGCATTTGCTTATCCCCTTATTTCCACGGCCTTGTCCCTTATCTTGAGCTTATGGCGTCCACAAAGCTCAAATTTGTCTTCAAAATGGCGGATCAATATTTGGATAGAGGTGGATGCTCTTCTTGATTGACCTTTTGACTTCTACCAATATGAGCAATGCTTGTTTGTACTACCTCCTCAAGCAAACTAGGGCTCTCTCTCTCAACGAATTTTACCATCACTCATGTTTGGCGTGAAGGTAATGCTGTCTTGATTACCTTGCAAATCAGGTGCGATTAGATAGTATCATCTTCTTAGGTCAATTTACATTACCCAAATACTTGTTGGTGCAGTTAACTTGGACAATTCGCTTCCATACCTCGAATCTAATTCTCCTCTTCCTCCCTTTTTTTTGGTTTTCTATTTCCTTGTGTTCTTTATGGATACTCCTCATAGATATCATTATTGCTATCTTATGTCTTTGCCATGACTTCTACCTTTACCCTTCTCCTTTAGTTGGAAGAATTACTTTTGGCATTTACAATATTATAGATGTTGAACTATTTGCACATCAATATCTTGAATTGGAACCCAATTGAGCCTTATGTTATTCTTGGTTTTATAATTGCAATCCCACTTGGGACTTTAATTTCATTGATACATTCATTTCTAAACACGAGAGAATTAACCATTGCTAGAGTTATCTATTTTGATGGGCTTAGATTTTAGTACTAACTTCTTTAACCGGTTTTCTCGACAATATCTTGGAGCATTCCTACTACCTATGTTGCTTCTAGAACAGTTAGTGTGCATTATCTTTGGTTGCGTTTTATTTTGATGATTATAGTATTTCTTTGGTGATGCTTACATTCCTTGGGACTCTTTCCTCCTTAAAGGCCTAATTCATAAAGGTTTCAACACTTATCTTTGAAAGGATTTTGGTTGGTTATTGGGCTTAGGACTTTCTGCTAGTTTGTCCTTGCTTATATAATGCTAACCTGATGCTTTCGCAAGGGAAGAAAGTAATACCTGGTCTCTTTTAATGGTTATTTTGGTTTGAAATCCTTGTCTTGGAATGGATTGGGCTTTAATTACTTTTTTGGGTTTTGGAGGTTTGCCATGGTTGTTTGTTGATTATTTGTTGATTTGGTTTTAATCCCTTTGGGTTGTTGCTGATTTTTTTACGCTTTCCAGTTTTCCTCCTGCTATTTTTGCCATCTTGCACCTCTTGTCTTAGCAAGTTCGGTTTTGGACCTTTATTATCTTAAAATTCTGCTTGGTAATGATGTGTCTTCTATCCCTGCAGAATGGATATCCTTGTTGGATGCTCCTTTTGGTTCTTACTGTGTTTACCCTCCTCTTTCTGTTTCATTTTCTGCTCTTGTTGTTAACATTTGGGTTGATGTTGGACTTTACTACAATTGTTTTCACTTTTCATGCTTTGAGGAGATCATGAAAATCCTGAAGACCATTCTACTCTTCTGCTTATATGTAACCAATGGTCTATCCTATATGCCTTCTTGATTATATTTGTCAATATCCTTGTATCTTGGCTTAATGTGACAAAGCAACCTACTTCTTGAACTGTTTGCTCTTACTATTGAGCACCAATTGGTTGCAATTTTCTTTATTGTTGTTATTTTTCTTGATTGGGATATCCCATCTCTACACTAATATCTCTTTCGAAATAGAATTGTGTTATTTTTTTCAATACTAGTCTTGCTATTTCTGGTCTTGCTTCCCATGATCGTGGGTTTGGAGTTTTCAAGGGATTATCATTGTGCATCTGTGAGATTGTGCAGCTTACAATGGTGGAAAATCCTTGAACTCATACAATTTTTAATTTATATCCTTCTTAGTAATATTTCCTTTTCTAATTGAATGCGTAAAATTGTCCATCTTTGTTGTTTTGGATTCTTGCTAACACCTAGGATGTTGTTGCTTTTCCTTGCTGTTGTTCTCCCATCCTATGCTATGATTGGAACATGTACAACTTGAAGCACATTTCTTTATTATGCTTGGAACTAATCAATGATTTATCTTATATGCATAATTGGGTTGACAAACCCACTGGTTATTATTGTCATTACCCTTGGCATTGGGTTATGTGAATAAGCATCTTGACACGTCGATTTCTGAATGTCACTTATTGGATAGGCTTATGGTGGGAGCTATTCATTATCTATCCTTTCCTTTATCGATATATGTTTATGGGTGGAATCTTGGACACTTGTTGGTTTTAAGCGCCTTGTTGGTTGGCGATTTGGATCAATACCCTCCCCGGGCTTTGGATTATTTTTGTGGTCTCTATTGAAGTTCACATTGCTTGGTAGATTTTGCTTTGAACCACCTTCTGGTTTATTTTATGCTATCATTGGAATTCATTGATCTACCTTTTCTTCTTTGTTTACTTCATCCTTTTTTGTCAAACTTGTATCTATTGTTTGATTATCTGGATGAGTGGCATCATGGCAAACTAATTGGTTTTGCTATTTTGGTTGTCTCTTGTCTTGGAGATTTACCTTTTGATTTACCTTGTCACCTCTGTTGGCTCTTTCTTTGTTGGTTGTAGAATTTTAGGGTCTCATGCCCAAAGTTCCCGACATTCTTTGTCGATGGTAGGGTTTTGGTGATTTCTGCCTAATTTCTTTGCCTTGATAACTATTTTATGCTTTATTTATTTGTTTATCTATTATTTCCATGTCTACTCGATTGAGGAGTTTTATGGCCAATTCTTATATCTTCCTATCTTGGATGTTGTCGTCTTAACTGCTCTAGATTTTAATGTTGAGACTCATTTCAATTCACTTGTTGATTTTTTTTTATGGCGGGTTCCAATGTTATATTAGTTTGGTTGTTAGTTGGCTTTGATTGCCGTGCAATTTATCTCTATTTTTTCCGATCTGCATCGCTACCTCATTCTTGGTTGGTGCGGTCTTATGCGATTTATTCGAAAGAATGGTATTATGTTTAGTCCCTTCCTATCTTGGATGTTGTTGCCTTTTTGTTGATTGATTGTTGATCTGGATTATGAATGGAGGCCACGAATCTTTGCTATTGGAGCTGCTAACTATTTTTCGGGTGCTTATTTTGGTTGGTTGGTTCATTCCCGTGTTGAGCTATTCTTTATCTTCTTTTCTCGGACATTAATAATGGGATTGTTTCACGGGTTGTTTTCTTTGAAAGACTCATTTACATATCATGTGATTGGGATGGTGTTAATTATAAGCTCATTGACTTATTTATTGTTTTAACAAGTTGTCTCCTGTAATTTTCTTATGGAGGGATTATATCAACTAATTTCATTCACGAATATGGCTATTCATGAGATTACGGCTAAGATGGCTCACTCACTTATGTTTATGTATTCTCATGTCAAGATGACTATATTGATGATATTTTTCTTGAATGAGACTCCTTATCCTTACTCTTAGCAATTACCTATATATTTTAGATATGATTTTGCTTAGGTTTTGCGTAATAAAGCTCACAAGAATATCAACAACTAGGTGCTACCTTCTCAGTTTGTTGGCTATGATGGTTGTGATGATCTCACTCCCCATTGGTTGTAGCTCATGTGATGTAACCCTTCTGATGAAGTTTGGATGCTCATACTTTCATCTGCCCCAAAAGGATGTGATTGAGCCTGAGCCTTCTCTATCACAATTCCTTACTATCATACTCATATTATGTTATTTTCCTCTAACTTTTTTATCTGTATTACCTTAACTGTTCTAATCTCCCTCTTATTATAACTCTGTAGGTGATTCTCTCTCCTTCTTTTGTAGGTCTACTCTAGATTATCATGCATTCCCACATCCTCTAGAGCATTGGCTTTAATCTTACTTTAGCTTATTATGTTAATCATCTTGTATCTTTTAATTGTTTTATGCTTTCTTTTACTCTTGGATGTACTTAGATGGGATTTACTCCTTGCTAATTGCTCTTTGAGCGTGGATTAGTTTATCCCCTTTTAAGGGTAAAAATACCCCACATGGGTTTCTACTAAAAAAAAAAAAAAACCTAAACCCTAAATCCTAAAACCATAAACCCTAATCCTAGAACCTACAACCTAAACCCTAAACACATTAAACCCTAAATCCTAAACCTAAAAAACCCTAAACTAACTCTAAACCCTAAACCTTATACTAACCTAAACCCAAAACTTTAAACTTTGAATAAAGATGTCATTAGGGTAAATCAAAGAATGACTTAATCTAACATAGTTATGGTAGCTAAAGAAAATGTCTTCAAGCGACTTTCCCTTGGCTATTAGAGATTTCAATTTCTAACCCTAAATCATATTATAATACCATATATTATAGTAGTATCATCATATATTTGAGCATGTAGTGATGTGTTTTTGGATGTTATAAGATGTTTTGAAATGTTTTAGTATATTACGGTATTATGCCCTATAGTCTATATTAATATAAATCATAAAAATTTTGATTTAATAAATTAGATGATGAAATTTGCTAAATTTGAAGGAATGTAGTACCAAAGGTGTGCATACCACTTGTAGTCTAAAAAGTAAGATTTTATGTTCAAAATAAATATTATATGTTGTAGCTTAGTATATCATCATATATCATAATATATTATTCTACACATTTTAAAATCTTTTAGTATTTTTACAATCATGAAGTTGAGCCTACACTAGCAAACTTATATCTTCCAAAGCGAGGTACAACCATTAGGGTGACCTGTTGGATGCACAACAAATGAAACCTAGCCTAGGGTGACTACTAAGTGAATGCTGTTGGGGACTTATATCAACTCAAAAATAGTTAGGATTAATTTTATCTTAATTTCATGTTATTTGATATGGTTTGTTTGGTTTAGTTTGATTTTGAATTGAGGGTATATCCATTGGAGATGTGAGCTCAGTCAAATTTGATATATTTAATTTATGGACTATGTTGTGCGATGGACCCGAGAAGGGGCTATATCGATTATCCTATCTCAGATTTATAAATCCAAAGGGATAGTCTACTA
Organism: Cymbidium sinense; assembly: GCA_021442155.1. Classification (NCBI taxonomy): domain Eukaryota; kingdom Viridiplantae; phylum Streptophyta; class Magnoliopsida; order Asparagales; family Orchidaceae; genus Cymbidium; species Cymbidium sinense. The sequence continues at coordinate 14,141,951 of CM038229.1, read as the reverse complement.
GCCATGGGGAAGAGCTAGCGATACTAAGGGGTTGCCTTTTGGTGTGCAACAGTTGTGCTAGGAAGAAGGTGTAGCACACTTACATCTTCAAAAGTAGGGAATAGCTACTGGGGTGACCAATTGGTAGCACAACAAATAGAACCTGACTTAGGGAAGACTATTAAGTGAATGTTGCAGGGGACTTATATCAACTCAAGAGTAGTCAGGCAATTCCTATAGGGAGTTTTGCTGACACTACCTTAAAGATAGGATGCCTTCTTGGGAAAATATATCGCTAGGGGTGTCCTCCTGATCCACAAGTGAATATATATTTTGTTTACATATTTGCGTGGACCCTATTGGTGTGTGAGGGACCACACTGAGAAGGGGCTATGTCGGCCTTGACCTATCTCAGATTTACAGAAGTAGACATCCATAAGATGGATTCTCCAACCATAGGGTATTAGGAAAGGGGAACTATCTAATCCGATGGTATCACGGTAGTGTCTAAATGGGGTTGCAAGGATGTGATCCAAATATAGTGCCCATAGAGGAGGTCGCTAGGGGCATTATCCACGAGCCCTAGAAAAGCCTATAGGTGTAGGTGGCCAACTCAAGGAGAAAGCATAGCCATCGCCATGAGTAGTGTATCCTAAGGTGTGAGAACCAACCAACCTAAAATGTATCCATCAACATGAGTGGTGTATCCGTTAGCATAGTCAGAACCAACCAACCTCAGTTGCTCGTCAGTGTGCAATGATGAATATGGAAAGAAAGCATGTAGGCTTACAACTTTTCAAGTGAAACTGATCATCTGGATAGTCTGTCATCGGCGACACAGATGCTATCTGACCTAGAGTGACAATTGAGTGGGGATCCTTGAGGAAGGACCGGACTTGAAGTCAGAGGGAAGGAGCTAGGGACTTATCCTAAACGTCAAATATACTCAACCCAGATAGTGCACAAAGGCTAATCCAAGAATAAAGTGTAGCTGACTCACATCTTATTAAATGAAACCAACATGAGGAAGCTTACTGACCATGCGGTAAGGCCTACCAAACTAACAAGGCACTCATCGGTGTGTAGTGGCTAAAGAAGGAAAGTGTAGCATACTTACATCCTCTAAAGCAAGAAGACCACTAGGGTGACATAATAACAGCATAGCACATCAGCCTGACCTAGAGAAGTTATAGAGTGAGTGCTGCTTGGGGCGTTATCTCAACTTAGAGTAGCCCGAGACAAAATATATGTATTTATTTTATATGTTTGTGTGTATTTTGTGTTCATGTTGTGTCGATGAATGATAGAATATTGCTCGGGTTCCTTACACCTACCCTAAACACATCGTGAGGGGTTTATAAATAAAAATACTTTCAACATGGAACAGATTTAAATAAAAATAGAATTTTCATTGATGATAATTATTTTCAAACATGATTTATAATATTTCTTTAAGTAGAGCATGTTGATTGGAAGCATTGGGAGCTCTCCCTTATGATTAATAAGCTAATAAGATCCTCCTTAGTAGCCCTTCTTTATGGAAAAAGGGCCTTCCTAAGTGGGTTCAAACTTGCCTCTCATCTTATGATGGGCAACAATCGATGTCCTTAGAACTAAAGTAAGCTCTCCTACTTGAAAAGCTCTAGGACAGACCAACTTGTTATAAGCTTGAATCATTTTAGCTTTTTACAACTCGAGTTTTAGCATTCCTGCAAACATCTCTCCTCCAAACCTTCAATCTCTTCTAACCGTAACTTAGCATTCTACTATGTTGTGATCTTGCTACCTTCAACTATCCTTAGTGATGGATGTTGGACTTCTAATGGTAGAACAGCTTCAAACCCATACACTAAAGAAAAATGAGTAGACTGAGTTGGAGTTCTATATGTGGTGCGGTAGGCCCACAAGGCTTCAACTAACTACTCATGCCATTATCAGTTATTATTGTTGAGTGTCTTCTTCAGTATTTAGATGATAGTTTTATTGAAGGCTTCTGCTAAGCCGTTGGTCTTTGGGTAGTTGATGGTATAATATCTCCAATCTATGTTGTTTCTTTGAGCAAAGTTGTTGATCTCAGTTCTCTTGAATACAGTATTATTATCAAATATAATTCATCAAGGCACTCTGAAGCTATATATGATATGGTTCCTAAATAATTGTAGCACACACTGAGCTATGACCTCTCAGAGTGAAACCACCTTTGCCCATTTGCAAAAGTACTTAGTAGTAGCTAAGATGAATCGATGACCCTTGGAAAAAAAGAGGATTAATCAGACGCACAATGTTCGTACCCCAACACTCGAATGGCCATGAGGCTAATGTAGGATGTAGAATATTGGGTGGTTAGTGTAGGACCACACCATGTATTTGACATTGGTGGCATCACTTAGCTGAATCCATGCAATCTTTGATCATTGATGGCCAGTAGTATCCTAGTCTCTTGATCTTGGCTTCCATCTTGGGATTGGTTGCTCACATAATCATGTGTGTACCTCAGCCATGATCTTAGCTTCATGCTTGTCTAAACAATGTAAGCACATTTGATTAAAAGACCATAGGTACAAGACATCATCCATAAGAGCATAGGAAAGTGCTCTCTATTTCATCTGATGGGCTTGGGACTTCTCTAGCGATAGTTTGCCTTTATTTAGGTAATCTATGAATGGTTTCCTCCAATCTAACTCCTCATCCATTTTTGCAATGGTAACCCCCCCTTTAAGAGAGTATTTTTGATGAGTTCAATATCAATAATGGATAAGACTTGTCTATTTTGGACTTTTATTGATATGGACTCATCCCCCGGACTTACCAACTCCTTGGCAAACTTGGCTAAAGCATACATTACAGTGTTCTCTCATCAAGAAATCTTATAAATGGTAATCTCTAGGATTTGGGCCAATAACTCCATGGTGTACTTGTGATAGTGATGGAGCTTGAGCTTTTTAACCTAATAGGACCCAGTGATTTGGTTGATAACTAGTTGAGAATACCTAAAGATGTTGATGTTATGGATGCTTAGAGTAATAGCTAACTCTAGATGCAATCGAGCCTCATATTTGACTTCATTATGTGCAAGGATTAGATGATATGAGAATCTCATCATCATCGAGTTAAGAGAACTATTTCTACCCCTACCTTTTCTAGAATAGTAGACTGTGGTTCTTCTCCTCTTTGAGAGGAATCCTCACCATCAATGTACATCTCCCAGTAGTGAATGATAGTATCCCCTAAATTCATGATTTTTTCATCAAGGAGATCATCACTAAGCAAGGAGAGTTTGCAAGAAGTGGGTGTCCTGCTAAGAAATCCACTAGCACTTATCCTTTCACTGTATGGAGGGGTATGAAGGTAATGTCAAACTACGAGAGGATCATGGACCATCATGCCAACCATCTAGATAGCATCGACTGTGTCATGAAATGTTATAGTGGATTGATCCTAGAGATTAAGTTCACTTTATGAAGAAACATATAGTGTTGTAGCTTTTGGGATGCAATGATTAAAGCTAAGCAATGCTTCTCAATGGGTGGATAATTAGCTTTAGTAGGGATTAGACAATGGATGAGGTAGTAGAGTACATTTTCCTTCCCTTTATCATTTTCTTGGGCCAACAAAGCATAAAAGGAGTCATCTAATGTAGTAGTGTAGCAGCTTGCATAGGATTGGGGCTGTAAAACTGGCGGCATCATCAGGTAATGCTTGATGTATTTGAAGGCATTCTCATACTTGGCATTCTTTTTGACAAGTGTTGAGAATGGCTGACATCTTCCTGATAGGTTGGATATAAAGCATCTTAGATACTCCAACCACCCTTAGAATGATCTGCGTTGAGTTAAACTTTTAGGGGGTGGCATTTCTAATTTCACCTTGATCTTCTCCGGATCGATTTTGATTCCCTAGTGTTGGACAACAAACCCAAAGAATTTTCCTGAAGCTACTCCAAATGCACACTTGATTGAGGTTAAATTTTCTTAACTATTTGAAAACTACTCTTAAGTCAAAGAGATGTCTTCCTTTTCTCTACTTTTGACCACAAGATCATTGACATAACTTCGACTTGATGATGAATGAGTTCATCAAAGATTCGAGTCATACTGGTATGTAGCGAGCATTTTAAGGTTGAAAGGCATGACCTTATAGATAGATTCGGGGTTCTAAAAGTGTGTTTCTTTTATCTTTAGGCCATCTTTATTTGGTTATTTCCAGATGAGCCATCCATGAATAAGATTATGAGATGAGGCAATGTCACCATCACTCTAGGATTGAGTGGAAATTCATCATTTGGACATGCCTTATTTGAATCTCTAAATTGAAGTATATATGAATTTGGCCATTCATTTTCTTAACTAGGATGCCGTTGGCTAACTAGGTAGGGTATTTTTCTTCTTAGATAAAGCCAGCATCGATCATTTTCTTGACTTCATAACTAACCAATTATTCTATGTCTAATCACATGCATCTAGGAGCTTGCTTGATAGGGTTATCAGTAGGCTCTATTATTAGTTTATGGATTGCTATGTTAGGCCAATCTAGGCATCTCTTCATAACTCCATGCAAAGCAGTCCTTAAACTATCAATAACTAAGTCATTGGTTTTAATTTCATTCAATAAAGAACGGATGTATGTCAGGCATGGATCTTCTTCAGTTTCTAAGTTAATTTCCTTGAGCTCATCAATGGTTGATCTCTTCTTCAAACTCGGGGTGCATCTTTGACTTTAAAATCATCTAGATCATCAAGTTTCTAAGCATAACTCATATGAGTTAATGTGACTTGAAAAGAACTTCAGATTTCAAATGATTGATGATGACTAAGCGATCATCATCATTGATTGGACCCATTATACCAAATCTAGTGTTAGTCTTGAGAGCTTTTGCATTTGTTCTTCCATATTTTTTGAAGTAGTATGACTACTTTGACCAAGTATGTGGGATTAACCCTTTCTTTGATAAATTATGAACACAAGGGAAGTACTAATCAAAAGGTAATTTTATTAAACATTTATATGAATCATCCTCAAGTTCTACATCAACTTCTTGACTTGAGGATGATGCTCCCAGAAAGAACCTCTGAGTCTTCACACTTGTGGATGACTTAGGGGCTTCCTTAACTACCAAACTCTTAGCTTTTTGAGAGGAAAGTGGGGTTAGAGCTAAGGTTCCCAACTGATGCCTAACTAATTCACATATAGACTTCGATACACTTATGCTTTGCTTTGAAGCCCAATCTTCATCGTTATCTAGCTCAAGTGTCACCTCCAAGGGAATCTACTACTGAGAAGAGCTTCCTGGTGTGCTAACCATATAAGACTCATCCTATGAACTAGATTCTACATCTATATGGATAGCGTGTACTCACTAGTTGGGACATATCTTACGTTGGGTGGCCAATAAAGAGGTTTTCCACCCTGATTGCCTCACAGGCCCTCTTCCTCTTGGTGGAGGTCAGGTTGCCCTACCCATATGTTCGAATGGTGTAACGAACTATGGGTGGAATTTAATATTAAGATCCACTTCCTCCTCCAAGTTTATTTTCACTCTCTTTTATTTTCTTTTCCATTTTCTTTTTTGTTTTCTTTTCTTTTTCCTTTTCTTTTTTTTAAACATGGCCCAAGTTTGCAAGAATAGGCTTGTTGATTTTGAGGGAGGTAGTAAGCCGCATCCTCATTTATGCCGACCTCATGAACTGTAAATGGCTTGAGATCTCCTTTGACATAGTAGATGATCCCACATCTCACAAACTTCATACACTGATGTAGAGAGGATGAAACTATGTTGTTCTCATGTATCCATGGTCTCACAAGCAAAGTGTTGAAAGATGTATTCGAGTATAAAATATGAAACATGGCTTCGGTCTTCCAATCATCTATCTCCAAGGGCAACACTATGGAGCCCAATGCACACTTTTTGGAGTGCGATTCAATCTTCTTATCTTAGACTTTGGAGTCATCTAGACACTAAGACATCATAAGACACTTCTAAAACAAACCTAACCTAAAAGACTTAGAAGGGGTAACCATAGGATTAGGTTATGCCTTAGGGATTAGGATAATCCACCTACCTACAACCCAAATCCAATCCATGTTCACCTTCTCAAACCAAACCTCAAGTTCAATTCAGCATCAAATCCAAATCCAAGCCCAAATTACAAAACTAAATGATTGAAGCCCATGATCAAATCCAAACATGAAACCCTTCCTAAGCCATATGACCTATCCAATGGACTTAGCCAAATCTTAATCCAAATCAATCCAAAATCAATTGGTTTTCTCATAATCAATTTATATCTTCAATCATCTTCTAAATATAAATCAAATCTACATTCAAATGATCAAAACTAAATCAAACTAAATAAATTAAATCAAAACCCTTCTTAAGCATATGACCTATCCCATGGACTTAGCCAAATCTTAATCCAAATCAATTCACTCAATTTATTTTCTCAAAATAAATCATATTATCAATTATCTTCATAAATTTAAATGAAATATACATTTAAATCATCAAAACTAAATCAAACCAAAACAAAATCCAAACCTAAGCCACATGACCTCCATGGATTAGCCAAATTTCTTCATTCCAAAACTCAAATTCAATTGATTTTTTAATAAATCAATCATACCTTCAATCATATTCACAAATATAAATGAATTCTATAATCATCAAGCCAAACCAAAATCAACTCAAGTAAATCCTACTTAACCTCTTGACTTGAAATGTTCAAATGAACCAAAACTCATTTGAACCCAATTTAATTGAATTTATATATCAATCCAAATACATATATAAACTAAACTAAATCAAACATAACCCAAAATCAAGCCAACTAAACCCAATTGGTCCACTTGACCCATAGTGGCTAATTTGACCTATTTGAGCCAAGTTCTAATCCTACCCAAATTGGATTGAACTAAGCCGATCAAAACCTCCCATCATTATTGTTGATCACCCTAGGTTGATCAATTATCACAAATTGGGTCATACCAAGTCAACTTGGTCATTTGACCAAGTCAACCCCTTAACCCATATGAACCCAAACTAGCGAAATTACAACCAAGCCAAATCCCTTGAAACTAATGATTCATACCAAATCAAAATCAATATTTGAATATGACTTGACCTTCAATTGAATCAAACCAAACCCAATTGGCCCCCTTGACCCAAGTTGACCCAAATTGACCTAATAGACCAAATTGGATGAAATGAAAATATAAACCAAATTGATTGCAACCAATGGCTCAAGTTCATTCCAAATTGATTGTTGAACTTGACCAAAGTCATGATTGGACCCAATTGAACTTAATTGACCTACTTAGCCTAAATTGACCTAAAGGTTCAAGTTGGCCTAAATCAAAACAAATCCAAATTAATTGAATCCAAAGCCTACAATCATCATCAATTAGTCAACTAAACCCAAACCAACACCCAACCTAAGCAAATTTGGCCAATTTGGTCAAATTGGTCAACTTAATCCATTTGACCCAATTGAATTCAAATGATCCAAAATCAAATTTAAGCCAAACTAAACCAATTGAACCAAGACATCCAAATGATCATATGAACTTGACCCAACTCTTGGTTTCACCTAATTTGACCAATTGGTCAAATTTACCCAACCTAACCTAATTTGACCTAAATCAATCAAATTAAGCCAAACCTAACCAAATCAACTCCAAATGACTTGAAGTTTGGGCTAACCCACTCTTCACTCATTTCAAATCTACCCAAAATAAATCCAATGCCAAATGATAATTATACCCTTAGGTCAAGGGTATCACATGAGACAAATCACCCATGTAAGTGGTCATTTCCATTCCTTGGCCACTTGGTACTCTCCCAATGGTCCACTTAGGCACCTAGGGCCTACCCAACGACACAAGGGTGGTTGGGTCCATGACCCATGGGAGGTGAAATCACCTCACCCTCCCCATTGGATTTGAAACCCTTAGGACACCCATGATTCCTCCTTGGCAACCACCTCCACACCTTCAACCAACCAACTCACCTCCTCCTGCCACCCATGACTCCCGAGATGGCGACGCCACTTGAAGAAACCCCTCCGTCAATCAAGGTGAAGGGAGTATACACCCCTCATTTCCACTCAAACACACATAAAAAATCATTCCTAAAGCCCTAGCAGGATGAGCTAGAGCCATTCCTAAGCTCCAAAAATCATTCCTCAATCGATAAATGCCATTCATCAATCTCAATAAGACACTCCCATTTTGACCTAGCTTCCCCATTTCTCCATCAAACTCAAATTAACATTGCACGCACCTTCCCTCATCGAGAAAGAATGAATCATCTCCAAGCTTCCCAAGCATCAAAGGTGGGACTTCGATCAAAGTAGAGCTCCAAATTGTCAGTTCATGCCTTCTGAGTGAACATCAAGGAATTGATCCAATTGCTGGTGAAAAGGGCTTCATCTCCACTAGATGAAGCTTCCTCAATCATTTGAGCCATCGATCTTGAGCTCCGGTGAGGTATGCTTCCAAAATCGATCCTTAAGAAAAAATGGGTTGGAGCTTTTTGAAGAAAACTTGCATCTCGTGTGATCTTGAACGTTGGATCCCCTCCGATCGATGTCGTGGAGGTGTGGGAACCTTTTGGAGTTGACCTGAGCTTGGGTAAGATCAAATTAAGTGAGCAATGGAAGACGAGCTCCATTCCCCCATACTTATGTGATAATAGATCACACATCTATTTTGCGTTATCGAAATGGATGGTCTTGATAAGATCCTAAATTGATCGATTTAATCTTATTAAGCTATGGGATTAATCATAGCCATTCGATCTTAGATTGGATGGTGGATGAGAAAGCTGTCCATCAGCCATGTAGGCAGTCGGATAAGTTTTAAGTAGCCAATCCCATGACCAGCACATGCCACATGTAACATGATTACGCTTTAATCAGCTTAATTAGTCATTTTTAATGGCTGAAACTTCTACAAATCATAAAAAATCATAGAAAAATAATAAAATGCAAATAAATACTCATTTTAAAGGTATTTCAAAGGAGAATCAATTAAAAATGATCTTACCTAATTTTGAATAGTAATTAAAGTTTAAATGAAAAATTAATTATCATAATTACTCCTTAATTATGAGAGAAATTAATCCTAAATTTTGTGTGTTAATGTAATGGGATGACCTCTATCGCCCATGATTTTCCTTCGATTTATTGCTCACTTAGTTAAGAAAATTGACTAATTAAACCTTAACTACTCTTTTAAGTTAATTAATGATTAATTAATCTCATGAATAGTAATAAATTGGTTAATTAAGTTTATTAATCATTGTTCAATAGTAAGTGAACTAAGGAATAGGGATGGGACACCTTTCCCTAAGTTCATTTCACCCTTTTTAAAAATGAAATTAATTAAGATTTAACCAATTAATTAAATCACTTAATCAAATTGAAATCATAATCACATCAGACCTTAATTAATTAAACCATGGGGTAGATCTTTAGGTGTTTAATAAGCTAAAGGCATTTAATAAAATTATGGTTAGTCCACATGTGTGGGAAAACCATAAGAGTAATTAATTAAGTCCCTTAATCTAATTAACTAATAATCATGAGCCAATTGCATTTGGCCCATTTTATTTACTAGGATCATTGCAAGTTTATTTTCCATGCATATCATGTTGGCTCATAATTATTTAGTTAATTACTTTTAGGTGACATAGGTAAGGGTAATTAATTCATCTAATTAAGGGTTCAACTTAATTAACCCATAAAATCAAATTAAGTACATTTACTTAAATTAAATCAAATCACTAATGTGGGGATGGGTTTAAAATAACAAGTGATGATTTGTTTTCTCCTCTTTAAATCAAATCAAATATAAAACTTAATTAATAAAGAAGCTTTGGTTTGCATTAAATAATCTTATTTGATTTGATTGTCCTTAAGAACTAGTTTGGTTGAATGAATCACATGCTTATATTTCATTGTCCTTTTTCCAATCATGTTAGATTTGGTATGTCATTTCAATTCATGCATCCATATTTTCAAAATCAAGTAAAATAAAATGTATTTACTTTATGTAAGCTTGCATGTGTTGATTTAATTTAATATATGTGTGGCTATTATCACTATTAAATCTAAATGTATTTTTCAAAACATAAATGAATAATTATATTTGTTCTCATGCTATAAAATACATAAGAAATGCATGTGCTTAAAGCTTAAGTGTATGAATATTGAGTTATCTTTCCTCTATTCAAGTGTTTATTTATATAAGATTGAATGGTAATGGGTATATAGTCTAGACATCCGGGGAATACGAGGCTTTAGCTAGTGCCATGGAGGCCATTTGATTACCTCACTTCCCGGTTTATCAAACACATTTTTGATTTCATTCTTATGTATTTCAATATTAGAATTTGGATAGATCTTTAATTCATATATATAAATGATTCAATAAAAAATATACAATCTTTGCATGGTTTTCTTTCCCTCATTTATGTATACATCCATGTGTGTCCAAGAAAAGTAAGTATACTGTTTGGACATCTATGGGAATACGAGGCTTTAGTTAGCCCCAAGGAGGTCATTTGATTACCTCACTTCAGTGGTTTAACAATGACACATACTTACCTATATCTTTGTACATGTATATGTATATGTCATTAGTAAATGAAAATCCCATTTGACATTAAAATTGTATGCATTCATAATTGACTAAGTGGTTAAATAAATTAGCCATATGATTTGGAGCTTACTTCGTATGTTCATGTATACGAAAAATAAAACATAAACCTTAAAAATAAAATAAAAATAAAAATTAGCTAAAAAATAAACATAAACCTAAACCTAAACCTAAAAAATAAACTAAAAAAACCTAAACTAAAATAAATAAACTAAACTAAATAAAAATAAAAATAAACCTAAAAAAATAAAAAATAAAATAAACTAAAATAAATAAATTAAATAAACCTAAACCTAGAAGTTTAGATAATTTTTAAAAAAAACCACCCAAACCTAAAATAAACATATAAGCTGGACATCCCGAGAATATGAGGTTTTAGCTAGCTCTAAGGAGGTCATTTGATTAACTCACTTCCCTAGTTTAGTAATGGCACATGCCTATTTAATTTCATTCTTATGTCCTTTTTGTCTAAGAATTTGGATAAATTTTTAATTTAATATGGTTAAATAATTTAATCAAATAAAATATAAATTCAAAACATACACATACATTCATGATTTAACTGTGCTAAAATATGTTGCATGTATAGATACACTTAAGATTAATTAAATTATTTAATAAGACATTCACTAAAGAGAACTAAATCAAATTAATATACTTTAGTAAGGGACTTAAGGTAAGGATGAAAGAGGGCAATCCTCTTTTTCTCTTTTTATAACACTTAGTTGCTAACTGTAATCAAACAAAATAAAAGAAAACACAAATTAAAATTTCAAATCAAATATACTACTTGAAGTGAAATCAACCTTTCATGTTAAATTGAATCCTTATACACTTAGAAAATATAATAGTAATGCCTAACAAGACATACCACAAGCCTTAATATACACACATTAGAATTAAGTCACCACTTATAGCTCTAAGTTAGATGTGTATGATGTCATGTATGTTTTATTTTATGATGTTATTTGAATGTTAGGGTGTATGCTTTGTAGAATTTATGCCACATGTTTTTTACAAGGGATAATGCTTAAGAGTTGCTTAAAAATAAATACGAGTGCTCTTTTTGTAGGTTGCTTAAATCCTTAAGCATAATCCAAGTTAGGACACATGGGCTTAATTACCCATGTGTAGGGTGCTAAGTCAAAATTATAAATACAACTGCTTGGGATTATATGTATATTTAGCTAACCTCTATTTTACAAGTGTAGTTAGATTTACTTTTCCCACATAAATGTATTTTTTTGCAATAGGAATTAGGATTAGTGCTATGGGGGATTAGGATGAGTAGTGGCTAGAAGGCTTTGTCCTAGGGTGCCTGTGATGCCTTTAAAGTAAGCACCATCCAAATTAAAGAAGGAACCAAATCAGAAATGGAGATATGAAGAAAGAAGACCCCATAGCATTTAATACAATTATAATTATTCATTCATATTCCACGTTGTATAAGGTAGAGCTGTACCCATCTTTTCTCTCTTATGCGGTGGTACTCGACCACACCTTTTATTCTTTTATGATAGTTTATATAATTGTTTGATTTTATGTTTACATTATGAATTAGGATGGCATGCTTTTGATAGTTACTTAAATGATCGATGCTTTAACATGTGGCTTGGATACGATTAGGATCATAGGTAAAAATAACTTTTCTACCCAACTAATCACTCATAACTAAATTTTAAACAACTCATAACCTCATCATAAAGCCGAAGACATAAATAAGATAATTAAAAGATTTTGCAACCCCTTAGCTATATGGTTGTATGTTTCACATCATGAATGCATATTCTTTCTCTCTTGAACATGAAGGATCTCTATCTTTGCATGATAAAGGAATGCTTGACTTGTGATGGAGTCCCTTGTGGTGGAGAACACATTATTCTAGTTTATTTGACCCATAAACTATTTTATCATGCATTTTGGCATAATAAATCCTAAAGCCTCTGTCAAAATGATATGTCTATAATGAAATAAAATTTGAAAATATTTTGCATCTATAGATTAAGTCATATGCCATACCACTCATGCTCTAGTCTCTTAGGAAGTGTGTTTTGGACTTTAGGTTCTTTCTAATTAAATAACTAGCTATCTTGTAATTCATAAAAGGATTATATGGTTTTAAAATTGTAGGAGGAGTTAGTCACCACTTGAGGCGTTATAAGTCCAGTTGAACAATTTATTCTCTCTTATGGAAGTTACTCTTATGTCCACCTATCACTTTAGATTATTTGCTTTGCTCATAATAAAGCTCCCTAGATTTAGGATCCATGGTAGCTATTTCTTTTGGGCTACGAATGTAAATCCTCATCTCTTAGGCATTCCCACAACCATGTGTTGGTGGATTACAAGCCCTAGTATTCTAATTAAAGTTCAACTCAAAACATATAAATCTCCTCAACTTCAAAATTATAAAGCCTAATCATAGGATAGATTGGAATGCTCACTAGGCTTTCTAATATCATGAGCATTTCCTACTTATTTTAATTGTATTCCAAAAATAAGTCTTCTCCTTGAACTTTCCCAATTGATTTTCCAAATATATCCAATCCTTTGATAGTCTAACCTTGAAATCTTTTTAGATGATAATTGTCTACTTTAATCGAGAGTATTCTTAAGAAATTTCATTTCCTAAGATATAATTAAGTATGGAGGCTTGCCTCCATAGAGAACTTAAGAACCTAGTTTAATATAAACCCTACTTTATTCATTCGTAAAGTGGAGAAAAATCTCAGTACATTCAGACCCATCATGCCTTAGGAGTCTTATTATCTGATTAGGTCTATTATAGGCTGATGCTTCTTATCTTTTGAGATAGTACATCATAACTCAATTTTATACCCGATCACCTCAAAAAGTACCCCACCTATGATCTGTGTGGTGTCCCCAACATAAATCCAAAAATAAACACCACAATGCCCTCTCACATTGTTCATTGAATCCTCTCAACATCATCCTTTCTTTTTAGAGTTTGGTGATGTTGATCTTCAAGTAAGCAAGGGTTCTTAGACTCATAATATTGATTGATACACCTGGGTCAACCAGAACTCTGGATAGCTTGTATCTCCCAACATCCACTATAATATAAAGAGGCGGTTGTGCTCGGTCGTCCCTAGGAGTAAGTCTTCATCATTGAATGTAATTCCTAAGATGTCCTTCGAGTGGCATGCCTCCTCTTCAGTAGCGATCAGCTGAGCTAAGCATATCTCTAGATCAAGTAAGGCCTTGATTAGAGATTCCCTCATCTCTTTGGATAAGAAAAGGGCATTGCATATGCTTAACTTAGCTAGAAACTTTCTAAAGTGGGCTAGGGCATTGTAATCAACTCACAAGCATATCCATGGGTGGAGCATCCTATGGAGGGCGTCGCTCGGAACCAATGACTTACTTATCACGAGGTGTTACCATAGAGGTAGAACATTGCCACTACATAGGTTGACTTCAATGACTTCTTGGAATGATGAGCTTGTGGAAAATTCTACCTTCTCATCAGGCATACCTACAGCTTTTCTTATGGGATCCTCAGAGTCAGTTGACTCCAAGTCAATCTCAAGAGGTGAACTTGATTCGAGAAGGATAGTCGACTTTGAATCAAAAGGAAAGGATTGGAACTATTATTTTTATTTAGACTTAGAGAGCTTTCAATAAGAATAAAATCAAGAGCACTAGAAGTAGACAATATATAAGTAGAATCTACTTTTTTCATTAATTTCTTTTTGGGTGGAGGTACATGATAGAAATCAAATAAAGTAAGCAGAGTAAGGGATTTAGTGCCTTTATCAGCAGATAATAGGCTCCTACCACTAGAAGAGGAGCTAGTAGAAGAGGTGGTAGATGTGTGGAGGGTACAACGGGATGGTGGGCGTGCTCTTGGACTATCCCGAGCAAGTATGGTGAGTTATGCGATGTGGGATGTCACCTTCCCGATTGTCCAACTAGCAAACCTTCCTTGGTGTTGGAGGTTTGAGCTACTGCCTGAGGAAAGCTTCTTGATCTTAAAAATGATCTTCTTAGTGGTTCAAGATAGGAAGATATCCTAAACTTCTTTGGTCTTAAGAGGTTCGCAAGTATCCCCAAGGATTACTCTAATAAGTATTCATTAGGGATAACTATGACTCTCAACTTGTAGCTGCACTCAAGCTACTCCGTAAAAGTGATACAATCCTCTAAGACATGGCCTAACATGTGGTGGTAGGGGCAATGTCTAAGATCATCGCTCTTGCCAACTTCCTCCGACTTCTTGGCTTACGTACGAAAAGTCAAGTATCTTTAAGAGATTCTTAAAGATTTTTCTAACTACCTCCCTCTTGAATGAATATGGCTTATTCAAATGGCATGAGTAGGTGGAAAGTAGTGATCGATATGAATACCACTGTTGGGTAGGCTACTGAGGTGGTGGAAATGGTTGTTGTGGCGGCTGCGATGGCTGGTATGATGTCCAAGGTGGTGGAAGAGGTGGTGTTAAAGGAGGCTGTTGAGCTCGTAGTCTCTCCTATTGAACTGCTTCTCCTGGTCCACTTGCAATACTGATTCTTCTCAAACATGTTCTTGGACCAAGATGATTGGTCGGGAAAAAAAAATTGTTTGGCTTTCTCTTCTAGGCTAGTCACCTTGTTGATTAATTTCTCAAATGTTATGATGGTAAAGCCCTAAAGAATGAAGGTGACTGGGTCATGGATATTCTTGAGAAGAATCTCAATGGCATGATGTTCGGATAGCTATAGTTTGCATTTCATGCCCAAGTTGTGCCACCTGAGAATATAATCAACAAGGGACTCATTGAGTTTCTGTTTCTCTACAATATGGTCGCCTACAATCACTCTCTACTGAGCTCTAGCAAACCTCTTGATGAAGAGGTGCTCCAACTTAGGAAAAGTCTTCAACGAACCGTTGGGTAGTTTGGCATACCAATCAAATGATACAACTAATAGATTGCTAACGAAAAGGCGGAAGAGGAGTGTTGCTGCCACCGGTGTTGTAACGACTGGCTCAAAAGTGTGCAATGTGTAATCATGGGCTTCCAATGCCATCAAAGATCTTGAAGGATGGTGGCACAAAATCTAAATAAAATAAAACTAAATAAAAACCTAAACCAAAAAAATAAAACCTAAAAATAAGTAAATAATCAAACCTAGGCCCTAAACTACAAAAAAAAGCCTAAACCTAAGATAAAAAAAATAAAATAAACATAAACCTAAACTAAAATAAATAAAACCTAAACCTAAACCTAAAATAAACTAAACCTAAACCCTAAACTAAATAAAATAAAATAAACTAAAAATAAACCTAAACCTAAACTAAAAAAATAAAATAAAACCTAAAACTAAAACTAAAAAAATGTAAAAAAACCTAAACAAAACCTAAAAAAAAAATAACCTAAATCTAAAAAATAAAATAAGAATAAAATAAAAATAAAATTAAACTAAAAAATAAACCTAAACCTAAACTTAAAAAATAAACTAAAATAAAAAAAAAACTAAACTTAAATAAATAAACCTAAAATAAATAAACAAACTAAATAAAAATAAAAAAATAAACCTAAATAAAACTAAAAAAAATTAGACTAAAATAAATTAAAAATAAACTAAATAAACTAAAAAAAACCTAAACTGGTTTGGGATTATTTAAAAAACCCTAAACCTAAACCCTAAACCCTAAAACCTAAACCCCTAATCCAACCTAAACCTAAACCCTAACTAAAACCCTACCACAAACCCTACCACCCTAAACCCTAAAAACCCTGACCCTAAACCTAAAACTACCCTACTACCCCTAAAACCCAAAAACCAAACCAACCCAACCCAAATCCTAAACTACTCCCTAAACCCTAACTAAACCCTACCTAAACTACCCTAAACCCTAAAACTTAACTTAAAGCTAAACAAATAAAACATAAAATAAAATAAATAAAAACCTAAATCTAAATAAATTAAAATAATAAATATAATAAAACCAAACTAAAACTAAACATAAAAACCTAAATATAAAATAAAATAAACTAATAAAATAAACTAAAATAAAATAAATAAAACCTAAATAAACTAAAAAAATAAACCTAAGATTAAAAACCTAAATAAAATAAAACTAAACCTAAAGTAAAATAAAATAAACCTAAAATAAAATAAAATAAAACTAAATAAAATACAAACCTAAAAAATAAACCTTAAAATAAAACCTAAAATAAATAAAAAATAAAACCTAAACCCTAAAGTAAAAAAAACATAAACCTAAAATAATATAAAATAAACATAATAAAATAAAGCTAAACCTAAAATAAAATAAAATCAACCTAAACCTAATCCAAAAAACTAAACCTAAACTTAAAACTAAAATCAATGTAATAAAATAAACTATAAATAAACTTAAACCTAAACTAAACAAAAACCCAAAAGTAAAACTAAAATGAAAACCTAAAACCTAAACTTAAAAAAATAAAATAAAAACCTAAACCTAAAAATAAAAATAAAACCTAAACAAAAAATAAAATTAAAAAATAAACTAAAAATAATCTTAATCCTAAACCTAAACCTAAAAAAAAACTAAAATAAAACCTAAACTAAAATAAATAAAAATAAAATAATTATACTAAACATAAAAAAATAATAATAAACCTAAATAAAAGTAAAAAATAAAATAAACTAAAATAAATTAAACATAAATTAAATAAAATAAATAAAATAAAACTACCACTCTAAATTTAAAACCATAAACCCTAAATCTAAACCCAAATGCTAAACCCTAAACCCTAAACCAACCTAAACCCTAAACCCTAAACCCAAACCTAATCCTAAACCCTAAAAGAAAAGAAACAAAACCCTAAACCCTAAACCCTAAACCCTAAACACACTAACTCT
This sequence comes from Cymbidium sinense, assembly GCA_021442155.1. NCBI lineage: Eukaryota > Viridiplantae > Streptophyta > Magnoliopsida > Asparagales > Orchidaceae > Cymbidium > Cymbidium sinense. The sequence continues at coordinate 14,124,468 of CM038229.1, read as the reverse complement.
AAACCCCAAACCCTAAACCTAAACCTAAAGTAACTAAATAAATTAAATAATAAACTTAAACCCTAAAACCTAATCATAAACCTAAACCTAAAACTTAAGAATGGGCATATCATGATCACATCACCAGGCTCATCTAGATCTAGCATTGGAGGAGAAGGTAGAGGCTGCGATTATCATAGTGGTGGTGGGGATTTGGGTGCTAGTTGATATGGTGGTGGTGAGAGTGGTTGTTATGGAGGTGGGAGGAGCAACAGGAGGTTGATCGTGGTGGTGGCGGAGCGAGATCGGGATATGATGGTGGATCTACTCTCAGAAGTTGGTTTTGATGGGGGAGAAACTAAAGAATGATCAATTTGATCTACTACTTATGGAACTATGTCTTTACAATAGAGACAATTTTAGTTATCTAGAGCATTTGATTTGCTCTAAGCATGCTCATTTTTTATCTATGTCATCGCTTGTGTCTTAGAAAACTTGGTGTGTTACTTGGTTGAGAAATCGAAAAGAAGAAATGTTGAATATGAATTTGTTCTCTTTTAAAAAAATAAACCAAAACTTTAAACCCTAAACTAAAACTAAACCCTAAATCCTAAACCCTAAACCCTAAATAACCCCAAACTAAACTAAACTAAACTAACCTAAACCCTAAACTAAAAAAAAACCCCAAAACTCCTTAATCAAAACCCAAACCTTAAACCCTAAAACCTAAACTTACCCACAAACCCTACATAACCCTAAATCCTGTAAAAACCAAACACCCTAAAGGCTAAAACTAAACTAAAATAAAACCTAAACTAACCTTAACCCTAAACTCTAAACCCTAAATAAACAAACCCTAAAAATGTTAAAATTAAACTTAAAAAAATTAAAACCTAAAAAATAAAATAAATAAAATCTAAACCAAATAAAATAAAATAAATAATAAAATAAACCTAAATTAAAACTTAAACCTAAACCTAAAATAAAATAAAAAATAAAAATAAAATAAACTAAAATAAATAAATAAAACCTAAAAATTAAATAAGATAAACCTAAGAATAAAAAAAAAAAAAAAAAAAACTTAACATAAAATAAAATAAATAAAATAATAAATAAAATAAAATAAAACATAAACCTAAAAATAAACTAAAACAAAACCAAAATTAAATAAAATATAAAACCAAAACTAAACTAAAAATAAAACTAAACCTAAAATAAAAAATAAAATAAAATAAAACTTCAACTAAATAAAACTAAAATAAACCAAAATTAAAAAACTTAAACCCTAAACCCTAAACCCTAAAAAGCTAAAACCTAAACTAAACTAAATAAAATAAAAATAAATTAATAAAAAAAAACTAAACAAAATAAAATAAACAAAAATATAAAATAAAACCTAAAGCTAAACCTAAACCTAAAAAAATAAAATAAAAAATAAAAACTAAATTAAAATAACATAAATAAAAATATTAACTAAACTAAAAAAAAATAAAAATCTAAATAAAATAATAACAAAACCTAAAATAAAAATAAAATAAACCTAAAATGTAATTAAAGAAAAACTAAATAAAAACCTAAACCTAAAAAATAAACCTAAAAATAAATAAAAAAAATAAAACCTAAACCCTAATCTAAAAAACTAAACCTAAAATATGATAAACTAAGCTAAAATAAATAAAACCTAAACCTAAACCTAAAATAAACTAAACTTAACCTAAACCTAAACTAAAAAAAACAAAATAAACTAAAATAAACCTAAACTAAACTAAAAAATAATACCTAAAATAAACCTAAAATAAAACCTAAAACCTCACTAAAAAGTAAAATAAAACCTAAACATTAACCAAAAATAAAAGTAAACTAAACTAGAAAAAAAATAAAATGAAACTAAACTAAAAATAAACTTAAACCTAAACCTAAAATAAAAAAATAAACTAAAATAAATAAACCAAAATAAATTAACTAAACTAAATAAAAATAAAATAAACTAAATAAAATAAAAAAAATAAAATAAAAAAAAAAAAAAAAAAAAAAAATGAAACTAAGTAAACTAAATAAACCTAAATCTACTATTTACTTAATTTTAAAAAAAAAATAATAAAAAATAAATAAATAAAAAAAACTAGACATGAACCTAAAATATATAAAAAAAAACTAAATAAAAATCAATAAAATAAACCAAATAAATTAAAATACATGAAAAAAACTAAAAATCATAAACCTAAATAAATAAAAATAAAATAAAACTAAACTTAAACCAAACTTAAAATAAAACCTAAACCAAAAATAAAATAACAAAATAAATAAAATAAAATAAACCTAAACTAAAATAAATCTAAATAAAAAAAAAATAAAATAAAACTAAATGTAAAAAAATAAAATAAAAACCTAAAACCTAAAAAATAAAATAAACCTAAAATTAAAATAAAAAAAACCTAAACCTAAAAATAAACTAAAACAAAAATAAAAAATAAAAATAAATAAAAACCTAAAATAAATAATAAAATAAATAAAATAAACCTAAAACAATATAAAAAACCATAATAATAAACCTAAACTTAAAATAAAATAAAACCCAACCACAAACCTAAAAAATATAAAAAAAATAACCCCAAACTAAATAAAATAAATCCTAACCAAAAACCCTAAAAAAAAAAACCAAAAAACCTAAAATAAACCACAAAATAAAACCAAAACCTAAAATAAAAAAATATAAAACCACAAACCCTAAAAAAAAATAAATAAAACCTAAAATCCTACTAAAGCACAAACACTAAAATACCAAAATCATAAACCCAACTAATACCTAAACCCCAAATCTTAAAACCCAAAATCTGAACCCAACCAAAACCTAAAAAAACCAAAACCTAAACTAAAATAAATAAATAAATAAAATAAAATAAATAAACCCAAAAATAAAGTAAATTAAAATAAAAAGCCAAAACTAAACCTAAATTAAACTAAAAAATAAAATAAACTAATAAAATAAAATAAAAAACTAAACAAAACTTAAACTAAAATAAAATGTAAACCCTAAACTAAAAAAAAATTAAACCAAAATAAAAAAAATAAAATAAACCTAAACTAAAATAAAATAAACTAAACTAAAATAAATAAAACCTAAACTTAAACTAAATAAACTAAGCTAAATTAAATAAAATAAAATAAACTAAAATAAAAAATAAACCAAAACTAAAATATAAAATATAAACCTAAAATATATAAAAATAAAACAAAATAAAATAAAACCTAAACTTAAACTTAAAATAAAAAAATAAAATCTAAACCTAAAAAAAAAACTAAAAAAAAATAAACCTAAATAAACAAAAAATTAAGCTAAAATAAAAACCTAAACTAAAATAAATAAACAAAACTAAATAAAATAAAAAATTAAAACAAACTAAAAATAAATAAAATAAACTAAATAAAATAAATGAACCTAAACATGAGTTTACTTAATTAAAAAAAAAAAAACTAAACCTAAATCCTAAAACTAAAACCCTAAAACACTAAACTAAAACCTAAACACTAAACTACAAACTTATAACTAAATCTAAAAACCTAAACCACAAACAAAAACCTAAAATAAACCTAAATCCAAATCTAAACCTAAATCTTAAACCCCTACACTAAACCCTAAACCCTAACCCAACCTAAACCCTACCCACAAACCCTAAACCCCAAACCAAACCCTAAACCTAAACTTAAGTAACTAAATAAATTAAAAATAAACCTAAAACAAACATAATAAACCTAAACAAACTAAACCCCAAAAAACCTTGATGGTAAGAACATCAATCAAGCTCAGTAGATCTGGCGGTGGAGGTAAATGGCGCGTGTGGTGGTGATCCAGGTGCTAGTGGATATAGAGGTGGTGGTGGTGTGGTTATGGAGGTGGGAGGAGCGATGGTGCTTATGGACGTGTTTTTATAGTATATCTAGTTATATCTGATCTTTAATTTGTTCTATGTGTGCTCATCTTTTAACTATGTCATTTCTTGTGTCCTAGAAAACTTGGTATGTTACTTGATTGGTCAAATCAAAAAGAAGAACTGTTGAATCTGAATTTGTTCTATATTAAAAAATGAAAAACTAAAAACCCTAAACTAAAACTAACCCTAAACAAAACTAAAACTTAAACCTAAACCCTAAAACCTAAACCCTAAAATAAATCTAAAGCCTAAAATTGTAAACTCTAAACCTAAGCCCAAACCTAAACCCTAAACCCTAAACCATAAACCCTAAAACCCACACCATAAACCCTCAGTAACCCTAAACCCTAAATTCTAAACCCTCAACTAACCCAAACCCTAAACCCTAATAAAAAAAAATCCAAAAAAATAAAATATAAAAAAACCAAAAAATAAAATAAAAAATAAAAAATAAAAACCTAAATTAAAACCTACGTAATCAAACCTAAAAAATAAAAAAATAAAAACTAAAAAATAAAATAAAATAAATAAAAAATTTAAATTAAAGTAAAAAAAAAAAGTAAAATACCTAAAATAATAAAATCCTAAAAAAATAAAAATAAATAAAAACTAAATGAATCTAAACTTAAAAATAAAACCTAAAAAAAATATAAAAAAGCTAAACCCTAAACTAAAAAAAAATATAAACCTAAAATAAAAATAAAATAAACATAAACTAAACTAAAATAATCTAAACTAAAATAAATAAAACCTAAACCTAAAATAAACAAAACCTAAACCTAAAAACCAAACCCTAAATAAAATAAAATAAAAAATAAACCTAAACTAAATTAGAAAATAAAACTAAAATAAACCTAAAATAAAACCTAAAACCTAAACCTAAAAAAATAAAATAAAACCTAACCAACTAAAAAAAAATTAAAATAAAAATAAAATAAAACTAAAAAATAAACCTAAACAAACCTAAACTAAAATAAATAAACCTAAAATACATAAACTAAATTAAATAAATAAAATAAACCTAAATAAATAAAATAAAATAAAATAAAATAAACCTAAACTAGGTTTACTAAATTTTAAAAAAATTAGAAAATAGAAAAATTAAAAAAACCCTAACCTTAAACCCTAAACCCTAAACCTTAAAACCCTAACCCACAAACCCTAAACCTAAACCTAAAACCAAACCTAAAACACTAAAACCTAAACCTAAACCCCAAACCATAAACCTAAACCTAAAAGTCTACACCCAAACCCTAAACCCAAAACCTAAACCTAAAATGAAATAAATAAAAAACATAAAAATAAAATAAAAATAAAAAAAATAAAACCTAAACATAATCTAACCGTAAAAATAAAATAAAAAAAATAAAACTAAACTAAAATAAAATAAATAAAACACAAACTAAATATAAATTAAAATAAACCTAAAAAAAAAAAAAGGTTACATTAAATAAAATAAAATGAAAATAAAATATAATAATAAAATAAAATAAAATAAAACTAAATAAATAAATAAAACCTAAATCTAAAAAATAAACCTAAAATAAGAAAAAAAAATTAAAAAAAAAATAAAACCATACCCACTAAAAAAAAACCTAAACCTAAAATAACAAAATAAAATAAACTAAACCTAAACTAAAATAAATAAAACTAAACCTAAACCTAAAATAATAAACTAAACCCTAAACTAGATAAAATAAAATAAACTAAAATAAAACCTAAACCTAACTAAAAAAATAAAACCTAAAAATAAACCTAAAATAAAACCAAAACTAAACCAAAAAAAAATAAAATAAAACCTAAACCTAAACTTAAAATAAAAAAAAATAAACTAACCTAAAATAAAAAAATAAAACTAAACTATAAAATAAAAGAAACCTAAACTTAAACTAAAAATAAACTAAATTTAAAACATAAACTAAATAAATAAACTAAAATAAATAAACTATAAAATAAATAAACCTAAATAAATATAAAAATAAATATAAAAATAAAATAAATAAAATAAACAAATAAACCTAAACCTCTGGTTTGCTTAATTTAAAAACAAATAAACCCAAACAATACTAAATCTAAACTACCCTAAACCAAATACTAACTAAACTAAGTCAAAACCAAACCCTAAACCCTAAACTGACCCCAACATAAACCCTAAATCCCTAAACCCTAACCTAAACTCCCTAAACCCCAGAAACCTAACTAAACCCTCTAACTGCCTAAAACCCCTAACTAACTCCTAAAACTGAAACAAACCTGACCAAACCTAAACCAAAACCTAAACCCTAAATTAACACTCAAACTAACTCTAAACCCTAACCACAAAACCTATAAATCTTAAACTAAACCACAAAACCAAACCCAAACTAACCTAAACCTAACCACAACCTAAACCCTAAACCCTAAATTTTAAACCTAAACTACACCTAAAACCCTAAACCTTAAACCTAAAACCTTAAACCCTAAATCATAAATCATAAACCTAAACCCACAACCATAAACCCCAAACCATAAACTTAAATCTAAAGTAACTAAATAAATTAAAAATAAACCTAAACTTTAAAAACATAATAAACTTAAACCCAGAAAGGGTAATCTTTATTGGGAACATTACATCAAGGCTCATCAGATGCTGAGGGCGAAGGTAATGATTCTAGTGGTGGTGGCATCTAGTTGTGCTAGTGGATATCGGTGGTGGTCGAGTGGTTATTATGAAGGCCAAAAAAGAGCGATGGGTTACAATGGTGGTGGTGGTGAGGAGAGATCAAGGATATGATGGTGAATCGCTACTAGAGGTGGGGTGGTTGATGGGAACTGAGAAATTGAAGAATGCAAGATCCGATCATTGCTTATTGAATGTCATAGAGACACTCTTTATCTAGGGCTTTTGATTTGCTACATGCTCATTTTTTTTATCTATGTCATCTTGTGTCTTAGAAAACTTGGTGTGTTACTTGGTTAATGAAATCAAAATAAGAAATGTTGAAGTTGAATTTGTTCTCTATTTAAAAAAAATACAAAAATAAACCTAAACTAAAACCTAAACCTAGACCAAAACCTAAACCTAAAATAAACCCTAAACCCTACACAAACCTGCCCTAAACCCTAAACCAAAACCCTAAACCCTAAACCCTAAACTAAACTCAAAACCATAAACCCCAACCCTAAACCAAACCCTAAACAAATAAAACCTAAACCCTAAACTAAAAAGCTAAACCTAAAATAATAAATAAAACTTAAACTAATAAAATAAAAATAAAATAAAATAAAATATAAACTAAAACCTAAACCAAAACCTAAAAGAAAATAAAATAAAAAAAATAAAACTAAACTAAAATAAAATAAATAAACTAAACTAAAAAAATAAAACCTCAATAAAATAAAAACTAAACCTAAAGAAAATAAAATAAATAAAAAACAAATAAATCTAAACCTAAAAAATAATAAAAATAAATGCAAAATACAACTGAACCCACACAAAAAAAAACCTAAACCTAAAATAAAATAATAAATAAAAAAAAAAATAAAATGATAAAATATAAAAAAACATAATCCTAAACCTAAGCCTAAAGCTAAACCCTAAATAAAATAAGATAAACTAAAAATAAACCTAAACCTGAACTAAAAAATAAAACCTAAAATAAAAAATAAAACCTATAATAAAACAAATGTTATAAAAAAAAAACCCTAAACCTAAACCTAGAAATAAGAAATAAGACCTAAAAAAAATAAAATAAAACTAAATTAAAAAAAAAAATAATCCTAAACCTAAACCTAAATAAACTAAAATAAATAAAACATCAAAGAAATAAATAAATAAATAAAATAAAAATAAACTAAATAAAATAAAAATAAATAAAAAAAATAAATATAAAATAAATATAAATATAAAATAAATTAAATAAACCTAAACTGAGTTAACTTAATTTAAAATAAAAATTAAAATTAAAAATTAAAAAAAATTAAAAAAACTAACTAAACTCTAAACCCTAAAACTCTCTAAACCACAACACTAAACCTACAACCCTAAAGAAACCAAAACTTTAGACTAAACCTAAATCTTAAACCCTAAACCCTAAACTAAACTAAAACCTAAAACCTAAACCATAAACCTAAACCCCAAACCTAAACACTAAGACCTTGAAACCTATAAAATAAAACCAAAATAAAACCTAAAAAAAAATAAACCTAAAAATATAATAAATAAAATAAAAACCTAAACTAAACCTAAACCTAAACCAAACCAAAAATAAATAAAATAATAAAATAAAATAAATAAACTAAATAAATAAAATAAAAAAAAAAATAAAAAAAAAAAAAAATAAATAAAATAAAATAATCTAAAAAAAAAATAAAAATAAATAAAATAAAACCTAAAAATAAATAAAATAAAAAAAATAAAAAACCTAAACCTAAAAAAAAATAAAAATAAAATAAACATAAAAAAAAATTAAAATAAATAAAACTAAAAATAAAATAAATACCAAATAAAAAAATAAACTAAAATAAAAACCTAAAAAAAATAAATAAATGTAAAATAAATAAACTAAATTAAATAAAAAATATAAAATAAACAAAATAAAATATAAAATAAAATGAACTAAAAAATAAAAAATAAAATAAATAAACTAAACCTAAAATAAAAAAATAAAATCTAAAATAAAAAAAAATAAACCAAACCAAATAAAAAAAAACCCTAAACCTAAACCAAAACCAAAATAAACTAAAATAAAAACCAAAAAAAAAAATACATAAACTAAATAAAACTAAAATAAAAATAAAAAAAAAAACCTAAATAAAATAAAATAAAATAAAAACCTAAACTAAAACCTAAACCTAAAATAAATGTAAAAATAAAATAAAATAAAAAATAAAAAATAAACTAAAATATAATAAATAAAAACCTAAACAAAACTGAAAAATAAAATAAACTAAAATGTAAAAAAAATAAAATAAAATGAAATAAATAAAAAAAATAAACCTAAAATAAAATAAAATAAAACCAAATAAAAAACCTAAACTAAAAAATAAACTTAAAAATAAAACCTAAACCCTAAATAAAAAAGACCTAAAAATAAAACAAAATAAAATAAACTAACTAAAATAAAATAAATAAACTAAACCTAAAATAAACTAATCCTAAACTAAACTAAATAAAATAAAATAAATAAAAAATAAAACCTAAAAATAAACCTAAAATAAAACCAAAACCTAAACCAAAATAAAAAAATAAAACCTAAACCAAAATAAAAAAATAAAAACATAAATAAAATAAAATAAATATAAAACTAAACTAAAAAAAAATAAACATAAACCTAAATAAACCTAAAATAAACTAAAATAAAAAACTAAAGTAAAATAAATAAACTAAATTAAAAAATATAAAAATGAACCTAAATAAAAATAAAATAAAATAAAATAAAATAAAAAAATTATAAATAAATAAATAAACTAAACCTGGGTTTTACTTAATTTTAAAATATCTTAAACCCTAAACCCTAAATCTATTAACATAAAAACTAAACTAAATAAATCCAAAATCATAAACCCAAACTAAACTAACCTAAACCTAAACCCTAAACTAAACCCTAAAACCTAAATATAAACCCTAAACCACAAAAATAAAACCCTAAACAACCTAAACTAAACCCTAAACCTAAACCATAAATCCTAAAAAAGCATAAAACCTAAAACCAAAACCTAAATCCTAAAACCTAAACCCTAAACCTAAACCCCAAACCTAAACCTAAACCTAAAGTTAGTAAATAAATTAAAAAATAAACCTAAACCCTAAGAATGGGCAGAACCTTGATGGCAGGAACATCACCATCAACTAGGCTCAGTCTAGATCTGGTGGTGGTGGCAAATGCAAAGGCAAGGAGGTGGTTCTGATGGGAACTGGAGAAATTGAAAACGGTTGATCCAATTTACTGCTTATGGAACTGCGTCTATATAGTAGAGATGGATCTACTTATCTAGTGATTTTGATTTGCTCTATGGGTGCTCATTTTTTATCTTTATCATCATTTATGTGTTAGAAAACTTGGGATGCTATTTGGTAGATGAAATCAAAAAGAAAAAAATATTGAATCTGAATTTGTTCCCTATTAAAAAAAAAAACTTTAAACCCTAAACTAAAACTTAAACCCTAAACCTAAACCCTAAACCATAAACCCTAAACTTTAAAGCTCAAACCTTAAACTCTAAGTTAAATAAAATTGAAAAATAAAAGAAATAAGAAAACCTAAATGAAAATACAAAAATAAAATCAAATAAAATAAAAACTAAAACTAAAACCTAAACATAAAAGAAGAAAAAAAAATAAAACTAAACTAAAATAAAATAAGTGAAAACTTAAACTAAAGTTAAAAATAAAAACCTAAATTAAATAAAACTAAACCTAAAATAAAATTAAAATAAACTTAAAATAAAATAAAATAAATTCTAAAAAAGAAACCTAAACCTAAAAAGTAAACCTAAACTTAAATAATAAATAAAACATATAAACCAAAAAAAATCTAAACCTAAAATAAAAAATAAAATAAAATAAACAAAATAAAATAAACCTAAATTAAAATAAAATAAACTAAAATAAATAAAACCTAAACCTAAAATAAACTAAACCTTAATCTAAATATAAAAAATAAAATAAACTAAAAATACTAAACCTAAACTAAAAAATAAAACCTAAAAAGAAACTTAAAGTAAAAACCAAAAACTTAAACCTAAAAATATAAAATAAAAACCTAAACATAAAAATAAAAATTAAACCCCAAACCTAAAGAATAAAACAAAAATAAAACTCAACTAAAAATTAAACACAAACTTAAAAAATAAACTAAAAAAACCTAAACTAAAATAAATAAACTAAAATAAATAAACTAAACTAAATAAAAATATAAAATAAACCTAAATAAAAGGTAAAACTAAAATAAAGTCAAATAAACAAAAAATAAACTAAATAAACCTAAACCTACTAGTTTACTTAATTTAAAAAAATTGTAAACCCAAAATCCTAAACCTAAACCCTAAACTATCCTAAACCCCAAAACCTAAACCTACAACCTAAACATACACAAAACCCTAAACCCTAAACCTTAAACCAAACCAAACTTATAAACCCTAAACCCAAACCCAAGCCCTAAACCCACAAACCCTAAACCTAAACCATAAACCAAATCCCTAAACCCTAAACTTAAACCTAAAACCTACAACCCTAAACTTAAACCCCAAAATCTAAACCCTAAATCTAGCCCTAAATAACCTAAACATTAAACCCCAAACTAACCCTAAACCCAAGAATGGTAACACTGAGAACATCACTCAACTAGCAGTCTAGATCAAGTGGAGGTGAAAGGCAGGCGGTGTTATCAGTGGTGGTGGGGATCAGAGTGCTTGGTGAGATGGTGGTTATGGAGCGAGGACGAGGGTATAGCCATGGTGGTGGAGGAAGAGGAGAATAGGGATATGATGGCAGATACTGCTACTCGAGAAGTGGGGTTGGTTTTGATGGAAGCTGGAAAAAAGAAGAATCGATCGATCTGGCTTATGGAATAGTGTATACTTATCTAAGGTTTTTGATTTGCTCTATGGGTGCTCATTTTTTATCAATGTCATTTCTTGTGTCTTAGAAAACTTGGGGGTGCTACTTGGTTGATTAAATCGAAAAGAATAAATATTGAATATGAATTTATTCTTTATTAAAAAAAACCTTAAACCCTAAACTAAAACTTAAACCCTAAACCTAAAACTTATACCCTAAACCTAAAACCTAAACCTAAACCTAAACCTAAACTAAACACAAAACACTAAAAAAAATTAAAACTAAACCCCTAAACCCAAAACCATAAACCTAAATGCTAAAACCTAAAACCCTAAACTAAACCTAAACCCAAACCCTAATCCCCAAATAAACCCTAAACCCAAATCCTAAACTAACCATAAACCTTGAATAAAGATGTCATTGAGTATATCTAAAAAGATTGACCTAATCCATAGTTATGGTAGCTAAAGAAAATGTCTTCAAGAGACTTTCTCTTGACTATTAGTGATTTGAATACCTAAACCCTAACCCTAAATCATATTATAATACCATATATTGTAGTATAATGTATCATCATATATTTGAGCATGTAGTGATGTGTTTTGGATGTTATAAGATGCTTTGAAATGTTTTAGTATATTATGGTGTTGTGTTTTATAGTCTATATTAATATAAATGATAAATATATTGATTTAATAAATCAGATGATGAAGTTTGTTAAATTTGAATTGGGAATTAGGTTGTAGTACCAATGGTGTGCTACGCCACTTATAGTCTAAAAAGTAAGATTATATGTTCAAAATAAATATTATATGTTGTAGAAGCGAGACTTTAAAATGGTGGAATTTGGCCAAATTCATAATAGGTAGAGCATGGCAACATAATATATTATTTCAACCTAAAATATGTAAATTATACAATTAAAATATATAGGATTTTTTTATTTTTTTTAATTTTATGATTTTTTATCTTAAGAATCCCTTGTGATGTGATATGCAATATAATATAATATAATATGTCATATTGTATTATAATATAGGATGACATAACATAGTGTAGCATCATGCATTATAGCATACTATTGTGCATTACTTACTTGTTTAGCATATTTTAGTTTGTTATAATATGATGTAGTAGAGTTTACTTTATAATTCATAAAAATCTTGATTAATAGGTTGAGATGATGGGATTTGGCCAAATTTAAGGTAAGCTTTGGGAACATCATTGGGGTGTGCTATGTGTCATTTAATCAAAAGAATTTAATTTTGCATCCAAAATAAATGTTCACTTTTCAACCAAATTTTATAAATTTTTTTGCTTAGAGTGATTCATTTTAAGGTGTAATGTAAGATAATATATTATATGAAAGCATATTAAAAATACAATGCACATAAAAATATAACTTCATATATATATGAATGTGTGGTGTGTTACTAAGTGTTATTGTACATTTTAGCATGTTTTTCTTTTGTTATAATACATTGGGTCAAAACTCACAAAAATGTTAATTTGAAGGTTGAGATGGAAGAATTTGGCCAAATTCATGGGACACACCAAGAAGCAACACTAAAATTATGCTATTTTGTACCATTTCTAATAGAAAAATAACAATTTTACATCTAAAATGAACATTATTCATATTTTGAGAAAACTTTGTTATTTGTTCCAATTAAGTGATTCTAATGAGTAATGTTAGACAATATATTATATTATAGAAAATTATAATATATATCATATATTATATTATAATATAGTGTATTAATTCACACTATAATATGTTTAGCATGATATTGTTTAGTTAGTTTGAGCTTGCACCATCACAAATCATAAAATGTTGATTATAATGTTAAGATGATGTAATTTGAACAAATTGTTAGGCTTTTGGTTGAAGTATTAAAGGTGTGCATAAGAAAAGAAATAGAATTTGATGAGAATTCCTTGGGACATGGAGGGAGATCCACAAGGGGATCACACATGCATTGGACATGACATGTGAGTGGTCTATTCATGAGGCAAGAAGAAGAAAATCTGCCAGGGATAAGGTTTGATTTTGATTTGATTATATGATTTGTGGAAAGAAGATCGGCTAGGGATAAGAATCTATAATCCATTGATGATTAAGATCGATTTGTCTTTAATTTGTTCTATTTTAATTGATGTGGAGGAAAATCTGCTAGAGATATGGGCTCGAGTCTGTTAGGGATCAGGTATATGAACCTTCCACTAGAGAAGCAGGTTTGGGATATGAACTGGTGATTGGGATTTGAGTTTGATTTCATAAATTTATTTGGGGATGTATCCACTAGGGATAATAGTTTGGTTTGATTTCTTTGATTTGGACTCTTTTGGGGGAGTTGGTTTAATTTGGCTCCACTGGGGAGGTTGGTTTTGAATTTGATTTATTATCTTGACTTATTTATATATGATTAGGGCTCCACTAGTGAGAAGGGTATGATTTAACTCCATTGGGGAAAATTAGAAAGGGTTTAATTTAATCTGAGTTAATGTATAGTCCCTGTTGGTGTGCGATGGAGCCACTAAGAGCTATATCACCCTACCTTAGGTTACAAATCCAAAAGGATAGTCCACCAGCTATGGGGTAGAGCTAGCCAACCTAATGGGATGCCTTTCGATGTGCAATGATGGTGCTAAGTAGAAGGCATAGCAAACTTACATCTTTTGAAGCGAGGAAGAACTACTAGGTTGAGTTGGATGCACAATAAATCAAATCTGACCTAGGGTGACTACTGAGTGAATGTTGTTGGGACTTATGTCAACTTAAAAGTAGTAGGATTAATTTTATCTTAATTTCATGCAATTTAATATGGTTTATTTGGTTTAGTTTGATTTTGAATTGAGGGCATATCGGCTGGGGATGTGAGCTAGCCAACCTAAGGGGTTGTCTTTCGGTGTGCAACGACTATGCTAAAAAGGCATAGCAGACTTACATATTCTAAAGTAGGAACAAGCTAGGTGACCTCACGGTAACAAATCAAACCCAACTTAAGGGTGTCGAGTGAATGCCATGGGGGCTTATATCAACTCAAGAGTTGATTCTATAGGAGTTTTTGACACTTCCTAAAGAGAGAATGTCATCTAATCTAAAGTACCATTAGGGGTGTCCTCTAATCTAGTGAATATATATTTTGTTTATATGTTTGTGGACCTGTTTGTGCAAGGGACCACACTAAGCTATGTCATGTGACCTATCTTAGATTTCTTGGACCAAGGGTAAATCACATCCACAATGATTCTCCAACCATAGGAGTGCTTACTTAGAAAGGGTCAAATCGATAGTAACTCCGGTAGTGTCTAAATGGTGTCACAAAGGATGTCATCCAAATACAGTTATCATAAGCCTTGGAAAAGATAGCCTATAGATGCATGGTGGCTAACTCAAGGAGAAAGCATAGCAAACATTTGCTTGAGTGGTGTATTCTAGGGTGCAAGAACTAAACCAGTATCCATATGAGTGGTGTATCCATCAACATGAGTGGTGTATCCATCAGCATAGTGAGAACCAACAAACCTACGGTGCCCATCGGTGTGCAATGATCAACCTGGAAAGAAAGCTTGTAGGCTTACAACTTTCCAAGCAGAATTGATCATCGGGATAGTCTATCATCGACAAGACATATGCTATATGACCTAGAGAAACTACTAAGCGGGGAGCCCCGAGGAAGGACTGGACCTAGACTTGAAGTAGTTAGGAGGGAAGGAGCCACTAGGGGACTTATCCTAAACCTCAAATATACTTGACCTAGTCAGTGCAAAAAGGCTAATCTAAGAAGAAAGCGTAGAAGACTCACATCCTCTAAATGAAGCCAACATGAGGTAACTTACTGGTCATGCGGTAAGGCCTACCAAAACTAACAAGGCGCTTGTCAGTGTGCAGTGGCCAAGTAAGGAAGGAAAGCATAGAAGACTTACATCTTCCAAACCAAGAAGACCCGAGGTGACACACTAGTAGGGTAGCACTTCAGCCCAACCTAGAGCAGCTACTGAGTGAGTGTCGGGGGCATTATCTCAACTCAGAGGAGCACGAGAGAAAATATATGTGTTTGTTTTATATGTTTGTGTATAGTTTGTGTTTGTGTTGTGTCGATGAATGATAGGATGTTGCTCGGGTTTCTTACACCTACCCTAAACACATGTGGCTTCATTAATAAGAATAATTTCAACATTGAAGAGATTAAATTTGAAATGGAATTTTGATTGACAATAATTGCTTTCAAACATGAATTATAATATTTCTTTAAGTAGAGTCCATTGATTGGAAGCATTTGGCGCTCTCCCTTATGATTAATAAGCTAATAAGATCGTCCTTGGTAGGCCTTTCCTATGGAAAAAGGGCCTTCCCGAGTGGGTTCAAACTTTTCTCACATCTATGATAAACAATCTCTCCTTAGAACTAAAATAAGCTCTCCTACTTGAAAGGCTCTAGGATGGACCAACTTTTGTGACTTGAATCATTTTAGCTTTGGC
>CM038229.1:14070381-14108432 GCA_021442155.1 Cymbidium sinense | reverse complement strand
TGTTATTTTTGTGGTTGTTGGTTGTTTCCTGCACAATTTGATTATTGGCTTTTGGGTTTTTGCTGTTAGCATTTAGACTGCTGCTAACTTCATATGCTGCTATTTTTTCCCTCTAGCTTATGCTACATTTGTGCAGATCATTGTGACTATACTTTTGACTCTCTTGATTTTAATCTTTGCATTGTTTAATCTCATTGGGTGGATTTATGGCCACCTAGTCGGCTATTACTCGTGGATTGTTGGTCGAACTGATTAATGAGTTTGATCATAAGGAAACTATTTCGTGGTGTTATCTCGATTGTCTCTTACTAGATTTGTCTATGGTGGGGAGCCCTTTACCGCTTTCTTCTTATTTGTTGTACTTCCATTTCTGTGGTAATTTGGGCTTGGGGTATGTTGTATCCCTTTATAATTGTCGCTCAATTTTTTGAAATAAGGAGGTTGTTAAGAGCATTACTTACATTCTTTGCTTATCTTTTGATGGAAATAACCTGAGTCGCCATCGGACGTTTACCAAGAATGTATATTTATTAATGTCCTATAGATTGGAATGGGGTTAATTCCTTGCTCTTGTCTTTGCCTAGCTAGATTTCAAAAAATTTGTCGCTTATTATCCTTTAGATCCGGTTTTATGGATGACGACATTGATGGCTCTCTTTCATTTGAGTTGGGATTATCATGCCATGGAGCCTAATATGATGACATATATTTGGCATGGGATCCCCTTACCCACTTTGCTCTTTGTCGCTTCTTTTCCACTTTTGTGTGTATAATGGATTTTGCCTATTCTTGCGTATTTTGGCTCAAAAGATCTTCATCAAATGGTCGCTATACATGTTTGTTGGCTATGATGGTTGTGTTGCTTTCACCCATTTTGGTTTGGTAGTAGCTCTTGTGATGTAACCCTTCTCAAGTTTGATGCTCATATTTGCATTCCCAACTTGTGTGACTGAGCTCGAGCCTCTATCCCACTTCTATTATTACCATTTTAGATTTTGTTGCTCTCTTATCATTTTCATACTACTTTAACCTTTCTAACTTCTTCCTGTACAATCTTGTGTGCTTTTCTCTTTTTCTCTTGCGGTTGCTCCATAGTGTCGACATTCTCACTTCTCAGAACATTGGCCCTCATCCTTCATTTGCTTACTTTTGTTAATCACTTTGTTTGCTTGCTTTACTCTTTTCTTTTGCTTCGGATGTACTTAGATAGGATTTACTCTAGTTGATTGTAGCTCTTGAGTAGTTTATCCCCTTTAAGGACCTTGTAACCCCTTTTTTGTGGCAATAAAATTCCCCCTATACGGGGTTTCCAAAAAAAAAAGCCTAAACCCTAAACCCTAAACTCTAAACCCCAAACTCTAATCCCTAAACTAACCCTAAAAAGCTATAAACTAAAATCTAAACTAAATAAAACCTAAAAATAAAAAAAATAAAAAAATTAAATTAAAAGAAAATAATAAACTAAAATAAAATAAAAACATATACTAAAACCTAAACCTAGACCTAAACCTAAACATAAACCTAAAAAGAAAATAAAATAAAAAATAAAAACTAAAATAAATAAAAACCTAAACTAAACTAAAAAATAAAAAACTTAAATAAAGTAAAAGACTAAACCTAAAATAATAATAAAAAAACAAACCTAAAATATAATAAAATAAAAACTAAATAAAAACCTAAACATAAACAATAAACCTAAAATAAAACCTAAACTCTAAACTAAAAAAAAAACAAAACCTTAAAATAAAAATAAAATAAACTTAAACCTAAACTAAAATAAACTAAACTAAAATAAATAAACCTAAACTTAAACCTAAAATAAACTAAACCTAAACCTAAACCTAAACTAAATAAAATGAAATTAATTAAAATTAAACCTAAATCAAAACCTAAAAATAAAATAAAAAAACTAAACTAAAAATAAACCAAAACCTAAACCTAAAACTAAACTAAAATAAAACCTAAACTAAAATAGATAAACTTAAAATAAATAAACTAAATTAAAAAATATAAAAATAAACCAAAATTAAAATAAAAAATAAAATAAACTAAAATAAATAAAAAATAAACTAAATAAACCTAAACCTATGAGTTTACTTAGTTTAAAAATTTAAAAAAATAAAAAAATAAAAATTCTAACCCATAAACCTATAACCCTAAACACTAAATCCTAAACCCTTAAATCATAAACCCTAAACCCTAAACCCTAAACCATTAAACCTTAAACCCTAAGCTATAAACACAAAAACCTACAACCCTAAATCATAAACCCAAAACACCAAACCCTAAACCCTAAATCCTAAACCCTAAACCCCAAACCCTAATCCCCAAACACCAAAACCTAAAACCCAAACTAAACTAAATAAAACCTAAATAAAATATAAAAAAACCTAAAGCTAAATAAATTAAAAATATAATTAATAAAAACCTAAACTAAAACCTAAACCTAAACCTAAACCTAAACTTAAACCTAAACCTAAAAAAAAGCTAAACTAAAATAAAATAAATATAAACCTAAACTAGACAACAATAACATAAAAATAAAAAACCTAAATTAAAAAACAAAACAGAAAATAAAAATAAAATAAACGTAAAATAAAATAAATCAAAAATAAAATAAAAACCTAAACCTAAAAATAAATAAAAAATAAAACCAAAACCTTAAACTAAAAAAAAACCTAAACCTAAAATAAACAAAATAAAATAAACCTAAACCTAAAATAAAATAATAAACCTAAACCTAAACCTAAAATAAACTAAACTTAAACCCTAAACTAAATTAAATAAAATAAACTAAAAATAACCCTAAACCTAAACTAACAAATAAAACCTAAATAAAACCTAAAACATAAACCTAAAAAAATAAAATAAAAACCTAAACCTAAACCTAAACCTAAAAAATAAAAATAAAACCTAATCAAAATAAAATAAAAATAAAACTAAACTAAAAAAAACATAAACATAAACCTAAACCTAAAATGAACTAAAATAAATAAACCTAAAATAAAGCAAAAATTAAATAAAATAAAAAGTAAACCTAAATAAAAAAACAAAAAATATAATAAACTAAGATAAATAAATAAAATAAACTAAATAAACCTAAACCTATTTTACTTAATTTTAAAAATCCTAAACACTAAACACTAAACCCAAACCCTAATTGCTAAAACCTTAAACCCTAAACCTAAACCCTAAACGCTACCCTAAACCCTAACCCTAAATAAATGCTAACCTTAAACCTAAACCCTAAACCCCAAAACTAAAAAAACCCTAAACCCTAAAACCCTAAAGCCTAAAACCCTAAATCCTAAACGCTAAACCCTAAAAACCTAAACCTAAACTAAATAAAACCTAACAACAAAATAAATAACAAAAGCTAAACCTAAATAAAATAAATAAAATAAAATAAAATAAAACCTAAACCTAAACCTAAAAATAAAATAAATTAAAATAATATAAAATAATAAATAACCTAAATTAAACTAAATAAAATAAAATAAACCTAAGAATAAAAAACCTAAAGAAAATAAAAACTAAATCTAAAAAAATAAAATAAACCTAAAAAAACTAAATAAAAGCCTAAACAAAAGCCTAAAATAAATAATAAATAAAACCTAAACCCTAAACAAAAAAACCTAAACCCAAAGTAAAAATAAAACAAATAAATTAAAATAAACCTAAACCTAAGCTAAAATCAAATAAACTAAAATAAATAAAACCTAAGCCTAAACCTAAAATAAAATAATCCTAAACCTAAACCTAATCTAAACAAAATAAACTAAAAATAAACCTAATCCTAAACTAAAAAATAAAATCTAATAAACAAAAATAAAATCCTAAAAACTTAAAAAAATAAAATAAAAATATAACTAGAATAAAAATAAAAATAAAACATAAACCAAAAAATAAAATAGAATAAATCTCAATTAAAAATAAACCTAAAACTAAAAAAAATAAACTAAAATAAAATACTTAAACTAAAATAAATAAACCTAAAATAAAAAAAACAAACTAAAATAAAAAATAAACATAAATAAAAATTAAAAATAAAATAAACTAAAATAAATAAAAAAAAAAAAAATAAATAAACCTAAAATCTACCGATAAAAATTTAAAAAAGAACATAAACCCTAAGCTAAACCTAAACTAAACTAAAAATAAAAATAAACCTAAAATTTAAAATAAACCTAAACTAAATAAACCCTAAACTATAAACCTAAAATAAAATAAAAAAAAATAAATACAAACTCAATAAAACCTAAAAACTAACTAAAAAAAAAAAATCTAAAAACCAAAACTAACTAAATAATAAAATAAAACTAATAAACCTAAACCTAAAATAAACCCTAAAAAAACCCTAAATAAACCCTAAACCTAAACTTAAAATAAACCCTAAACCTCAAACACTAAATCCTAAACCTTAAACCCTAAACTAACCCTAAAAATTGAAAAACCTAAACTTAAATTAAATAAACCTAAAACTAAACCCTAAACCTAAACCCTAAAAAAAAACTTAAAAAATAATAAAACATAAACCTAAACTAAATAAAGCCTAAAATAAAATAAATTAAAAAATAACTGTAAAGAGGTTAAATGATAAGAGATATATGATAAATGAGAGGCTAAATAGAAACTTATGTGTTAATTTGATGAAAACTAAAAGAAGAAAATAATTTTTCTTTGTTAGAAAAAAAATAAAACCTAAACCCTAAACTAAAACTTGAACCTAAACTAAACAAAACCCTAAATCCTAAAATAATAATAAAAAAAAAAACCTAAACCCTAAACCTAACCCTAAACTAAACCCTAAAACTAACCAAACCTAAACCTTTAACCTAATCCTAAACATTTAATCTAAAACCCAAACCCTAAACTAAACCTAAACCCTAAACCCTAAACCTAAATAAACCCTAAAAACCTTAACCTAAACCCTAAAACATTAAACCTAAAACAATCCCTAAACCTAAACCCTAAAACCTAAAACCTAAACCTAAACTAAATAAACCTATTAATAAAAAAAACCTAAAACTAAATAAAAAAACCTAAACTAAAACCTAAACTAAACCTAAAATAAAATAAAATAAAAAATAAAAAATAAATTAAAATAAAATAAATAAAAACTTAAACTAAACTAAAAAAATAAAATAAACCTTATAATATAAAATTGAAATAAAATACAAACTAAACGTAAAATAAAAATAAAATAAACCTAAAATAAGCTAAAATAAAAACCTAAACCTAAAAAATAAACCTCAAAATAAATAAAAAATAAAACATAAAACCCTAAACTAAAAAAAACTAAACTTAAAATAAAAATATAATAAACAAAATAAAATAAACCAAAACCTAAACTAAAATAAATAAAACCTAAACCTAAACCTAAAATTAACTAAACTTAAACTTACACCTAAACTAAATAAAATTAAATAAACTAAAAATAAACCTAAATCTAAATTAAAAAATAAAATCTAAAAATAAACTAAAATAAAAATCTAAAACCTAAACCTATACTTAAAAGTTAAAAAATTTAACCAAACCTAAAAGATAAAAAAATAAAATAAACTAACTAAAAAATAAACCTAAACCTAAACCTAAAAGATAAAGTTAAATAAAACCTAAACTAAAAAATAAATAAATCAAAAATAAATAAACAAACTAAATAAACAAAATAAACCTAAATAAAAAATAAAAATAAATAAACTAAATAAACATAAACCTACCTTTACTTAATTTAAAAGTAAAAAAACCTAAACCATAAATCTTAAACCCCAAACCCTAAATCCTAAACATAAATGTTAAACCTACAAACTAAACCCTAAACCCTAAACACTAAAACCCTATCTCAAAACCATAAACCTAAACCCTAAACTATAAACCCTAAACTCTAAACCCTAAACCCTAACCTAAACCCTAAACCCTAAAAGCAAACAAAAAACCTAAACCCTAAACCTAAACCATGATTGAGCTAATTTTATGAAAGTTAATCTAAAGAAGTAAGAGGTTGAAAATACTGCCCATGTTGGTACCTATTGATGTTATGGTTCCTAATTGGTTTGGATCCTTCAACCTCTTCTTTCAAAATTATAAACTAGTTGAAAAAAAGGCTAAAATCTCGCACTAGTAAAAACCATTCTCTTATGGCCTTATCGTGTATGATGATGGTTCAATGTCAAAATACCTCACTAAAGATGATCTCATAAAGTAACCCTTTAGTGATCACTTCCTCACTATCCCAAACCCTAGCATCCCACATGTTCATCAACTACAAGAATGTCCTCACCATCATGATTGCCACTAATTACACATAAAAAAAAGGTTAAAATTTGAAAGATTAAATTTGACGCTAAACTTCTACTACTCTACCGCTACTACTACTATAATAATAAGAAAAGATCTAAAAATGATAAACCTTGTTCTAAATGCTTTGTTGTCCTTCTATAAATCAAATTTTATTATCTCTAGAGTTAAATAACAAATACTATTTTTATGAAAAACATATTTTATTATATTTTAAATAAATAATGTCTTATTTGATTTGGTAATTTCTTATCTATTATGGAATCATTTGAGTTTAACATTTAAAAAAACTAACCCTAAACCCTACCTTAACAAGAAACCATAAACCCAAAACACCAAACCCTTAACCTAAACCTAAAGTATCTAAATAAATTAAAAAATAAACTAACTAAAAAAACATAATAAACTTAAGCCTAAATCATAAGAATGGGAAAACCTTGATAAAACATCATAAATATCCCTTGATATGGAGAAGGTACGGTGGTCTATGTTGGTGAAAATCCGTGGATATGGAGGTGGTAAAAAAAATGGTGAAAATGGAGGTCACCATGGTGGTAGGAGGGAGAGATTGGGATATGATGGTGATCCACTTGAGAGGCTAGTTGATGGGAACTAGAAAATAAGAAAGGCCAATCGATATGTTTAATCAGATTCTATAAAGAGAATAATCTGGGCTTTGATTTGCTCTTCTGCTCATTTTTTATCTATGTCATTGCTACTAGAAAACTGTGTATTACTTTGTTGATGAAACAGAAGAAGAAATCAATTTGAATTTGTTCTCTATTAAAAAAAAACTAAAATCTTTAAACCTAAACCAAACTAAACCCTAAACACTAAACCCTAAACCTAAACTCTAAACTCTAAAAATAAAAAAATAAAAAACCCTAACCTAAATGCCCTAAAACTAACCCTAAATAAACCTACAAATAAACCCTAAAACCCCAAAAAAACCCTAAAACCCTAAACCCTAAAACCTAAAAAAAACCCTAAACAAAACCAAAAAAACTTAAACCCTAAAACCCTAAACCTAAATAAACTTAAACCTAAACCCTAACCCTAAACCCTAAACCCTAAAAAAGCATAACCCTAAAACCTAAACCCTAAACTAAACCCAAATACTAAACTTAAATAACTTAAAAATTAAAAAATAAACTAAACGCTAAACTAATAAACCTAAACCAAACCCTAAGAATGGGCGTAACCTTGATGGCAAGAATATAACATCAATCGTATAGAATGGTGGAGGCTCTAATATAGTGGTGGTGGGGATCCGGAGGTGGATATGGAGGTGGTGGTAAAAGTGGTGGATAAAGGCGAGGAACATAAAGGTGGTGGTGAGGGATTCTATATTATGGATCCCTATAATGAAAGTGGTTTTTGATAACAGAGAAATAAGAACTTTATGAAACTATATCTTTATAGAGAGACAGTTCTATTATCTAAGGTTTTAATTTGCTCTATGTGCTCATTTTGTTATCTATGTCATCGCTATATCCTAGAAACTTGGAGTGTTACTTCATTGATGTAATCAGAAGAAGAAATGTTGAATTAATTTATTCTATGTTAAAAAACAAAACCTAAACCTAAACTAAATCCTGAACCATACACCTAAAACCTAAACCCTAAACCCTAAAAAAAAAAAACCCTAACCCTAAAATTGACCTTAAACCCTAAACCCTAAACCTAAACCCTAAACCCTAAACCCAAAATAAACCCTAAACCAAACCCTAAAAAAAAACCTAAAAAACCTAAACCTAAACTAAGTAAACATAAAAATAAAATAAATAAAAACCTAAACCTAAAAAAAAAAAAAAAAAAAAATAAAAAAAAATAAACACCAAAACTAAAACCTAAACTTAAAAATCAAATAAGATAAAAATAAAAACTAAACTAAAATAAATAAATAAAAATTAAAATAAAACTAAAATATAAAATAAACCTAAAAATAATAAACTTAAATACAAAACTAAACAAAAAAAATTAAAATAAAATAAACATACAATAAAATAAAATAAAACTAAATAAAACCTAAACCAAAATAAACCAAAAAAATAAACCTAAAATAAATAAAAAATAAACTAACCCTAAACTAAAAAAAACCTAAATCTAAACCAAACAAAATAAAATAAAGCTAAACCTAAGCTAAAATAAACTAAACTTAAATAAATAAAACCTAAACCTAAACCTAAATAAACTAAACCAAAACCCTAAAATAAATAAAAAAATAAATTAAACCTTAAACTAAAAAAAAAAAAACCAAAACCTAAAATAAAAAAAATATAATAAACCTAAACCTAAACCTAATAAACTAAATTAAATAAATAAACCTAAACCTAACCTAAAATAAACTAAATCTAAACTAAAATAAAATAAAATAAAATAAAAATAAACTTAAAACTAAACTAAAAAAAGAACTTAAAAATAAACCTAAAATAAAAACTTAAAATCTAAACTAAAAAAAATAAAATAAAAACCTAAACTTAAGCCTAAAAATAAAAAAACCTAAACCTAAAAATAAAAAATAAAAGCAAAACTAAACTAAAAAATAAACATAAATCTAAACTATAAAACCTAAACCTAAAAAACAAAAATAAAAACCTAAACTAAAATAAATAACCAAAAATAAATAAAATAAACTAAATAAAATAAAAAAATAAAACTAAAAAAAATATTAAATAAAATAAACTAAATAAAAAATAATAAATAAATAAAAAAAATAAACCTAAACCTACTAAAATAAAATAAACCTAAACCTAACCAAACTAAGAAAAATAAACCTAAAATAAAATAAAATAAAAACTAAATAAAAAAATAAAAAACTAAACCTACTAAATAAAACTAAAATAAATTAAACTAAAAAAAAATAAACCCAACTAAATAAAACTATAAAATAAAACTACCTAAATAAACTATAAAATAAACTAAAAAAAACTAAACTAAAATAAACCCTAAACCTAAACCTAATAACCTAAAATAAAACTATAAACCTTAAAACTAAATAAAATAAATAAAACCCTAAACCAACTAAACTAAAATACCTAAACTAAAAAAACCTAAATAAACTAAACTAAAATAAACCTAAAATAAACCTAAAAAATAATAAATAACCTAAATAAACTAATAAACCCTATAACTAATAAAACCTAAACCTAAAATAAACTATAAACCCAAACTCTAAACCTAATAACCTTAAATAAACCTAAACCTAAACTTAAACTAAACTAAATTAAAAAAATAAACCTAAACCTAAAAAGCAAAACCTAAACTAAATAAAATAAATAAAACATAAAATAAACCTAAAATTATCACTATCCAAAAAAAAATAAAAAAAACTAAACCTCTAAATATCTAAAAAACTAAACTAAAATAAAAAAACCTAAAACTATGTAAATAAAATAAATCACTAAACCTTAAAACCCTAAAAACTAAAAAATCAAAAAAGAAAAATCTAAACTAAAAAAATTAAAATCTAAACCTAAACTAAAACCTAAACCCTAAACCCTAAAAATAGAAATATAAAAATAAAAAAATAAAAAAAACCCTAACCCTAAACCTAAAACTAAACCCTAAACCCTAAACCTTAAAACATAAACCTAAACTCTAAATCCTAAACCCTAAACCTTAAACCCTAAACTAAACCTAAAACTTAAACCCTAAATAAACCTAAAAACCCTAAACAATAAAAAACCTAAATAAACCTTAAACCCTAAAAAGCCTAAAAAAACCTAAACAAAATCTTAATAAAACTTAAAAATAAAATACAAACTAAATCTTAACCTAAATAAAAATAAACTAAACCTAAACTAAACCTAATCATTAAAATAAAATAAAATATAAAAAATATAAACTAAAATAAAATAAAAATTAAAATAAACCTAAAATAAAATTAAATGAAAACCAAATAAAAAACCAAAACCTAAAATAAACCTAAAAATAAACTTAAAATAAAAAAATAATAAAACCTAAACCTAAATATAAAGAACATAAACCTAATAAATAAATAAAATAAAATAAACCAAACCTAAACCAAAATAAACTAAACTAAAATAAATAAACCTAAACCTTAACCTAAATAAACTAAACCCAAAACCCTAAACTAAATAAATAAAATAAACTAAAATAAACCTAAACAAACTTAAAAAATAAAACCAAAATAAATAAAATAAAAAAGTAAAATAAATAAAATAACATAAACCTAAATAACATAAAAAAAATAAAAAACTAACTAAAATAAAAATAAATAATATAAAAATAAAAAACTAAAATAAACCTAAAAAATAAAAAAACCTAAAAAAATAAAAAACTAAACATAAAATAAAAAATTAAATAAACCTAAAATAAAATAAAATAAAACAAAATAAAACCTAAACCTAAAAAAATAAACCTAAAATAAATAAAATAAAACTAAAACCCTAAACTAAAAAAACCTAAATCTAAAATAAATGTAAAATAAACCTAAACCTGCTAAAATAAACTAAACTAAAATAAATAAAACCTAAACCAAAACCTAAAAAAAGTAAACCTAAACCCTAAACTAAATAAAATAAAATAAATTAAAATAAACCTAAACCTAAACTAAAAATAAAACCTAAAATAAACCTAAAATAAAACCTAAAACTAAACCCAAAAAAAAAATAAAATAAAACCTAAACTAAACATAAAATAAAAAATAAAACTAAACTAAAAATAAAATAAAAATAAAACCAAAATAAAAAAAGAAAAACCTAAACCTAAACATAAAAAATTATCTAAATAAAAAAACCTAAATAAAATAAAAAACTTAAAATATATAAACTAAATTAAATAAACTAAAGAATAAACCTAAATAAAATAAAATAAATAATAAAATAAATAAATAAAATAAATTAAATAAATCTAAACCTAAACTTAATTAAAAAATAAACCTAAAACCCTAAACTAAAAAATAAAATAATAAATAAACCTAATAAACCTAACTAACCCTAAACTAAACCTAAACCCTAAATAAACCCTAAAGATAAACCTAACTAACCCTAAACTAAACTTAAACCCTAAACCAAAATAAACCCTAAATAAAGCCTAAAACACTAAACCTAAATAAACACTAAACCTAACCTAAAATAAACCTAAAATCAAATCCTAAACTTGATCCTAAATAAACCAAAATCATAATCCTAAAACCTAAATACTAAACCTAAAATAATTAATCCCTAAAACCTAAACCTAAAGTAAAAATAAATTTAAAAATAAAACTAAAACCTAAAACTTAATAAACCTAAATTTTAAGAATGGCTAACCTAATCAAAACATCACTAAAATAAACCTAGGCCAATAAATAAATAACCTAAATAAACAATAAAAGCACAATAAAATCCTAAAAAAATCTATAAATATCCACTAGTGGTCCTATAAAAACTAGAAACTAAAGAAAATATCTACTATAATGAATGTCTTTATAAAAAATATTCTAATCAATTTGCTCTATCCTAAACTAGGTCTAAAAACTACCTAAATCAAAATAAAATGTTGAATCAATATTTGTTCTAAAAAAACCAAAACCCTAAAAAAACCATAAACTAAAACCTAAACCTAATAAAACCTAAACCCTAAACCCTAAACACTAAAACATAAAACTAATAAACCCTAAACCCTAAACCCTAAAATAAAACCCTAAACTAAAGCTAAAACCCAAATATAAAACCATAAAACTAAACCTAAATAAAAACCTTAAACTAAACCCAAAATAAAACCTAAATAAACCCTAAACTATAAAAATCTAAACCTAAAATCTAAAAAATCTAAACCTAAACTAAATAAATAAAAAACCTAAACCTAATAATAAACATAAAAAATAAACATAAAAAAGTAAATAAAAAATTAAAACCTAAAATCCTAAACTAAAGAAAACCTAAAACTATAATGAAAAATAAAATAAACCTAAACCTAAACTAATCTAAACTAAACTAAAAAATAAAACCTAAACCTAAACCTCTAAAATAAAATAAACTAAAAAAATAACCTAAACCTAAACTAAAATATAAACTAAATTAAACCTAAGATAAAACCTAAACCTTAAACCTAAAAAAAATAAAATAAAAACCTAAACCTAAACCTAAAAAAAAAAATAAAAAAAACCCAACCTAAAAAATAAAATAAAAATAAACTAAACTAAAAAATAAACCTAAACCTAAACCTAAACTTAAAAAAAATAAAAAAATAAAACTAAACTAAAATAAATAAACTAAATTAAATATAAGTTAAAAGAAACCTAAATAAAAAATAAAAAAATTAAATAAACTAAAATAAATAAATAAAACTAAATAAACTAATAAGCCTAGACCTATCAATTTACTTAATATAAAGAAAATAAATAAAAAATAATAAAAAAATAAAAAGATCCTAACCCTAAAACTAACCATAATCCTAAACCCTATGTTCAAGACTAAACAAACATTTAATGCTTGATGCTCTAATGGTGATGGTTTTGGAGACCTAACCAAGATAACTACTTTATGGCAATATCTACTGAAAAGGTTTTATGGCCAATAAACCTTCCTTGTCTAACCCTATTGTTCCCCTTGGCTATTTTTGCTTTCTATCCATTGTCATCTTTTGCATTCTATGTTACATTGAGCATTACTTGTTTTACTAAAACTACCCTAGCTATAATGCTATAATTTGCATTTCCAAATGTTGTCTCTATTCCTATCTTAATTTAGTTTGTGTAACTCTTCAAAGATTATAAACCGCTTTTGTTCTTGTTCTCTAAAACTGTTGAGTATTATCTAAATTTTGACCAACCCATAGTAAACTCTAAATGTCCTTACTAATAAAACCCCTATGTTGAGCTAACCCTTCCTCCTAAATTATCTTTCCATTACTCATAGGACATAAAATCCCCTAAAGTTTCAATTATATATCCCTAAAGCCTAACTATAAGATCATTGACCTAAGCATGAAAATCTCATCTACTAAACTAAACCTCACTATATGACTAAAGATGACTAACCCTATGTTTATATACTAAATGACTATAATATCTAATGAGAAAACTTACCATAGCTCTAATTACCTCTATTTTAAATATGAAAGTAATAAAGTATAAACTATCAATAACCTACCTCCTAAAATATAAATAAACTACCCTATAGTAGCTCTGATGTAACCCTTCTAATAAGTTTGGATGCTAAGCATAACTATTGAGCCTAAGCCTTCTTTATAACTTTCCTAAACGCTATATTGTTTTAATCTCTATATTAACCTAAACCTCTCTACTGTGATTCTCCCTTGTTCCTAAAATAACTCTCTACCCTAACCTAATCTTCCCGAATTACCCATATTGTATCTGATTGCTAATGTTTTCTAACTTAGATAACCTATCATAAAAAATCAGTTTATCCTCTAAATCTAAACTAAATAAAATACCCTAATAATAAATTTCCTTAAAAAAAAACCTAAACCCTAAACCAAAAAAACCTACAACTAAACCTAAACCTTAAACCCAAAACCTAAACCCTAAACCTAAACCCTAAACACTAAAAAACCTAAAACCTA
The DNA here is from genome assembly GCA_021442155.1 of Cymbidium sinense. Lineage (NCBI taxonomy): Eukaryota > Viridiplantae > Streptophyta > Magnoliopsida > Asparagales > Orchidaceae > Cymbidium > Cymbidium sinense. The sequence continues at coordinate 14,094,602 of CM038229.1, read as the reverse complement.
AACTAAAATAAAACCAAAAAATAATATAATTAAAAATCCTAAACCTAAATAAAATAAAAAATAAAATAAAATAAAACTATGACCTAAGCCTAAACCTAAATGTAAAATAAAATAAAATAAAAATAAAAAATTAAAAGAAAAGATAATAAATAAATACCTAAACTAAACTAAAAAATTAAAAAACCTAAAAATAAAACCTAAATAAAATAAAACTAAACATAAAATAAAATAAAAAATTAAATGAAAACCTAAACCTAAAATAAACCTAAAATAAAACCTAAAATAAGTAAAAAATAATACCTAAACCCTAACCTAAAAAGAAAACCTAAACCTAAAATAAAAAAAATAGAATTAACCTAAACCTATACTAAAATAAACTAAACTAAAAAAAATAAACCTAAACCTAAACCTAAAATAAACTAAACTAAACCCTAAACTAAAAAATAAAAAAATAAACTAAAAATAAACCTAAACCTAAACAAATAAATAAAATGTAAAAATTAACCTAAAGTAAAAACCTTAGACCTAAACCTAAAAAAATAAAATAAAAACCTAATCCTAAACCTAAAAAGAAAAAATAAAACTTAAACCCAAAAATAAAACTAAATTAAGCATAAACCTAAACCTAAACCTAAAAATAAATTAAAATAAAAACCTAAATTATAATAACTACACTAAAAAATAAATAAACTAAATCTTAATTAGCCTCTTGTTCAATTCAATTTTGATGATAACAAACAAATGCTTGGATGTTCTAATGAATATTTTATGTGTTTATATATCAATTGCTAATTACATATCTAATACATTAAAATTGTAAGAGTAGAAGAATGAAAAGGATAATGTGAAGCTCAAGATACAATATTTTAGGTTATATGACTATTCATATGAGTTCATTGGCATGAATTAATTTGCTCACAACTTAACATATTATTAATGAAGTTAATTTATATAAATCTTTATTTAATTAACATTCAATTATATGTTTCATACATAGCATTAAAATTGTCAAAATAATAAATGATAAAAACTATTAAGTATAATTATTTTATTTACTTAATATAATTAGGTATTTTAATTTAATTTGCTGGTTATAAGATAACTAACATATTTATTATTATATATAAATTATGTCATAATTTTTAAATGTCTCATGTCAAAATTAACAAAAATATATAAACTTTTGTATTTTAGCCAAAGTCATTTTCTAATCAAAGAATTCATATCTGATTTTATCTCCAACGGATTCCTTGAATTTTTTTCCTTTAATTTAAGAGGTTACATTACCCACTTTTGATTAAAATTGAATTTATTATGATTTTCTAAACATTAAATGATGTTTATAATGAATGCATGCTACTTTTGAATATATTAAACCATATTTGATTAATTTTGACTTACCCATGTGAATAGCCAAATTTTGGCTTCTAAATTTAATATTTATTTAATATAAATTATATTTATTCAATATTAAATTATTAGATGATAACATGAGGTTTGCATGATATATTTTAAAATATGATCTTCTTGCCTATAAATAGCCCTCATTCTTTCATGAAAGCATTCCTCATTCAAAATTAAAATCCCTCCAAAGAAATCTAAAAAAAATTCTTAGATTTTTCTTCCAAGTGTTCTCCAAATATTGCAAGATCAAATCCTTGGTTTAAGCTTCAACATCTTCAAAGCAAGCCTTCTCAAATTACTTGAGTTTGTTTTCTTGATTTTAATACTCTTTAGTTGTTCATGCTATTTTCACCATCTATTTATTCTTTCCAATTTATACTTTTCATGGATTAGTCTTTGGACATTATTTTTCACATCAAAGTTTCTCAATCATTTGTGATAAACTCTTATGATACTTTGTAGGATCTATTTCAACTTGCTAAAATTTTAACTTCCTACAAATTTATTTTGGTTTCTTGAAATATCATTAGTCTTATTTTGAAAGATAATTTATTCTTAGATCTATTTTAGAAGTATATTTTTAAACATTTAAAATAAATTATTGTGCTGAAATTATTTTTATATTTAGATCTCTAATTAAAGCTTACTAGCATACTTAGATCTATCATATACTCATTTTATTTAAGTACTTTGTGCTCATTAGCATTAATTGAAAGAATCTTTTTGGTAAAAATAAAATAAATTATTCCTTGCTAAAATTTATTTTATTGTGTAAAAGAATATTATTAAATTATTTTAAATCATTTTAAACATCTTAGTAAGATCATTTTAAGATATTTATTTCAATATTAAGCATATTATCTTGCCAAAATTTTAAGTTGTAAGTGATCATTTATAAGTTGTGAGATCATTTTGAATTACCTTGGTATATTTGTGAGAGATTTATTTTATCAAAATTTTTATTTTGTATTTTTCTTTTCTACTATAAAATTTATATTGGGTTGTACCGACCCTAGAGTGCATATTGTTGTAGGGGTTGTAACAATAAAATACTAAAGCTATTTTTGCATTTAGTGGATTCCTAACCAAATAAACGTAGCCTAAACCATGTAAAATATTTGCCTATTGTCTCTCTTACTTTATTGTACTTTTATTTTGTTGCATTAAGAATTGTATCCGTCATTATAAAATCAAAATTAATTTTCTACTAAAACTAAAATCTAAGATTTAACTTTAAAATTTTTAATATCTCCTAAAAAAACTAGCTATAAAAACATAAACTAAATAAAACTAAAAAATAAACCAAAATAAAAATAAAAAGTAAAATAAATTAAAATAAATAAAAAAAATTAAATAAACTTAAACCTATTGGTTTACTTAATTTAAATAAATAAAAAACACCTAAACCAAAAATCCTAAACCATAAACCATAAACCCTAAACCTACAACCCTAAACACTAGACGTTAAACCCCAAACCCTAAACCCTAAACTAACCCTAAACCCTAAACCATAAACCTTAAAACCTTAAAGCCTAAAGCATAAATGAACCATAAAACCTAAACCCTAAACCCTAAAAACCTTAAACCCTAAACCCTAAACACTAAACCCTAAACTAACCTAAACCCTAAACCCTAAACTTAAACCTAAAATAACCCTAAACACTAGCTAAACTCTAAACCTAAACCCTAAACCCTAAACTCAAAACCCTAAACCTAAACCTAAACATTAAACCTAAACCCTAAACCCTAAACCATAAACTTAAACCCTAAACCAAACCTCCTCTCTTGGCTCCTTCTAGCATTTTGTTCTGTGGATTGGCCATTCTCTGCACTTGGCCACTTACATGTTTTGGCTGAGCAGATTGCTCCCATGTGACATCCTTGGATTAGAGCAATGGAGGCTCGTCTCGTGAATCCTACTGTTGCCTCGACTGACCGCTTTTGCTCTCCACTACGGTTTTCTGGATTCGATTGCACCTGCATAATGTTGTTAAATCATTGAAAGATACTTTATCTGGTAAGATCTCTAGCTCAAATGCTTCGGTTAATCTCATTTTGATATTTTATCGTGGATTGCTGGCAGTAATGTGTTCAGATCAGGATGTTGAGAAACTTGCTAAGCCCTTCGAGTTCGCTTTGGTGGGTAAATTCTCCCTTAGACGCCAGACTCTTGATAATATTCACTCTTTCTTTCATAGTTTAAAATTATCAAGTACTTTCTCTATCGGGCTGATCAATCCCCATCACATTCTTATTCAACTCTCAAATGATTTAGATTACTCGCGGGTTTTCGCTCATCGTTCTTACTTTGTGCATAATTGTCAAATGCGGCTATTAAAATGGTCTCCCCTCTTTGATGTCAAAGAGGAATCTCCCATTGTCCCTCTTTGGCTTGCTTTTCCTAACATGCGAATACACTATGTCACTCATCAAGTTTTGTTTGCTGTTGGAGGCCTTTTTGGTAGGCCTCTCCAAATAGACCAAGCAACACCACTAGATCTAGCCATCTATCGCCAGCTCTTGAGATATACATCACAAAAAAATATCCCAAAGAGGTTTGGATTGGCTCCAAAAAATTTGGATATAGTCAAAAGGTCGAATTTGAAAATTTTCTTGTCTTTTGCACTCACTGCAAGATTCACGGGCACGATCACTCAGAATGCTTTGTGCTTCATCCTAGTCTCAGAAAAAATTTACCACAAAATATGAATACCATTAATGGAACTGGGAAAACCACAACTCTAGCATATGTGCTTAAAAATACTCAAAAGAACCTCTCCTCCCTACACCTCCTACCGATCCTAGTGGAAAACACTCGACCTTGGTACTAAATAGCCATTGAGGGTGTGATGATACCAATGGCAATTTACCTAACCTCACCCCCCGCGTAATAATGGTTTCCCATGATAGTTCTTTACTTCATTTAAATCCTACTAAAAATCTGAATGATAGCCTTATATTGGACACCCAATTAAACAATTTGAATGGGAATCATATAATGGACCAAAACAATGATGACCCTATGGCTTCAGAACATATTGAGAAAGATATTTGTATTACGAATGGTGCCAGAACTTTCCCATCTATTTCCCTTCAGAGTGATAATCAATTGAACCCAATTTCTCACACTCTATCCGATTCGAAAGAAGGTGAAATCCCCTCTTCTAAAACATTGATAGATTGTTCTACTATTTCGGAACCCAAAAGTAATCACTTTTGATGGAGATAATTTGGATTGATAGACCCTTTCAAATTATTAAAACAAAAAAACCCTACAAAGCAATTTTCTAATAATAACCTCACTAGAACCACTCGCTTTCTTCCACCCCACACAAGTAATGTGTCATCATTTCTCTCCTCTCTTTCCTTTCTTTTTTCCTTTTCTCTTTTGGTTGTCCCCTTATGATTAATTTTCTTATTTGGAATATCTGAAGTTGTGGGTCTCTTCCTATCCACAATCGTGTTAGGAGTCTTTATCGTGTTCATAATATCAAGTTACTTGTTCTTATTGAACCTTTCATTAATTCTTCTAAGATTGCTTTTGTTGCTAGATCCCTTGGTTTTCATAATTTCTTCTTCAATCTTAATAATAAAATTTGGTGCTTTTGGCACAACTCCATCACCATTTCCATCATTGATGATCTTGACCAATTGGTTAATGTCAAAATCTCCTTAGGTGACTTATCTTTTGGCTCTTTTATCTATGCTTCTTGTAATAGAGTGGTAGGAACATCCTTTGGAATCACTTACAACTTCGCTTCCTGCTAACCTTCCCCTGGTTGGTTGGAGGTGATTTCAATACTATCATAGTGGAAAGAAGGGGAGGATGTTCTCCTAACCTTCATTCCATGGAGGACTTCTCAAATATGATCCTTGATTGCAACTCGACATTGGTTTCACTGGGTCTAACTTCACGGCACAACTCTAGACTTTGGCAACGCCTTGATAGGACCCTCTTTAATTCTCTTTGGATCAATCGGGCCTACTACCATTGTTGAGCATTTGAGCGAACTTTGTCCCACATGCTCCTCTTTTAATTTCCTTCAAAAATCCCCCCCTAACCCATCTACTCCCTCTCCTTTCAGATTTTAAAATATGTGGACCCAACATAGTGACTTCATCAATGTCGCTCTCACTAATTGGATGGCCCTATTTTCCTGATAATTCTTAAAGGTATGACTGCCTTTGGCTTAAGCTCAAAAGACTTAAACAAAATCTCAATTGGTGGAACAAAACACATTTTAAAACCTTTTCACAAATCTTAAAGCTATGGAACAAGAGGTTTGTTCTCTTGAAGAGGTCGTCTCAAATGATCCCAAACTTGAGGAGTTGAACATTGCCAAGAATAACTTGGTTAATTATCAAAACATGGAAGAAACCTATTGGCATCAAAAGCGCAAGCAAACATATTGTGGAAGGTGATAGAAACACCAGGTATTTTCATGCCATTTGTAATAAATGAAAAGCCTTAAACTCGATTAAGAAAATTAAGAACTCTAATGGTGAATGGATAACCGATAATAATGATATTAAAGATTCTGTCATACATCATTTCCAAACTTTATTAAATTCTAATCCGTTGCTGGGAACTTTATCAAACACCCATCTTATCCCTTCTATGATTAACAATGAGGATAATCATTTACTCTATGTGTCCTTCAAGAGGAGATTAGTAATACTCTTAAGAACATGAACACCGACGTTGTTCGACGGCTATATACTCACTTCTTTCAGCATTGTTGGCCATTTATTACGACCTAGTTGATGCGTTATTGATTTCTTTGATGGCAATCCTATTCCCAAATACTTTTCAAGCACTTCTATTGTCCTTATTTCCAAAACTAACAATCTCAATCTATTTTAGACCCATTAGTCTTTGCACCTTTTTCAAAACTCATTGCTAAATTAATAAATAATAGGCTTAGCCCTTGCTTCCTAAAATCATCTCCCCAAACCAAACTAGTTTTGTTAAATATAGAGCAATATCGATAATATTCTTCTTCAAGAGTCGGTTCATGACATTGATGTCCCTTCTAGAGGAGGCAACAACTTATTCAAACTGGACATCGCTAAAGCCTTTGACAATCTCTCATGGGATTTTCTCTTTCAAATCGAACTTGTTGTTTTTTTTCGATAGTTTTATCCGGATTATAAAAAGGTGTATCACAAATGTCTAGTTTTCAATTATCATGAATGGTGAGTCCATAGGTTTCTTTCCTTCTAGCCATGGTTTGAGGCATGGTGACCCACTATCACCTTCTCTTTTTATCATCTCTATTGAATACCTATCAAGGAGCCTTAATGATCTTTTCGCTAATAATCCTAATATGTCTTTTAAAACTCATGGAGGTTTCCATTTCATCATTTGCGATGATTTCATTATCTTAACGGCTCCCTTCAACATGTTAAAACCATTAAGAACCTCTAAATGATTTTGGTAAAGTTAGTGGTCTTTTTCTTAATGAAGGAAAATGCGTTTTATTCCATCAACTAAGATTCCTCCTAATAGACTTAACCAAATATCCAGAATTACTAATTTTAAGCAAAATCAACTCCTCTTAATTACCTTTGTCCGCTTTTAAAGGCCAAAAAAGATCACACCTTTTGATGATCTAATTCTAAAATTTCTCGGTTTGGGAATTTCATTTACTCTCTCTGGGTAGGCTTACCTTGATCAAGAGCACTCTAAATTCCATGCCTATATACCTTCTTCAAACCATTGTGCACCAACTCTACCATCAATAGAATTGAGCCTCTTAAACAAATTTTTCTGGGGAACCAATACCTCCTCTAAAAGAATGCACTGGTCATCTTGGTCTAAAAGTTGTGGTACTCTTGAAGAGGGAGGTTTGGGATGTAAATCCATCAAAGAAGTTATCAATGCCTTCTCCTACAAACTTTGGTGGAATTTTAGGAGCAAAAATAGTCTTTGGGTGAATTTCATGACTTCTAAATATTGCCAGGGTAAACATCCTCTCATTTGTCCCTTTAAATCGGGTGATTCTCCTGTGTGGAGAAGACTTTGTTCTCACAAATGGGATGCAATCCTTAATTTTTTGGGGCATAAACTCGCAATTCCTTCTTTTGGCAAGACAACTGAGTGGTTGTGGATCCATTGATGACTTACTCTACACTCACTCCACTTCGCTATTAGAGTTAATTCATTCGCAAAACCACAAGTGGAACACTAGTAAGATTATTGATTCTATTCCTTCCACTTTCTTAAATATGATTACTAATATTCCTATCACTCCTAACAATCATGATCGATTATCTTTAAGCTATCTCATAATGGGGATTTCAACCTTAAAAATGTGTGGCTTCACACTAAAGACACTGTGATTCTTCTATTGTGTTCTCCAAAATTTGGAATAATAATATCCCCTTCTTACTCTGCTCTAATTTGGCATATCCTAAAAAACTTTATTCTGTTGACTCTTTGTTGTGGGGTAAAGGGTTTTATTTACCCTCTAAATGTCAATGTTGTTCTCATTGAGAATGTTAACCATGTTTTTGTTAATGGGGCTATTGCCTCTAAAATTTGGGTTTGGTATGACGATCTATTCAACACTGCCAATTTTAATTGTTCTTTTACTTTATATCAACTTCTTGAAGTTTACTTTGACAATGCAATTAAAGGTCATATTAAAATCATAATCGCCATTACTCTTATTTGGTTCATATGGATGGACCAAATGAAGCTAAACATCGTGGGATTCGTATGAATCACATGAGGATTATTGCTAGAACTAAAACAAAATTTGTGACTTGTTTAAAGCCAATTTAATTATCATAAACATTTTAAAGGTCTAAATCTATAGCCAATAAACCGGGCCTCAACCTTCCGTGACTGCCTTACTATCGTGAAATGAAATAAAACCTCTTGATCAATAATGGCTCTCAATTTATGTGAAATGGGTATAGTCCCTTTATTTCCAAAGATCGTCCTTATACTATGCGCCCACAAGCTCTAGAAATTTTTTCTTCAAAATGTGGCTCAATATTTGGATAGAGGTGGACGCTCTTCTGATTGACCTTTGACTTCTACCAATATGAGCAACGCATTTACCTCCTCAAGCAAACTAGCTTCTCTCTCAACGAATTTTACCATCACTGTTCATGGAAGGTAACGTCTAATTACCTTGCAACTGGTGCAAGATTACAAGATCATCTTCTTTGATCAATTTATATTGCCCAAATACTATGGTCTGTTAACTTGGACAATTGGCTTCCTTACCTCGTAATCTAATTCTCCTCTTCACCTCTTTTTTTTCTATTTCCTTGTTTTCTTTATGGATACTCTTCATAGATATCATTGCTATCTTGTGCTCTTGCCATGACTTGCGCCTTTACCCCTTCTCCTTTAGTTGGAAGAATTCTATTTTGGCATTTACATATTATGTGATGTTGAACTATATGCACATCAATATCTTGAATATGAGCCTTGGTTGTCATCGGTTTTATAACGCAATCTCACTTGGGACTTTAATTCCATTGATACATTCATTTCTAAACGAGAATTAACCATTCGGAGGAAGTTATCTGTTTTGATGGGCTTAGATTTTAGTACTTTAACTAGTTTTTTTTCTCCTCGATAATATGGCTTGGAGCATCTACTACCTATGTTTCTTCTAGGCAACGGATTAGTGTGCATTATGCTGGTTGTAGTTTTTATTTTGATGATTATAGTATTTCTTTGGCCGATGCTTACATTCCTTGGGACTCTTTCCTCCTTAAAGGCCTAATTCATAAAGGTTTCAACACTTATGCTGAAAGGATTTTGGTGGTCATTGGCTTCAGACTTTCTATTGCACTTATATAATGCCTAACCTCTTTTCCGCAAGGGAAGAAATTGTACACCTGGTCTCTTTAATGGTTATTTTGGTCTCAAATCTTTATCGGAATGGATTGGGCTTAATTACTTTTGGTTTTGGAGGTTTGCCATGGTTGTTTGTTGATTTGTTTGTTGATTTGGTTTTTTAATCCCTTTGTTCCCGCCATTTTTTTTTCTCGCTTCTAGTTTTCCTCCAGCTATTTTTTGCCATCTTTCCTGCTACTGTCTTAGCAAGTTCTGGTTTTGGACCTTTATTATCTTAAAATTCCTGCTTGGTAATGATGTCTTCTTCTATCCTCAGAATGGATTTCCTTTGCTCCTTTGGTTCTTACTGTGTTTACCTTCCTCTTTCTGTTTCATTTTCTGCTCTTGTTGTTAACATTTGGGTTGATGTTGGACTTTACTACAATTGTTTTCACCCTTCATGCTTTGAGGAGATCATGAAAATCCTGAAGACCATTCTACTCTTCTGCTTATATGCAACCAATGGTCTATCCTATATGCCTACCGATTATGATCAATATCCTGGCCATACTAGCTTAATGTGACAAAGCAACACCTAACTGTTGTTTGGGATCGCTATTGAGCACCTATTGGTTGCAATTTTTTATTCTATTTTGTCGTTTGGGATATCCCACCTCTACACTAATATCTCTTTGCAAATGGATTGTGTTATTTTTTCAATACTAGTCTTGTACGGTCTTGCTTCCCATGATTAGTAGGTTTGGAGTTTTTCACGGATTATCATTGTGCATCTGCCGAGATTGGCAGCTACTCATAAAATTGTCCATGCTACTATTTTCTCGGATTGAATTGCTAACACTGGATGTTGTTGTTTATCCTTAGTTGTTCTCCCATCCTATGCTATGATTGGAACATGTACAACTTGAAGCACATTTCTTTGTTATGCTTGGAATTAATCAATGATTTATCTTATATGCATAATTGGGTTATTGACAAACCCACGGTTATTGTCATTACCCTTGGTAGAATTGTTATGGTTAATAAGCGTTCTAATCGACCGATTTCTCTGAATGTCACTTATGGATAGGCTTATGGTGGGGAGCTATTCATTATCTATCCTTTCCTTTACCGATATTTTTTATGGGTGGAATCTTGGCCTTGTTGGTTTTAAGCCTTGTTGGTTGGCCACTGGATCAATACCCACCTTTGCCTCGGGCTTTGGATTATTTTGTACGCAAGTCTCATTAAAGTATTGCTTGGTAGATTTTGCTTTGAACCACCTACTGGTTTACTTTATGCCTATCATTGGAATTCATTGATCTACCTTTTCTCGCATGTTACTTCATCCTTTCTCCAAACTTGTATCTATTGTTTTGATTATACCGATGAGTGGCATGAATGGCAAGCTAACTGGTTTTGTTGTTTTGGTTGTCTCTTGTCTTGGAGATTTACCTTTTGTTTTACCTTGTCACCTCGCTTGGCTCTTTCTTTGTTGGTTGTAGAATTTCGGGTCTCATGCTCAAAGCTATTCTCATTGCCGTCGATGGTGAGGGTTTTGGTGATTACCGATTTGTCGCCTTCAGATAACTATTTTTATGCTTTATTTATTTGTTTATCTATTATTGCCATGTCTACTGGATTGAGGAGTTTTATTGCCAATTTGCTGTATCTTCCTATCTTGGATGTTGCCGTCTTAACTATTGCTATTTTTTTGGATTTTAATGTTGAGACTCATTTCAATTCACTTGTTGATTTTTTTTATGGTGGGTTCCAATGTTGTATTAGCTGTTTGGCTATTGGGGTTGGCTTTCTGATTGCCTGTGCAATTTATCTCCTATTTTTTTTGAACTGCATCACTTGGTACCTCATTTCAGACTGGTTGGTGCAGTCTTATGAGCAGTTTATTCAAAAAAAAATGCTATTATGGCCAGTTTAGTCCCTTCCTATCTTAGATGTTATTTTTTTTGTCTTGTTCTCCGGATTGATTGTTGATCCGGATTATCTCGAATGGAGGCTCGCGCTATTGAGTCGCCGCTTTAACTGCTTTTTTTGGTGCTTATTTTTGGTTGGTTCATTCCCTATGTTGAGCTATGTTATCTTCCTTTACTATTGCTTTCTCGTGACATTAATAAGGGATTATTTCGGTTGTTTTCGACCGAAAGATTCATTTACATATCATGTGATTGGGATGGTGTTAAGTATAAGCTCATTGACTTATTTAACTTTTCACAAGTTGACTCTCCTGTAATTTTCTTATGGAGGGATTATATGAACTAATTTCTTTCCAATATGGCTATTCATGAGATTCTGCTAAGATGGCTCACTCACTTATGTTTATGTATTCTCATGTCAAGATGACTATATTGATGATATTTTTCTTGAATGAGACTCCTTATCCTTCACTCTTAGCAATTACCATATATTTTAGATATGATTTTGCTTAGGTTTGTGTAATAAAGCTCACAAAATATCAACAACTGGTGCTTCCTTCTCACGTGTTTGTTGGCTATGATGGTCGTGATGATCTCACTCCCTATTGGTTCTGAGTAGCTCATGTGATGTAACCCTTCAATAAGTTTGGATGCTCATACTTGCATCTCCAACAGATGTGATTGAGCCCGAGCCTTCTATCACAATTCCTTACTAACATACTCATATTATGTTATTTTCCTCTAACTTTTTGTCTCAGATACCTTAAGCTCTAATCTCCTCTTATTATAACTTGTGATTCTCTCTTTTGCGTGTCCTCCATTATCATGCATTCCCACATCCTCCGAGCATTGGTTTTAATCTTACTTTAGCTTATTATGTTAATCATCTTGTATCTTTTGATTATTTTATGCTTTCTTTTACTCTTGGATGTACTTAGATAGGGATTTACTCCTTAGGCTAATTGTAGCTCTTTGAGTAGTCGAGTTTATCCCCTTTAAGGACCTTGTAACCCTCTTTGGAAATAAAATACCCCTACATGGGGCTTCCCCTTAAAAAAAAAAAAAAAAAAAAAAAAAACCCTAAAACCCTAAACCCTAAAACCCTAAACCCAAAACCTTAAACCCTAAACACTAAACTCTAAACCTTAAACCCCAAACCCTGAACCTCAAACCCTAAACCTTAAAACCTAAGCCCTAAAATTATAAAAACCTAAACCTAAACTAACTACAACCTTAAAATAAAATAAATAAATAAACCTAAAGCTAAATGAAATAAAATAAATAAAAGAAAAGATAAACCTAAACTAAAACATAAACCTAAATTTAAAATAAAATAAAAAAATAAAGTAAAATAAACTAAAATATAAATAAATAAAAATCAAACTAATCAAAATAAAACTAACCTAAGAATAAAAAACCTAAATAAAATAAAAACTAAATAATAAAAAATAAAATAAACCAAAAATAATATAAAATAAAAACTAAATAAAAACCTAAACTTAAAAAATCAACGTAAAAATAAATAGAAAATAAAACTTAAACCCTAAACTAAAAAAAAAACTAATCCTAAACCTAAAATAAAAATAATCTAAACTTAAATAGACTAAACTAAAATACATAAACCTAAACCTAAGCCTAAAATAAACTAAACCTAAACCTAAACCTAAACTAAATAAAATAAAATAAAATAAATAAAAAATAAACCTAAACCAAAACTAAAAAATAAAACTAAAAATAAACTTAAAATAAAAACCTAAAACTTAAACCTAGAAATAAAAAATAAAAAACTAAACCTAAACCTAAAAAATAAAATAAAAATAAAACTCACTAAAAAAAAACCTAAACCTAAAAAAAATAAAGTAAAATATAAATAAACTAAAATAAATAAACCTAAAATAAATAAACTAAACTAAATAAAAATAAAAATAAACCTAAATAAAAAATAAACTCAAATAAATTAAAATAAACTTAATAAACCTAAACCAACCTCTTTACTTAATTTAAAAAAAAAATCCTAAACCCTAAACCCTAAACCTACAACCCTAAACACATCACAAAACCTAAACCCTGAACGCTAAACCCTAAGCCTTAAATCCAAAACCCTAAACCCTAAATGGTAAAACCGTAAACCGAAAACCCTAAATCCTAAACCCTCAGCCCTAAAACTTACAACCCTAAACCCCAAACCCTAAACTAACCCTAAAATCTAAACCCTAAACTAACCTAACCTACACCTAAACCCTAAGAATGGGAACCTTGATGGAACATCAACCAAGCTTAGTCTAGATCTGTGATGGAGAAGGCAGGGAGGTGATTATCACATGGTGGAGGGGGATCTTGAGGTGGTGCATATGAGGTGGTGGTCGAGCAATGGTGGTTATAGGGTGGGAGGAGCAATGGAGGTTACAACCATGGTGGTGGAGGGAGAGATATATGATGGCAAATCTTGCTACTCGAGAGGGGCGTGATGGGAATTAGAGAATAAAAAAGAACTAATTGATCTCGCTTATGGAACTATCTTCAAAGAGATGGTTCTACTAATCTAAGGTTTCTCATTTGCTTTATGGGTGCTCATCTTTTATCTATGTCGTCGCTGGTGTTTTATAAAACTTGGGGTGCTACTTGATTGATGAAATTGAAAGGAAGAAATGTTGAATTTGAATTTATTTTCTATTAAATAAAATCCTTAAACTATAAACCCTAAACCATATACCCTAAACCTAAACTAAAACTTAAACCCTAAACCTAAAACTAACCCTAAACCCTAAACCCTAAACACTGACCCAAAAACCCTAAACCTCAAAATCCTAATCCCTAAAACCCTAAAACCCTAAACCTAAACTAAAACCCTAAAACCTACAAACCCTAAACCTAAACACTAAGCCCAAACCCTAAACCCAAACTAACCTTAAACCTTAACCCTAAACCAACCTAAATTTAAACCTTAAACTAACCTAAACCCAAACCCCAAACCCTAAACCTAAACATTGAATAAAGATATCATTAGAGTAGATCCAAAGAGAATGACTAATCCTAACATAGTTTTGTAACTAAAGAAATTGTCTTCAAGAGACTTTCCCACGATTAGAGATTTGAATACCCTAAACCCTAACCTAAATCATATTATAATACCATATATAGTATAATGTAGCATCATATATTTGAGTATGTGTGTGTTTTGGATGTTATATGATATTTTAAAATGTTTTAGTATATTATGTATTGTGTCCTATATTATATATTAATATAAATCATAAAAATATTGATTTAATAATCGATGATGAAATTTGTTAAATTTGAAATGGGAATTAGGTTGTAGTACCAAAGGTGTATACACCATTTGTAGTCTAAAAGTAAGATTTTATGTTCAAAATAAATATTATATGTTTAAAAGATAGTATAGCATCATATATCATAATATATTGTTTTAATTTAAAACATGTAAGTGATATAAATAAAATATAAAATTTTTTATTGTTTGACTAATTTTATGATTTTTTATCTTAAGCAATCCCTTGTGATATAATATAATATAGTATAATATAATATGCTATAGTGTATTATAATATAGGATGCCATAACATAGTGTAGCATCATGCATTATAACATACTATTATGTATTACTACTTATTGTTTAGCATATTTTAGTTTGTTATAGTATGATGTAGTAGAGTTTGTACTGGTATAATTCATAAAAATAGATTTATAGGCGAGATGATGGATTTGGTCAAATTTAAGGTATGCTTTAGAGAACATCATTAGTGTGCTATGGTGTGTCATTAAATCAAAAGAATGGAATTTTGCATCCAAAATAAATGTTCATTTTCAACCAAATTTTATAAATTTTTGTTTAAAGTGATTCATTTTAAGGTGTAATGTAAGATAATATATATTATATGAAAGCATATTAATATATAATGTACATAACAATATAACTTCACATATATATGAATATGGTGGTGTGTTACTAAATGTTATTGTACATTTTAGTATGTTTAACTTTTGTTATAATACATTGGGTTAAAACTCACAAAAAATGTTAATTTGATGATTAGGATAAAGAATTTGGCCAAATTCATGGCACACACCAAGAAGCAACACCAAAATTATGCTATTTTGTACCATTTCTAATAGAAAATTAACAATTTTACATCAAAAATGAACATTATTCCTATTTTTAGAAAATTTTGTTATTTGTTCCTTTTAAGTGATTCTAATGAGGTGTAATATTAGACAATATATTATATTATAGCAAATTATAATATAACATCATATATTATAATATAATATAGTGTGTTAATTCACACTATATTATGTTTAGCATGATATTGTATAGTTAGTTTGAGCTCACCATCACAAATCATAAAATGTTGATTACAATGTTAAGATTATGTAATTTGAAATAATACATTGTTAGGCTTTTGGTTGAAGAAATAAGAGAAGAAATAAGATCTGATGGGACTTCCATGTTAAGGACAAGGAGGGAGATCTGCTAGGGGATCACACATGCAATGGACATGACATGTGAGGGGTCTATGTCGATGGCATATGATAGGAAAATCTGCTATGGATAAGGTTTGAATTTGATTTGATTATATGATTTGTGGAAAGAAGATCCATTAGGGATAAGAATCTATAATCCACCAGGGATTAAGAACCAATAGACTTTAATTTTTTTCTTATAATTGATGTGGAGGCATATCTACTAGAGATATGGGCTCGAGTCCACTAGGGATCTAGTATATGAACCTTCCACTAAGGAAGCAAGTTTAGGCTATCTGCTAGGGAGTGGGATTTGAGTTTGATTTCATAAACTTTTTGGGAGATGTATCCACTATAGATAAGAGTTTGGTTGGATTTTTTTGATATAGACTCTACTGGGGGGAGTTGGTTTAATTTGGCTCCACTAGGGAGGTTGGTTTTGAATTTAATTTATTTGCTTAACTTATTTATATATGATTTGGGGGTCCACTAGGGAGAAGGGTGTGATTTAACTCCACCGGGAAAAATTGGTTTAATTTAATAAAAGTTAATGTATGTCATGTGTGATGGACCACTAAGAAGGGGCTATATCCTTAACCTACCTCGTTTACAAATCCAAAGGGATAGTCACTGTAGTGTAGAGCTAGCCAACCTAAGGGGTTGTTTTTCAGTGTGCAATGAATGTGCTAAGAAGAAGGCATAGCAGACTTACATCTTCCAAAGTGAGGAATAACATTCTGATGTTGGATGCACAACAAATCAAACCTAACCTAGGGCTAATTGTGAATTTCAGGGGACTTATGTCAACTCAAAAAGTAGTCACATTTAATTTTATCTTAATTTTGATTTGATATGGTTTGTTTGGTTTAGTTTTATTTCAAATTGAGGGCATATCTTGGATGTGAGCTCGGTCAAATGATAAATTTAATGGATGATGGGGATGCAATGAATGAGAAAGGGTTATCGGACTTGTCTATCTATTTACAAATTTAAAGAGATATACTAGCATGGTAGAGCCAACCAAAGGGTTTTCCTTTGGGCAATGGTTGTGCTAGGAAGAAGGCAATAGACTTACATCTTCTAAAGTAGGAAAAAACCCAGGGTGACATGTTGGTAGCAAAACAAATAGAACCCGTTAGGGTGACTAGTGAGTGAATGTCTTGGGACTTATATCAATTCAAGAAAAGTGATTCCTATGGAGTTTTGTTGATGTTGAAGATGGGATGCTTGCTTGGAAAAGGTACATTGGGGTGTCCCCTTAATCTGAGTGAATATATATTTTATTTATATTTTTGTGTGGACCTTATGAAGGACCACATTGAGAAGGGGTTATCTACGACCTATCTCATTTATTGGAAGGAGAATCACATCCACAAGATGGATTCTCCAACCATAAGGGTGGTTAATAGGAAAGAAGAATTGCCCAATCTGATAGTAACCTGGGTATTGTCTAAATGGGGTCACAATGGACGTGATGCAAATATAGTGCCCACAGTGGAGGTGATGCTAGGGGCATTATCCTGAGCCCTGGAAAATAAAGTTTATAGGCATATGGTGGCCAACTCAAGAAGAAAGCATAAAAGACTTACATCTACCCATTGTGTATCTAAGGTGAGAACCAACCAACCTAAGATGTATCCATCGGCATGAGTGGTTTGTCCATCAATAGTGATAACTAACCAACCTATATCGGTTGAAATGATCAATGGAAAGCATGTAGGCCTAACTTTACAAGCAAACTGATCATCAAGATAGTTTATCATGTGGATAGATGCTATCTAACCTAGAAACTAGCAGGAGCCTCAAGAAGGGTGGACCAGGACATAAAATAGTTAGGAGGGAAGGAGCGGACTTAACCTAAACCTCAAATACTACAATTGTGTATCTAATCTAAGATGAAAGAATAGCAGGACTCACATCATTTTAAATGAAGCTAACATGAGGTAGCTTACGGTCACATGGAAAAAGGAGCCGCTAAGGGACTTATCCTAAACCTCAAATATTCTGCCATCATTATTTTTAAACATAATTTATAATATTTCTTTAGGTAGATCACATTGATTGGAAGAATTGGGTGCTCTCCCTGATTGATAAGATCCTCCTTACTAGGCCATCTCTATGGAAAAAGGGCCTTCCCAAGTGGGTTCAAACTTTCTCCCATCCCATGGGCAATAATGTCTCTTAGAACTAAAATAGGCTCTACTTGAAAAGCTCTAGGATGGACCAACTTTTTGTGAGCTTAAATTATTTTAGCTTTGTACAACTCAAGTTTTTGGCATGCCAGTGCATCTCTCCTCAAACTTTGAGCTCTTATAACCCTAAACTTGGATTATGATCTTGTAAAGCTATCCTTAGTGATGGGAGTTGGACTTCTTAGTGAATTGAACCCACTAAGAAAGGAGTAGGCAATTAGAGTTCTATATGTTGTGCGGTAAAAAGGCTTCAACTAGCACTTGCCACTATCACTTATTATTGTCGTGTCATCTTATATTTGAATGAGAGCTTTGTTGAAGACTTCTGCATTTTCCCTTGGGTAGTTGATGGTAGAATATCTCAATCTATGTTGTATCTCAGCAAAGTTCTTGATCTCAATGTGAATGTAGTACCATTATGATATAATTCATCAAGGCTCTCAGAACTATATACGATATGGCTCCTAAAACTAGAGCACATCGAGTTGGACCTCTTTGAGTAAATTGCATTCACCCATTTGGAAAAGTAGTAGTAGTAACTATGAGGAATCAATGACCCTTAAAGAAGGAGGATCAATCGAACCCACTATGTCAGTACCCCAACACTCGAATAACCATGAAGCTAATGTAGGATATAGAATGTTGGGTGGTTGGTGCATCCACCTATGTATTTGACATGGTGGCCTCTTTGCCGTATCCATGCAATCTTTGATCATACTAGTATCTTAATCTCTTGATCTTGGCATTCATCTTCGGACTGGATTAGTTGGCTCCTTATAATCCTGAGTGTATCTCGATTATGATCTTATTGGATTTTTACTTATCTAAACAACGTAACCACATATGATTGAAAGACCAGTACAAGACACCATCCATAGAGTGGAAAGTGCTCGTGCTCTATCATTATTTGGAACTTCTCTTGGTAGTTTGCCTTTACTTAGGTAATCCATGAATGGTTGCCTCCAATAGTCCTCATCCTTCTTGCAACACCCTTCAAGAGAGTACTTTTGATGAGTTTAATATCAATAAAGGATAAGACTTGTCTATTTTGGATCTTTATTGATATTGACTCATCCAAACATGCCAACTCTTTGGCTAAAAATATGCTAATATTCTCTCCTTGAGGAATCTTATAAATGGTAACCTTTGGGATTTGGGCTAACTCCATGGTGTACTTATGAGTGATGGAGCTTAGGCTTTATAACCTTATAGGATCTAATGATTTGGTTGATAAATAGTTGAGAATCCCTGAAGATGTTGATATTCTGGATGCTTAGAGTAATGAATAACTCTAGATCGGCAATCAGAGCCTCATATTCGGCTTTGTTGTTGGTGCAAGGATTGGATGATATGAGATCTCATCACATAGTCAGAGTTAAGAGAACTATTCTTACTTATTATGAAATAGTAGATTATGGTTCTTCTTCTCTTTGAGTACATCTCCCAATGATGAATGCTAGTTTAAGTTCATGATTTGTTCATCGGGGAGATCATCACTAGAGTCGGTAAGTTGGTGTTCTACTAACAAATCTTTTAATGCTTATCCTTTCATCGTGCAGAGTCAAACTACGAAAGGATTATAGACCATAGTGCCAGCCGTCTGGATAGCATCAACTGTGTCATGAAATACTATAGTGGATTGATCCTAGAGATTAAGTTCACCTTATGAGGAAGCATGTAGAGATGTAGCTTTTGGGATGCAAAGATTAAAGCTAAGCAATATTCTCAATGAGTGGATAATTAGCCTCAACAGAGATTAGATGATGACTGAGGTAGTAGAGTGCATTTTCCTTCCCTTTGGCTTTGGCTTGGGCCAACAAAGCACCAAGGAATTCGTCTAATACAATAGTGTAAAGTATAAACGACTTGCGGGGATAGGGGCAACCAACCACATCAACTAATGCTTGATGTTTTTTGAAGGCATGCTCACATTATCATCCCAGAACTTGACATCCTTTTGGCAAGTCAGAATGGTTGACATCTTCGATGGGATGGATATAAAACATCTTTGATAAGCTAACCACCATTAGAATGATTTTAGTTGAGTTAAATTTTTAAAGAGTGGCATTTCTAATATCACTTTATTCTTCTCTAGAGCAATTTTGATTCCCTAATGTTGGACAACAAACCAATGGAATTTCTCTGAAGCTACTCCAAATACACACTTAAGGGGGTTCATTTTGAGGTTAAATTATCTTAACTGTTTGAAAACTACTCTCAAGTCAAAGAGATCATCTTCCTTTTCTCTACTTTTGACCACGAGATCATCAACATAGCACTCAACTTGATGATGAATGAGTTCATTGAAGATTCAAGTCATAGCCTGCTGGTATGTAGCATTGACATTTTTAAGGCTGAAAGGCATGATCTTATAGCAATAGATTTTGAACAGGGTTCTAAAAGAACTATTTATTTCATCTTTATTTGGTTATATCTAGATGAGCCATCCATGAAAGAAAAGACTACATGAAATGAGGCCATTCTTTTTTGTAACTAGGATGATGTTGACTAACCAGGCAGGATATTTTTCTTCCCGGATGAAGCCATCATCGATTAGTTTCTTGACTTCATAAATGACCTTTTGTTCTATGTCTAATCACATGCATCTAAGAGTTTGTTTGATATGATTAGCGTAGGCTCTATAGTTTATGGATCACTATCAAGAGTGAATCCAGAATCTCTTCATAACTCCATGCAAAGTAGTCTTAAACTTTGTTAATAGCTAACTAAGTCATTGGTTTCAATTCATCCAACAAAGAAGATGTATGTCGAGCGTGGATCTTCTTGAGTCTAAGTTGATTTCTTTGCACTCATTGATAACTTGATCTCTTCTTGAACTACGGCAATGCATCTTTGACTTCAAAGTCATCTGGATCATCAGAAGTTTTTAATCATAGCTCCTTATATGAGTTAATGTGATTTAAAAGAACCTATGATTCCAAATGATTGGTGATGACTAAGCACTAATCACATCATCGATTGGACCCACTATACTAAATCTTAGTCCCTATATTGATTGGGAGCTCTTTCATTTATTCTTACATATTCTTTTAAAGTAGTCTAACCTGTGCTTTGACCAAGTATGTGGGATTAACCGTTTCTTTGCTAAATTATGAACACAAGGCAAGTACTAATCAAAAGGTAATTCTATTAAATCTTTATATGAATCATCCTCAAGTTCTACATCAACTTCTTGACATGAGGATGATGCTCCTAAAAAACATGAGTGTTCACACGTGGATGACTTAGAGGCTTCTTTACCTACCAAACTGTTAGCTTTTTTAGAGGAAAGTGGGGTTAGAGCTAAGGATCTATGATGCCTAATTGTTTCACATATAGGCTTTGATACACTTTTTTGCTTTGGGCGGTATTCATTGTATTTGGCTCAAGTGTCACCTAGAGAATACTATTGAGAAGAGGCTGGTGTGCTAATCATATAAGACTCATCTAGATTCTAGATATAGATAGTAGTGTATTCTGTAGCTAGGAAATATCTTCTATTGGGTGGCCAATAAAGTTTCCAGGACTACCTCAGCTCTTCCTCTCTGGTCCATATCTTGAATAGAGTAATGAGCTGGGTGGAATCTAATGGCTCCACTTCCTCCACCAAGTCTATTTCCTCTCCTTTTCTTTTCATTTTTCTTTTCTTTTCTTTTTATTTTTCTCTTTCTTTTTCTTTTTCTTTTTTCTTTTCTTTATTTTAAACTTTATCCAAGTTTGTGAGAATAGACTTGCTGATTTTGAGGGAGGTAGTAAGCCGCATCCTCATATATGCTGACCTTGTGAACTATAAATGGCTTGAGATATCTTTTGACATAGTAGCGATCCCACCTCTCAGAACTTCATACACGATGTAGAAAGATGGAACTATGGTGTTCTCATGTATTCCATGGTCTCCCAAGCGTTGAAATATGTATTTGAGTCTATAATGTGAAACTTGGCTTGGTCTTCCAATCATTATCTCTAAGGGAAACACTATGGAGCCTAAGGCACTGTTGACCTCACTTTTGGAATCAATTCAATCTTCCCATGTTAGACTTAGAGTCTTAGACACTAAGACTTCCCCAGCCATAAGACACTAATTAGGTAAACACTTTAAGCCTAAAGACTTAGAAGGGTTAACCATAGAATTGGTTATGGCCATGGAATTAGGTTATCCCTAAGGGATTAGGATATTCCACCTACCTTACAACCCAAATCCAATTATTCACTTTTCAAAAAACCTCAAGTTCAATTCAAACATCATATTCAAATCCAAATCCAAAGCCAAACTCTAATAAAATGATTGAAGCCCATGATCCAAACTTGAAACCCTTCCTAAGCCATATGACCTATCCATGGACTTAGCCAAATATTCATCCAAAGCAATACAAAATCATTTGACTTTTTCATAATCAATTTATAGCTTCAATCATATTCCCAAATATAAATCAAATCTACATTTAAATGATCAAAACTAAATAAAACTAAATCAAATTAAATCAAAACCCTTCCTAAGCCATATGACCTATCCATGGAACTTAGCCAAATATTAATCCAAATCAAGTCAAACTCAATGATTTTTTCACAAATAAATCATATTTTCAATCATCTTCACAAATTTAAATGAAATATACATTTAAATCATCAAAACTAAATCAAACCAATCAAAATCCAAACTAAGCCACATGACCCAACTCATGGACTTAGCCAAATTCCTTCATTCCTAAACTTAAATTCAATTTATTTTCTCATGAATCAATCATACCTTCAATAATATTCACAAATATAAATAAAATCAATCATAAAACCAAACTAAAATCAACCCAAGTCAAACCAAACTTAACCCTTTTGACTTAAAATGTTCAAATGAACCAAAACTCATTTGAACCCAAGTACAATTGAATTTATCAATCTTAAATCCATATATAAACTCAACTAAATCAAACTCAACCCAAACTCAAGCCAACTAAACCCAATTTGACCCAAAGTGGCCAATTTGACCTATTTGAGCCAAGTTCTAATCCTACCAAATTGGATTGAACCAAACCCATCAAAACCTCCCATCATGATTGTTGATCACCCTAGGTTGATCAATTGTCACAAATTAGGTCAAACCAAGTGGTCATTTGACCAAGTCAACCCCTTAACTATATGATCCCAAAACAAATTGTAACTAGACAAATCTCTTGAAACCATAATTCATACCAAATCAAAATTCAATATTTGAATATGACTTGACCTTTAATTGAGTCAAACCAAACCCAATTGATCCTTTTGACCCAAATTGACCTAAAAGACTAATTTGGGTCAAATCAAAATATAAATCAAATTGATTGCAACCAATGGCTCAAGTTTATTCTAAATTGATTGTTGAACTTGACCAAAGCCATGATTTCACCCAATTGACCTATATGTTCAAGTTGGTTTAAATCAAACAAAATTCAAATTAATTGAAACCAAAGCCTACAATCATCTTTGGTCAACTAAACCCAAAAACCTAACCCAAGCTAATTTGGCCAATTTAGTCAAATTGGTCAACTTAGCCCATTTGACCTAAATGAAATCAAATGAGCCAAAATCAAATCTAAGATAAACTAAAAAACCATTTTACTAAAACATCCCAAATGATCATATGAACTTGACCCAACCCTTGGTTTGACCAATTTGACCAATTGGTCAACTTGACTTAACTTAATTTGACCTAAATGGGTCAAATTGAGCCAAAACCAAATCAACTCCAATTGACTTGAAATTTGGGCTAACCCACTTTTGGCTCATTTCAAATCTACCAAATTAAATCCAATGCCAAATGATCATTTACCTTGGGTCAAGGCATCACTTGAGATAAATCACCCATGTAAGTGGTCATTTCATTGGCCACTTGGTACTCTCCCAATGGTCCACTAGGCACAAGACACTTTAACCTAACCAGGGGTGTTGGGTTACCATGATCGATGGGAGGTGAGATCACCTCACCCTCCCAATTTAGACATTTGAAACCCATAGGACACCAATGATTCTTCCTTGGCGACCACCTCACACCTTGACCAACCAACCAAGCCAACTCACCTCCTCCATGCCACCCATAACCCCCTGAGATGGTTGAGCAGCCATTAGAAGCCAAACCCAATCCCACCATTGATCAAGATGAAGGGGTATACACCTATCATTTCCACTCAAACACACACAAAAATCAATCCTTGAGAGCTACCCAAGGCAGCTGAGCCATTCCCAGAGCTCTAAGTTTGTTCCTGATTAGAAAATGCCATTCATCTATCCCAAAATAGGACACTCCCATTTTGACCTAACTTCCCCATTTATCCATCCAAACTCAAATTAGCTTTGACGCACCTTCCCTACCTCATCGAGCAAGAATGTATCATCTCCCAAGCTTTGAGCATCGAGATGGACTTTGATTAAAGTCGAAGCTCC